>JAECXR010000066.1:0-338899 GCA_018153035.1 Drosophila pseudoananassae pseudoananassae | reverse complement strand
GACCTGCTCCACGTCTCGGCAGGGGGACGTGGAGAGTCCGGCTGATACCCGCAGGTAGGACGTGGAGTCCCCAGGTGATCCCCAGCCGATTTACCCCTAGCCGATCTCCCTCCTGAGGCCTGGAGTGTCCGGCGGATCCCCGTCCGACCCCCTGCCAAGACGTGAAGTGCCGCCCTATTTCCCTGCTGAGACCTGGAGTGCCCGGCTGATCCTCCTGCCGAGACGTAAAGTGCCTGCCCGAGCCTCTGCCGAAAAGTAGAGTCTCCCAGGTGATCCCCAGTCGATTGCCCTGCTTAGACCTGGAGTGCCCAACCGATCCCCCTGCTGAGACCTAGAGTGTCCGGCTGATTCCCCTGTCGAGACGTGAAGTGCCTGCCCGAGCCCCTGCGAAGAATAAGAGTCCCCAGGTGATCCCCAGCCGATTAACCCCTAGCCGATCTCCCAGCAGAGACCTGGAGTGTCCGGCGGATCCCCGTCCGATCCCCCTTCCGAGAGCTGAACTGTCTGCCCTATCCCCCTGCCGAGACGTGGAGTGTCTGGCTGATCCCCAGTCGACCCACCTGCTGAGACCTGGAAACACGCTAATCCCCCTCCTGAGACCTGAAGTGTCCGGCCTATCCTCCTGCCGAGACTGCCTGCTCCAGTCTCGGCAGGGGGACGTGGAGAGTCCCGGCTGATACCCGCAGGTAGACGTGGAGTCCCCAGGCTAGATTTACCCCTAGCCGATCCCCCTCCTGAGGCCTGGAGTGTCCGGCGCCCGATCCCCGACCCCCTGCCAAGACGTGAAGTGCCCTATTTCCCCTGCTGAGACCTGGAGTGCCCGGCTGATCCCCCTGCCGAGACGTGAAGTGCCTGCCCGAGCCTCTGCCGAAAAGTAGAGTCCCCAGGTGATCCCCAGTCGATTGCCCCGCTTAGACCTGGAGTGCCCAACCAATCCCCCTGCTGAGACCTGGAGTGTCTGGATGATCCCCCTGCTAGAGATCTGGGGTGTCAACCGATTCCCCTGCTGAGACCTAGAGTGTCCGGCTGATTCCCCTGTCGAGACGTGAAGTGCCTGCCCGAGCCCCTGCGAAGAATAAGAGTCCCCAGGTGATCCCCAGCCGATTAACCCCAGCCGATCTCCCAGCAGAGACCTGGAGTGTCCGGCGGATCCCCGTCCGATCCCCCCTTCCGAGACCTGAACTGTCTGCCCTTATCCCCCTGCCGAGACGTGGAGTGTCTGGCTGATCCCCACTCGACCCACCTGCTGAGACCTGGAATCACGCTAATCCCCCCCCCGAGACAGTGTCTGCCCTATCCTCCTGCCGAGACCTGCTCCACGTCTCGGCAGGGGGACGTGGAGAGTCCGGCTGATACCCGCAGGTAGACGTGGAGTCCCCAGGTGATCCCCAGCCGATTACCCCCTAGCCGATCTCCCTCCTGAGGCCTGGAGTGTCCGGCGGATCCCCGTCCGACCCCCTGCCAAGACGTGAAGTGCCCCTATTTCCCTGCTGAGACCTGGAGTGCCCGGCTGATCCTCCTGCCGAGACGTAAAGTGCCTGCCCGAGCCTCTGCCGAAAAGTAGAGTCCCCAGGTGATCCCCAGTCGATTGCACCTGGAGTGCCCAACCGATCCCCCTGCTGAAACCTGAAGTGTCTGCATGATCCCCCTGCTGAGACCAGGAGTGCCCAACCTATCCCCCCTGCTGCGACGTGGAGTGTCCGGCTGATCCCCCTGTCGAGACGTGGAGTGCCTGCCCGAGCCCCCTGCGGAGAAATAGAGTCCCCAGGTGATCCCCAGCCGATTAACCCCTAGCCGATCTCCCTGCAGAGGCCTGGAGTGTCCGGCGGATCCCCGGCCGGCCCCCTGCCAAGACGTGAAGTGCCTGCCCGATTTCCCTGCTGAGACCTGGAGTGCCCGGCTGATCCTCCTGCCGAGACGTGAAGTGCCTGCCCGAGCCTCTGCCGAAAAGTAGAGTCCCCAGGTGATCCCCAGTCGATTGCCCTGCTTAGACCTGGAGTGCCCAACCGATCCCCCTGCTGAAACCTGAAGTGTCCGATGATCCCCCTGCCGAGACCTGGAGTGCCCGCCTGATCCCCCTGCGGAGACCTGAAGTGCCGGCCTGAGCCCCCTGTCGAGACGTGGAGTGCCTGCACCCTGCGGAGAAATGGAGTCCCCAGGTGATCCCCAGCCGATTAACCCCTAGCCGATCTCCCTGCAGAGGCCTGGAGTGTCCGGCGGATCCCCGGCCGACCCCCCTGCCAAGACGTGAAGTGCCTGCCCTATTTCCCTGCTGAGACCTGGAGTGCCCGGCTGATCCTCCTGCCGAGACGTGAAGTGCCTGCCCGAGCCTCTGCCGAAAAGTAGAGTCCCCAGGTGATCCCCAGTCGATTGCACCTGGAGTGCCCAACCGATCCCCCTGCTGAAACCTGAAGTGTCTGGATGATCCCCCTGCTGAGACCAGGAGTGCCCAACCTATCCCCCTGCTGCGACGTGGAGTGTCCGGCTGATCCCCCTGTCGAGACGTGGAGTGCCTGCCCGAGCCCCTGCGGAGAAATAGAGTCCCCAGGTGATCCCCAGCCGATTAACCCCTAAGCCGATCTCCCTGCAGAGGCCTGGAGTGTCCGGCGGATCCCCGGCCGACCCCCTGCCAAGACGTGAAGTGCCTGCCCTATTTCCCTGCTGAGACCTGGAGTGCCCGGCTGATCCTCCTGCCGAGACGTGAAGTGCCTGCCCGAGCCTCTGCCGAAAAGTAGAGTCCCCAGGTGATCCCCAGTCGATTGCCCTGCTTAGACCTGGAGTGCCCAACCGATCCCCCTGCTGAAACCTGAAGTGTCTGGATGATCCCCCTGCTGAGACCAGGAGTGCCCAACCTATCCCCCTGCTGCGACGTGGAGTGTCCGGCTGATCCCCCTGTCGAGACGTGGAGTGCCTGCCCGAGCCCCTGCGGAGAAATAGAGTCCCCAGGTGATCCCCAGCCGATTAACCCCTAGCCGATCTCCCTGCAGAGGCCTGGGGTGTCCGGCGGATCCCCGGCCGACCCCCCTTCCAAAACGTGAAGTGCCTGCCCTATTTCCCTGCTGAGACCTGGAGTGCCCGGCTGATCCTCCTGCCGAGACGTGAAGTGCCTGCCTGAGCCTCTGCCGAAAAGTAGAGTCCCCAGGTGATCCCCAGTCGATTGCCCTGCTTAGACCTGGAGTGCCCAACCGATCCCCCTGCTGAGACCTGGAGTGTCTGGATGATCCCCCTGCTGAGACCAGGAGTGCCCAACCAATCCCCCCTGCTGCGACGTGGAGTGTCCGGCTGATCCCCCTGCCGAGACGTGGAGTGCCTGCCCGAGCCCCTGCGGAGAAATAGAGTCCCCAGGTGATCCCCAGCCGATTAACCCCTAGCCGATCTCCCTGCAGAGGCCTGGGGTGTCCGGCGGATCCCCGGCCGACCCCCCTGCCAAGACGTGAAGTGCCTGCCCTATTTCCCTGCTGAGACCTGGAGTGCCCGGCTGATCCTCCTGCCGAGACGTGAAGTGCCTGCCCGAGCCTCTGCCGAAAAGTAGAGTCCCCAGGTGATCCCCAGTCGATTGCCCTGCTTAGACCTGGAGTGCCCAACCAATCCCCCTGCTGAGACCTGGAGTGTCTGGATGATCCCCCTGCTGAGACCTGGAGTGCCCAACCGATTCCCCTGCTGAGACCTGGAGTGTCCAGCTGATCCCCCTGTCGAGACGTGAAGTGCCTGCCCGAGCCCCTGCGGAGAAATGGAGTCCCCAGGTGATCCCCAGCCGATTAACCCCTAGCCGATCTCCCTGCAGAGGCCTGGAGTGTCCGGCGGATCCCCGGCCGACCCCCCTGCCAAGACGTGAAGTGCCTGCCCTATTTCCCTGCTGAGACCTGGAGTGCCCGGCTGAACCTCCTGCCGAGACGTGAAGTGCCTGCCTGAGCCTCTGCCGAAAAGTAGAGTCCCCAGGTGATCCCCAGTCGATTGCCCTGCTTAGACCTGGAGTGCCCAACCGATCCCCCTGCTGAGACCTGGAGTGTCTGGATGATCCCCCTGCTGAGACCAGGAGTGCCCAACCAATCCCCCTGCTGAGACGTGGAGTGTCCGGCTGATCCCCCTGTCGAGACGTGGAGTGCCTGCCCGAGCCACTGCGGAGAAATAGAGTCCCCAGGTGATCCCCAGCCGATTAACCCCTAGCCGATCTCCCTGCAGAGGCCTGGAGTGTCCGGCGGATCCCCGGCCGACCCCCTGCCAAGACGTGAAGTGCCTGCCCTATTTCCCCTGCTGAGACCTGGAGTGCCCGGCTGATCCTCCTGCCGAGACGTGAAGTGCCTGCCCGAGCCTCTGCCGAAAAGTAGAGTCCCCAGGTGATCCCCAGTCGATTGCCCTGCTTAGACCTGGAGTGCCCAACCAATCCCCCTGCTGAGACCTGGAGTGTCTGGATGATCCCCCTGCTGAGACCTGGAGTGCCCAACCGATTCCCCTGCTGAGACCTGGAGTGTCCGGTTGATCCCCTATCCGAGACCTGAAGTGTCTGCCCTATCCTCCTGCCGAGACGTGGAGAGTCCGGCTGATACCCGGGGGTAGACGTGGAGTCCCCAGGTGATCCCCAGCCGATTTACCCCTAGCCGATCTCCCTCCTGAGGCCTGGAGTGTCCGGCGGATCCCCGTCCGACCCCCCTGCCAAGACGTGAAGTGCCCTATTTCCCTGCTGAGACCTGGAGTGCCCGGCTGATCCTCCTGCCGAGACGTAAAGTGCCTGCCCGAGCCTCTGCCGAAAATTAGAGTCTCCAGGTGATCCCCAGTCGATTGCCCTGCTTAGACCTGGAGTGCCCAACCGATCCCCCTGCTGAAACCTGAAGTGTCTGGATGATCCCCCTGCTGAGACCAGGAGTGCCCAACCTATCCCCCTGCTGAGACCTGGAGTGTCCAGCTGATCCCCCTGTCGAGACGTGAAGTGCCTGCCCGAGCCCCTGCGGAGAAATGGAGTCCCCAGGTGATCCCCAGCCGATTAACCCCTAGCCGATCTCCCTGCAGAGGCCTGGAGTGTCCGGCGGATCCCCGGCCGACCCCCCTGCCAAGACGTGAAGTGCCTGCCCTATTTCCCTGCTGAGACCTGGAGTGCCCGGCTGATCCTCCTGCCGAGACGTGAAGTGCCTGCCTGAGCCTCTGCCGAAAAGTAGAGTCCCCAGGTGATCCAGGGTCGATTGCCCTGCTTAGACCTGGAGTGCCCAACCGATCCCCCTGCTGAGACCTGGAGTGTCTGGATGATCTCCCTGCTGAGACCAAGAGTGCCCAACCAATCCCCCTGCTACGACGTGGAGTGTCCGGCTGATCCCCCTGTCGAGACGTGGAGTGCCTGCCCGAGCCCCTGCGGAGAAATAGAGTCCCCAGGTGATCCCCAGCCGATTAACCCCTAGCAGATCTCCCTGCAGAGGCCTGGAGTGTCCGGCGGATCCCCGGCCGACCCCCCTGCCAAGACGTGAAGTGCCTGCCCTATTTCCCTGCTGACACCTGGAGTGCCCGGCTGATCCTCCTGCCGAGACGTGAAGTGCCTGCCTGAGCCTCTGCCGAAAAGTAGAGTCCCCAGGTGATCCCCAGACGATTGCCCTCCTTAGACCTGGAGTGCCCAACCGATCCCCCTGCTGAGACCTGGAGTGTCTGGATGATCCCCCTGCTGAGACCAGGAGTGCCCAACCAATCCCCCTGCTGCGACGTGGAGTGTCCGGCTGATCCCCCTGTCGAGACGTGGAGTGCCTGCCCGAGCCCCTGCGGAGAAATAGAGTCCCCAGGTGATCCCCAGCCGATTAACCCCTAGCCGATCTCCCTGCAGAGACCTGGAGTGTCCGGCGGATCCCCATCCGATCCCCCTTCCGAGAGCTGAACTGTCTGCCCTATCCCCCTTCCGAGACGTGGAGTGTCTGGCTGATCCCCAGTCGACCCACCTGCTGAGACCTGGAAACACGCTAATCCCCCTCCCGAGACCTGAAGTGTCTGCCCTATCCTCCTGCCGAGACCTGCTCCACGTCTCGGCAGGGAGTGGAGAGTCCGGCTGATACCCGCAGGTAGACGTGGAGTCCCCAGGTGATCCCCAGCCGATTTAGCCCCTAGCCGATCTCCCTCCTGAGGCCTGGAGTGTCCGGCGGATCCCCGTCCGCCCCCCCTGCCAAGACGTGAAGTGCCTGCCCTATTTCCCTGCTGAGACCTGGAGTGCCCGGCTGATCCTCCTGCCGAGACGTGAAGTGCCTGCCCGAGCCTCTGCCGAAAAGTAGAGTCCCCAGGTGATCCCCAGTCGATTGCCCTGCTTAGACCTGGAGTGCCCAACCGATCCCCATGCTGAAACCTGAAGTGTCTGGATGATCCCCCTCCCGAGACCTGAAGTGTCTGCCCTATCCTCCTGCCGAGACCTGCTCCACGTCTCGGCAGGGGGACGTGGAGAGTCCGGCTGATACCCGCAGGTAGACGTGGAGTCCCCAGGTGATCCCCAGCCGATTTAGCCCCCAGCCGATCTTCCCTCCTGAGGCCTGGAGTGTCCGGCGGATCCCCGTCCGACCCCCCTGCCAAGACGTGAAGTGCCCTATTTCCCTGCTGAGACCTGGAGTGTCCGGCTGATCCCCCTGTCGAGACGTGAAGTGCCTGCCCGAGCCCCTACGGAGAAATGGAGTCTCCAGGTGATCCCCAGCCGATTAACCCCTAGCCGATCTTCCTGCAGAGGCCTAGAGTGTCCGGCGGATCCCCGGCCGACCCCCCTGCCAAGACGTGAAGTGCCTGCCCTATTTCCCTGCTGAGACCTGGAGTGCCCGGCTGATCCTCCTGCCGAGACGTGAAGTGCCTGCCTGAGCCTCTGCCGAAAAGTAGAGTCCCCAGGTGATCCCCAGTCGATTGCCCTGCTTAGACCTGGAGTGCCCAACCGATCCCCCTGCTGAGACCTGGAGTGTCTGGATGATCCCCCTGCTGAGACCAGGAGTGCCCAACCAATCCCCCTGCTGCGACGTGGAGTGTCCGGCTGATCCCCCTGTCGAGACGTGGAGTGCCTGCCCGAGCCCCTGCGGAGAAATAGAGTCCCCAGGTGATCCCCAGCCGATTAACCCCTAGCCGATATCCCTGCAGAGGCCTGGAGTGTCCGGCGGATCCCCGGCCGACCCCCCTGCCAAGACGTGAAGTGCCTGCCCTATTTCCCTGCTGAGACCTGGAGTGCCCGGCTGATCCTCCTGCCGAGACGTGAAGTGCCTGCCCGAGCCTCTGCCGAAAAGTAGAGTCCCCAGGTGATCCCCAGTCGATTGCCCTGCTTAGACCTGGAGTGCCCAACCAATTGAGACCTGGAGTGTCCAATGCCCCCTGCTGAGACCTGGGAGTGCCTAACCGATCCCCCTGCTGAGACCTGGAGTGTCCGGCTGATTCCCCTGTCGAGACGTGAAGTGCCTGCCCGAGCCCCTGCGGAGAAATAGAGTCCCCAGGTGATCCCCAGCCGATTAACCCCTAGCCGATCTCCCTGCAGAGACCTGGAGTGTCCGGCGGATCCCCGTCCGATCCCCCTTCCGAGAGCTGAACTGTCTGCCCTATCCCCCTTCCGAGACGTGGAGTGTCTGGCTGATCCCCAGTCGACCCAACTGCTGAGACCTGGAAACACGCTAATCCCCCTCCCGAGACCTGAAGTGTCTGCCCTATCCTCCTGCCGAGACCTGCCCCACTCCGGGGACGTGGAGAGTCCGGCTGATACCCGCAGGTAGACGTGGAGTCCCCAGGTGATCCCCAGCCGATTTAGCCCTAGCCGATCTCCCTGCAGAGGCCTGGAGTGTCCGGCGGATCCCCGGCCGACCCCCTGCCAAGACGTGAAGTGCCTGCCCTATTTCCCTGCTGAGACCTGGAGTGCCCGGCTGATCCTCCTGCCGAGACGTGAAGTGCCTGCCCGAGCCTCTGCCGAAAAGTAGAGTCCCCAGGTGATCCCCAGTCGATTGCCCTGCTTAGACCTGGAGTGCCCAACCAATCCCCCTGCTGAGACCTGGAGTGTCTGGATGATAGTGTCTGGATGATCCCCCTGCTGAGACCTGGAGTGTCAACCGATTCCCCTGCTGAGACCTGGAGTGTCCGGCTGATTCCCCTGTCGAGACGTGAAGTGCCTGCCCGAGCCCCTGCGGAGAAAAAGAGTCCCCAGGTGATCCCCAGCCGATTAACCCCTAGCCGATCTCCCTGCAGAGACCTGGAGTGTCCGGCGGATCCCCGTCCGATCCCCCTTCCGAGAGCTGAACTGTCTGCCCTATCCCCCTTCCGAGACGTGGAGTGTCTGGCTGATCCCCAGTCGACCCACCTGCTGAGACCTGGAAACACGCTAATCCCCTCCCGAGACCTGAAGTGTCTGCCCTATCCTCCTGCCGAGACCTGCTCCACGTGTCCCCAGGGGAGACTGGAGACTCCGGCTGATACCCGCGGTAGACGTGGAGTCCCCAGGTGATCCCCGGCCGATTCTAGCCCAAGGCCCTATCTCCCTGCTGAGACCTGGAGTGTCCGGCTGATCCTCCTGCCGAGACGTGAAGTGCCTGCCCGAGCCTCTGCCGAAAAGTAGAGTCCCCAGGTGATCCCCAGTCGATTGCCCTGCTTAGACCTGGAGTGCCCAACCAATCCCCCTGCTGAGACCTGGAGTGTCTGGATGATCCCCCTGCTGAGACCAGGAGTGCCCAACCTATCCCCCTGCTGAGACCTGGAGTGTCCGGCTGATCCCCCTGTCGAGACGTGAAGTGCCTGCCCGAGCCCCTACGGAGAAATGGAGTCCCCAGGTGTGATGATATTTTATTATATATCATCATTTTAAGCTCATTTTAAGCTATTTTAAGCTCAGGTAGATTATCATCGGAGATCACCAACAAATTAACTCTAGCGTTTGAAAAAACTAACACATACTTCCGAAAATGGAAAATCCTCGTGAACGCTGATAAAACCCAGGCAATCTACTTTACAAGAAAACGGAAATATATCTACATTCCCAATGGAGCAATCATGCTAGGGAATACTTATGTTGGCTGGGAACCTAGCGTCAAATATCTAGGACTAATTTTTAGACAAAAACTTGAAACTTGGCGACCATATAAAAACCCCATTAAAAGGTGAACATCACGGTTCGAACCATCTACCCCTTCATAAACAGAAATTCCCGCCTGAGCTTAGAAAATAAACTATTTCTATTTAGATCAATTTTCCAAGCAATAATTTTTACGGTGCACCTGTCTGGGCAGATATAGCGAAATGTCATTTAAAGAAGCTTCAAGTGTCCCAAAATAAAATATTAAAAATGATTTACAACCTACCTTGGTACCACGCTACGACTGATCTTCATAATACTGCTAACATTGAGTTAGTTACAGATAGACTCCACGCCTGATCGTGTTTCTACTTAAGATGTCAGAATTCGACGTACCCTTATTTTAAACGATCTAGCCTTAGATTATAACATTTAGTTGTAACTTAGACCTAAAGTTTTATTTTTGTAGGTTAAGATATTGTAAGCGGTTCTTGTATTTTTCCCGCACACTTTAATATTGGATACACCAAACAATTTGTCACCACCCATTATCTATTTCTAAGTTGATAAGGTATTCTTCCTGAACTCTTAAAAATCTATCCCATATTAGTATCACGCACTTTTTGTAAATTTAAGTTTGTTGAGTGAATAAATTGAATTGAAAAATTGCGTCCCCAGGTGATCCCCAGCCGATTAACCCCTAGCCGATCTTCCTGCAGAGGCCTAGAGTGTCCGGCGGATCCCCGGCCGACCCCCCTGCCAAGACGTGAAGTGCCTGCCCTATTTCCCTGCTGAGACCTGGAGTGCCCGGCTGATCCTCCTGCCGAGACGTGAAGTGCCTGCCCGAGCCTCTGCCGAAAAGTAGAGTCCCCAGGTGATCCCCAGTCGATTGCCCTGCTTAGACCTGGAGTGCCCAACCGATCCCCCTGCTGAGACCTGGAGTGTCTGGATGATCCCCCTGCTGAGACCAGGAGTGCCCAACCTATCCCCCTGCTGAGACCTGGAGTGTC
Source organism: Drosophila pseudoananassae pseudoananassae (assembly GCA_018153035.1). Classification (NCBI taxonomy): domain Eukaryota; kingdom Metazoa; phylum Arthropoda; class Insecta; order Diptera; family Drosophilidae; genus Drosophila; species Drosophila pseudoananassae. Next base: position 328,903 of record JAECXR010000066.1, on the reverse strand, counting down.
CGGCTGATCCCCCTGTCGAGACGTGAAGTGCCTGCCCGAGCCCCCTGCGGAGAAATGGAGTCCCCAGGTGATCCCCAGCCGATTTACTCCTAGCCGATCTCCCTGCAGAGGCCTGGAGTGTCCGGCGGATCCCCGGCCGACCCCCTGCCAAAACGTGAAGTGCCTGCCCTATTTCCCTGCTGAGACCTGGAGTGCCCGGCTGATCCTCCTGCCGAGACGTGAAGTGCCTGCCTGAGCCTCTGCCGAAAAGTAGAGTCCCCAGGTGATCCCCAGTCGATTGCCCTGCTTAGACCTGGAGTGCCCAACCGATCCCCCTGCTGAGACCTGGAGTGTCTGGATGATCCCCCTGCTGAGACCAGGAGTGCCCAACCAATCCCCCTGCTGAGACGTGGAGTGTCCGGCTGATCCCCCTGTCGAGACGTGAAGTGCCTGCCCGAGCCCCTGCGGAGAAATAGAGTCCCCAGGTGATCCCCAGCCGATTAACCCCTAGCCGATCTCCCTGCAGAGGCCTGGAGTGTCCGGCGGATCCCCGGCCGACCCCCCTGCCAAGACGTGAAGTGCCTGCCCTATTTCCCTGCTGAGACCTGGAGTGCCCGGCTGATCCTCCTGCCGAGACGTGAAGTGCCTGCCCGAGCCTCTGCCGAAAAGTAGAGTCCCCAGGTGATCCCCAGTCGATTGCCCTGCTTAGACCTGGAGTGCCCAACCGATCCCCCTGCTGAGACCTGGAGTGTCTGGATGATCCCCCTGCTGAGACCTGGAGTGCCCAACCGATTCCCCTGCTGAGACCTGGAGTGTCCGGCTGATTCCCCTGTCGAGACGTGAAGTGCCTGCCCGAGCCCCTGCGGAGAAATAGAGTCCCCAGGTGATCCCCAGCCGATTAACCCCTAGCCGATCTCCCTGCAGAGACCTGGAGTGTCCGGCGGATCCCTGTCCGATCCCCCTTCCGAGAGCTGAGCTGTCTGGCCTATCCCCCTGCCGAGACGTGGAGTGTCTGGCTGATCCCCGGTCGACCCACCTGCTGAGACCTGGAGAACACGCTATCCCCTTCCCGAGACCTGAAGTGTCTGCCCTATCCCCCTGCCGAGACGTGGAGAGTCCGGCTGATACCCGGGGGTAGACGTGGAGTCCCCAGGTGATCCCCAGCCGATTTACCCCTAGCCGATCTCCCTCCTCCCTCCCTCCGTCCGACCCCCTGCCAAGACGTGAAGTGCCTGCCCTATTTCCCTGCTGAGACCTGGAGTGTCCGGCTGATCCTCCTGCCGAGACGTGAAGTGCCTGCCCGAGCCTCTGCCGAAAAGTAGAGTCCCCAGGTGATCCCCAGTCGATTGCCCTGCTTAGACCTGGAGTGCCCAACCGATCCCCCTGCTGAGACCTGGAGTGTCTGGATGATCCCCCTGCTGAGACCAGGAGTGCCCAACCAATCCCCCTGCTGAGACTTGAATTGTCCGGCTGATCCCCCTGTCGAGACGTGGAGTGCCTGCCCGAGCCCCTGCGGAGAAATAGAGTCCCCAGGTGATCCCCAGCCGATTAACCCCTAGCCGATCTCCCTGCAGAGGCCTGGAGTGTCCGGCGGATCCCCGGCCGACCCCCTGCCAAGACGTGAAGTGCCTGCCCTATTTCCCTGCTGAGACCTGGAGTGTCCGGCTGATCCTCCTGCCGAGACGTGAAGTGCCTGCCCGAGCCTCTGCCGAAAAGTAGAGTCCCCAGGTGATCCCCAGTCGATTGCCCTGCTTAGACCTGGAGTGCCCAACCGATCCCCCTGCTGAGACCTGGAGTGTCTGGATGATCCCCCTGCTGAGACCTGGAGTGTCAACCGATTCCCCTGCTGAGACCTGGAGTGTCCGGCTGATTCCCCTGTCGAGACGTGAAGTGCCTGCCCGAGCCCCTGCGGAGAAATAGAGTCCCCAGGTGATCCCCAGCCGATTAACCCCTAGCCGATCTCCCTGCAGAGACCTGGAGTGTCCGGCGGATCCCCGTCCGATCCCCCTTCCGAGAGCTGAACTGTCTGCCCTATCCCCCTTCCGAGACGTGGAGTGTCTGGCTGATCCCCAGTCGACCCACCTGCTGAGACCTGGAAACACGCTAATCCCCTCCCGAGACCTGAAGTGTCTGCCCTATCCTCCTGCCGAGACCTGCTCCACGTCTCGGCAGGGGGACGTGGAGAGTCCGGCTGATACCCGCAGGTAGACGTGGAGTCCCCAGGTGATCCCCAGCCGATTTAGCCCTAGCCGATCTCCCTGCAGAGGCCTGGAGTGTCCGGCGGATCCCCGGCCGACCCCCCTGCCAAGACGTGAAGTGCCTGCCCTATTTCCCTGCTGAGACCTGGAGTGCCCGGCTGATCCTCCTGCCGAGACGTGAAGTGCCTGCCCGAGCCTCTGCCGAAAAGTAGAGTCCCCAGGTGATCCCCAGTCGATTGCCCTGCTTAGACCTGGAGTGCCCAACCAATCCCCCCTGCTGAGACCTGGAGTGTCTGGATGATCCCCCTGCTGAGACCAGGAGTGCCCAACCTATCCCCCTGCTGAGACCTGGAGTGTCCGGCTGATCCCCCTGTCGAGACGTGAAGTGCCTGCCCGAGCCCCTGCGGAGAAATGGAGTCCCCAGGTCTGATGCCACAGCTATTTTAAGCTCAGGTAGATTATCATCGGAGATCACCAACAAATTAACTCTAGCGTTTGAAAAACTAACACATACTTCCGAAAATGGAAAATCCTCGTGAACGCTGATAAAACCCAGGCAATCTACTTTACAAGAAAACGGAAATATATCTACATTCCCAATGGAGCAATCATGCTAGGGAATACTTATGTTAGCTGGGAACCTAGCGTCAAATATCTAGGACTAATTTTAGACAAAAAACTGAAATTTGGCGACCATATAAAAAACACCATTGAAAAGGTGAACATCACGGTTCGAACTATCTACCCCTTCATAAACAGAAATTCCCGCCTGAGCTTAGAAAATAAACTATTTCTATTTAGATCAATTTTCCAAGCAATAATTTTTTACGGTGCACCTGTCTGGGCAGATATAGCGAAATGCCATTTAAAGAAGCTTCAAGTGTCCCAAAATAAAAATATTAAAAATGATTTACAACCTACCTTGGTACCACGCTACGACTGATCTTCATAATACTGCTAACATTGAGTTAGTTACAGATAGACTTCCACGCCTTACTCCGTGTTTCTACTTAAGATGTCAGAATTCGACGTACCCTCATTTAAACGATCTAGCCTTAGATTATAACATTTAGTTGTAACTTAGACCTAAAGTTTTATTTTTGTAGGTTAAGATATTGTAAGCGGTTTTTGTATTTTCCCGCTACACTTTAATATTGGATACACCAAACAATTTGTCACCACCCATTATCCATTTCTAAGTTGATAAGGTATTCTTCCTGAACTCTTAAAAATCTATCCCATATTAGTATCACGCACTTTTTGTAAATTTAAGTTTGTTGAGTGAATAAATTGAATTGAAAAATTGAGTCCCCAGGTGATCCCCAGCCGATTAACCCCTAGCCGATCTTCCTGCAGAGGCCTAGAGTGTCCGGCGGATCCCCGGCCGACCCCCCTGCCAAGACGTGAAGTGCCTGCCCTATTTCCCTGCTCAGACCTGGAGTGCCCGGCTGATCCTCCTGCCGAGACGTGAAGTGCCTGCCTGAGCCTCTGCCGAAAAGTAGAGTCCCCAGGTGATCCCCAGTCGATTGCCCTGCTTAGACCTGGAGTGCCCAACCGATCCCCCTGCTGAGACCTGGAGTGTCTGGATGATCCCCCCTGCTGAGACCAGGAGTGCCCAACCAATCCCCCTGCTGAGACGTGGAGTGTCCGGCTGATCCCCCTGTCGAGACGTGGAGTGCCTGCCCGAGCCCCTGCGGAGAAATAGAGTCCCCAGGTGATCCCCAGCCGATTAACCCCTAGCCGATCTCCCTGCAGAGGCCTGGAGTGTCCGGCGGATCCCCGGCCGACCCCCCTGCCAAGACGTGAAGTGCCTGCCCTATTTCCCTGCTCAGACCTGGAGTGCCCGGCTGATCCTCCTGCCGAGACGTGAAGTGCCTGCCTGAGCCTCTGCCGAAAAGTAGAGTCCCCAGGTGATCCCCAGTCGATTGCCCTGCTTAGACCTGGAGTGCCCAACCAATCCCCCTGCTGAGACCTGGAGTGTCTGGATGATCCCCCTGCTGAGACCGGTGCCAACCGATTCCCCTGCTGAGACCTGGAGTGTCCGGCTGATTCCCCTTTCGAGACGTGGAGTGCCTGCCCGAGCCCCCTGCGGAGAAATAGAGTCCCCAGGTGATCCCCAGCCGATTAACCCCTAGCCGATCTCCCTGCAGAGACCTGGAGTGTCCGGCGGATCCCCGTCCGATCCCCCTTCCGAGAGCTGAACTGTCTGCCCTATCCCCCTGCCGAGACGTGGAGTGTCTGGCTGATCCCCAGTCGACCCACCTGCTGAGACCTGGAAACACGCTAATCCCCCTCCCGAGACCTGAAGTGTCTGCCCTATCCTCCCTGCCGAGACCTGCTCCACGTCTCGGCAGGGGAGGAGAGTGTCCGGCTGATACCCGCAGGTAGACGTGGAGTCCCCAGGTGATCCCCAGCCGATTTACCCCTAGCCGATCTCCCTCCTGAGGCCTGGAGTGTCCGGCGGATCCCCGTCCGACCCCCTGCCAAGACGTGAAGTGCCCTGCCCTATTTCCCTGCTGAGACCTGGAGTGCCCGGCTGATCCTCCTGCCGAGACGGGAAGTGCCTGCCCGAGCCTCTGCCGAAAAGAAGAGTCCCCAGGTGATCCCCAGTCGATTGCCCTGCTTAGACCTGGAGTGCCCAACCGATCCCCCTGCTGAAACCTGAAGTGTCTGGATGATCCCCCTGCTGAGACCAGGAGTGCCCAACCTATCCCCCTGCTGAGACCTGGAGTGTCCGGCTGATCCCCCTGTCGAGACGTGAAGTGCCTGCCCGAGCCCCTGCGGAGAAATGGAGTCCCCAGGTGATCCCCAGCCGATTTAACCCCTAGCCGATCTCCCTGCAGAGGCCTGGAGTGTCCGGCGGATCCCCGGCCGACCCCCTGCCAAAACGTGAAGTGCCTGCCCTATTTCCCTGCTGAGACCTGGAGTGCCCGGCTGATCCTCCTGCCGAGACGTGAAGTGCCTGCCCGAGCCTCTGCCGAAAAGTAGAGTCCCCAGGTGATCCCCAGTCGATTGCCCTGCTTAGACCTGGAGTGCCCAACCGATCCCCCTGCTGAGACCTGGAGTGTCTGGATGATCCCCCCTGCTGAGACCAGGAGTGCCCAACCAATCCCCCTGCTGAGACGTGGAGTGTCCGGCTGATCCCCCTGTCGAGACGTGAAGTGCCTGCCCGAGCCCCTGCGGAGAAATAGAGTCCCCAGGTGATCCCCAGCCGATTAACCCCTAGCCGATCTCCCTGCAGAGGCCTGGAGTGTCCGGCGGATCCCCGGCCGACCCCCTGCCAAGACGTGAAGTGCCTGCCCTATTTCCCTGCTGAGACCTGGAGTGCCCGGCTGATCCTCCTGCCGAGACGTGAAGTGCCTGCCCGAGCCTCTGCCGAAAAGTAGAGTCCCCAGGTGATCCCCAGTCGATTGCCCTGCTTAGACCTGGAGTGCCCAACCAATCCCCCTGCTGAGACCTGGAGTGTCTGGATGATCCCCCTGCTGAGACCTGGAGTGTCAACCGATTCCCCTGCTGAGACCTGGAGTGTCCGGCTGATTCCCCTGTCGAGACGTGAAGTGCCTGCCCGAGCCCCTGCGGAGAAATAGAGTCCCCAGGTGATCCCCAGCCGATTAACCCCTAGCCGATCTCCCTGCAGAGACCTGGAGTGTCCGGCGGATCCCCGTCCGATCCCCCTTCCGAGAGCTGAACTGTCTGCCCTATCCCCCTGCCGAGACGTGGAGTGTCTGGCTGATCCCCAGTCGACCCACCTGCTGAGACCTGGAAACACGCTAATCCCCCTCCCGAGACCTGAAGTGTCTGCCCTATCCTCCTGCCGAGACCTGCTCCACGTCTCGGCAGGGGGACGTGGAGAGTCCGGCTGATACCCGCAGGTAGACGTGGAGTCCCCAGGTGATCCCCAGCCGATTTAGCCCTAGCCGATCTCCCTCCTGAGGCCTGGAGTGTCCGGCGGATCCCCGTCCGACCCCCCTGCCAAGACGTGAAGTGCCCTATTTCCCTGCTGAGACCTGGAGTGCCCGGCTGATCCTCCTGCCGAGACGTAAAGTGCCTGCCCGAGCCTCTGCCGAAAAGTAGAGTCCCCAGGTGATCCCCAGTCGATTGCCCTGCTTAGACCTGGAGTGCCCAACCGATCCCCCTGCTGAGACCTGGAGTGTCTGGATGATCCCCCTGCTGAGACCAGGAGTGCCCAACCAATCCCCCTGCTGAGACGTGGAGTGTCCGCCTGATCCCCCTGTCGAGACGTGGAGTGCCTGCCCGAGCCCCTGCGGAGAAATAGAGTCCCCAGGTGATCCCCAGCCGATTAACCCCTAGCCGATCTCCCTGCAGAGGCCTGGAGTGTCCGGCGGATCCCCGGCCGACCCCCCTGCCAAGACGTGAAGTGCCTGCCCTATTTCCCTGCTGAGACCTGGAGTGCCCGGCTGATCCTCCTGGCGAGACGTGAAGTGCCTGCCCGAGCCTCTGCCGAAAAGTAGAGTCCCCAGGTGATCCCCAGTCGATTGCCCTGCTTAGACCTGGAGTGCCCAACCAATCCCCCTGCTGAGACCTGGAGTGTCTGGATGATCCCCCTGCTGAGACCAGGAGTGCCCAACCTATCCCCCTGCTGAGACCTGGAGTGTCCGGCTGATCCCCCTGTCGAGACGTGAAGTGCCTGCCCGAGCCCCTACGGAGAAATGGAGTCCCCAGGTCTGATGATACAGCTATTTTAAGCTCAGGTAGATTATCATCGGAGATCACCAACAAATTAACTCTAGCGTTTGAAAAAACTAACACATACTTCCGAAAATGGAAAATCCTCGTGAACGCTGATAAAACCCAGGCAATCTACTTTACAAGAAAACGGAAATATATCTACATTCCCAATGGAGCAATCATGCTAGGGAATACTTATGTTAGCTGGGAACCTAGCGTCAAATATCTAGGACTAATTTTAGACAAAAAACTGAAATTTGGCGACCTATATAAAAACACCATTAAAAAGGTGAACATCACGGTTCGAACTATCTACCCCTTCATAAACAGAAATTCCCGCCTGAGCTTAGAAAATAAACTATTTCTATTTAGATCAATTTTCCAAGCAATAATTTTTTACGGTGCACCTGTCTGGGCAGATATAGCGAAATGTCATTTAAAGAAGCTTCAAGTGTCCCAAAATAAAATATTAAAAATGATTTACAACCTACCTTGGTACCACGCTACGACTGATCTTCATAATACTGCTAACATTGAGTTAGTTACAGATAGACTTCCACGCCTTACTCGGTGTTTCTACTTAAGATGTCAGAATTCGACGTACCCTCATTTAAACGATCTAGCCTTAGATTATAACATTTAGTTGTAACTTAGACCTAAAGTTTTATTTTTGTAGGTTACGGTATTGTAAGCGGTTTTTGTATTTTTCCCCCCGACCTTTAATATTGGATACACCAAACAATTTGTCACCACCCATTATCTATTTCTAAGTTGATAAGGTATTCTTCCTGAACTCTTAAAAATCTATCCCATATTAGTATCACCACTCTTTTGTAAATTTAAGTTTGTTGAGTGAATAAATTGAATTGAAAAATTGAGTCCCCAGGTGATCCCCAGCCGATTAACCCCTAGCCGATCTTCCTGCAGAGGCCTAGGAGTGTCCGGCGGATCCCCGGCCGACCCCCCTGCCAAGACGTGAAGTGCCTGCCCTATTTCCCTGCTCAGACCTGGAGTGCCCGGCTGATCCTCCTGCCGAGACGTGAAGTGCCTGCCTGAGCCTCTGCCGAAAAGTAGAGTCCCCAGGTGCTCCCCAGTCGATTGCCCTGCTTAGACCTGGAGTGCCCAACCGATCCCCCTGCTGAGACCTGGAGTGTCTGGATGATCCCCCTGCTGAGACCAGGAGTGCCCAACCAATCCCCCTGCTGCGACGTGGAGTGTCCGCCTGATCCCCCTGTCGAGACGTGGAGTGCTTGCCCGAGCCCCTGCGGAGAAATAGAGTCCCCAGGTGATCCCCAGCCGATTAACCCCTAGCCGATCTCCCTGCAGAGGCCTGGAGTGTCCGGCGGATCCCCGGCCGACCCCCCTGCCAAGACGCGAAGTGCCTGCCCTATTTCCCTGCTGAGACCTGGAGTGCCCGGCTGATCCTCCTGCCGAGACGTGAAGTGCCTGCCTGAGCCTCTGCCGAAAAGTAGAGTCCCCAGGTGATCCCCAGTCGATTGCCCTGCTTAGACCTGGAGTGCCCAACCAATCCCCCTGCTTAGACCTGGAGTGTCTGGATGATCCCCCTGCTGAGTGTCAACCGATTCCCCTGCTGTGACCTGGCGTGTCCGGCTGATTCCCCTTTCGAGACGTGGAGTGCCTGCCCGAGCCCCTGCGGAGAAATAGAGTCCCCAGGTGATCCCCAGCCGATTAACCCCTAGCCGATCTCCCTGCAGAGACCTGGAGTGTCCGGCGGATCCCCGTCCGATCCCCCTTCCGAGAGCTGAACTGTCTGCCCTATCCCCCTGCCGAGACGTGGAGTGTCTGGCTGATCCCCAGTCGACCCACCTGCTGAGACCTGGAAACACGCTAATCCCCCTCCCGAGACCTGAAGTGTCTGCCCTATCCTCCTGCCGAGACCTGCTCCACGTCTCGGCAGGGGGACGTGGAGAGTCCGGCTGATACCCGCAGGTAGACGTGGAGTCCCCAGGTGATCCCCAGCCGATTTACCCCTAGCCGATCTCCCTCCTGAGGCCTGGAGTGTCCGGCGGATCCCCGTCCGACCCCCCCTGCCAAGACGTGCAGTGCCCTATATCCCTGCTGAGACCTGGAGTGCCCGGCTGATCCTCCTGCCGAGACGTAAAGTGCCTGCCCGAGCCTCTGCCGAAAAGTAGAGTCCCCAGGTGATCCCCAGTCGATTGCCCTGCTTAGACCTGGAGTGCCCAACCGATCCCCCTGCTGAGACCTGGAGTGTCTGGATGATCCCCCTGCTGAGACCAGGAGTGCCCAACCAATCCCCCTGCTGCGACGTGGAGTGTCCGGCTGATCCCCCTGTCGAGACGTGGAGTGCCTGCCCGAGCCCCTGCGGAGAAATAGAGTCCCCAGGTGATCCCCAGCCGATTAACCCCTAGCCGATCTCCCTGCAGAGGCCTGGAGTGTCCGGCGGATCCCCGGCCGACCCCCCTGCCAAGTCGTGAAGTGCCTGCCCTTTTTCCCTGCTAAGACCTGGAGTGCCCGGCTAATCCTCTGCCGAAAAGTAGAGTCCCCAGGTGATCCCCAGTCGATTGCCCTGCTTAGACCTGGAGTGCCCAACCAATCCCCCTGCTGAGACCTGGAGTGTCTGGATGATCCCCCTGCTGAGTGTCAACCGATTCCCCTGCTGAGACCTGGAGTGTCCGGCTGATTCCCCTTTCGAGACGTGGAGTGACTGCCCGAGCCCCTGCGGAGAAATAGAGTCCCCAGGTGATCCCCAGCCGATTAACCCCTAGCCGATCTCCCTGCAGAGTCCTGGGTGTCCGGCGGATCCCCGTCCGACCCCCTGCCAAGACGTGAAGTTTCTGCCCTATTTCCCTGCTGAGACCTGGAGTGCCCGGCTGATCCTCCTGCCTGAGCCTCTGCCGAAAAGTAGAGTCCCCAGGTGATCCCCAGTCGATTGCCCTGCTTAGACCTGGAGTGCACAACCAATCCCCCTGCTGAGACCTGGAGTGTCTGGATGATCCCCCTGCTGAGACCTGGAGTGTCCAACCGATTCCCCTGCTGAGACCTGGAGTGCCCGGCTGATCCTCCTGCCGAGACGTAAAGTGCCTGCCCGAGCCTCTGCCGAAAAGTAGAGTCCTCAGGTGATCCCCAGTCGATTGCCCTGCTTAGACCTGGAGTGCCCAACCGATCCCCCTGCTGAGACCTGGAGTGCCCAACCGATCCCCCTGCTGAGACCTGAAGTGTCTGGATGATTCCCCCTGCTGAGACCTGGAGTGCCCAACCGATCCCCCTGCTGAAACCTGAAGTGTCTGGATGATCCCCCTGCTGAGACCAGGAGTGCCCAACCTATCCCCCTGCTGAGACCTGGAGTGTCTGGATGATCCCCCTGCTGAGACCAGGAGTGCCCAACCGATCCCCCTGCTGAGACCTGGAGTGCCCGGCTGATCCTCCTGCCGAGACGTAAAGTGCCTGCCCGAGCCTCTGCCGAAAAGTAGAGTCCCCAGGTGATCCCCAGTCGATTGCCCTGCTTAGACCTGGAGTGCCCAACCGATCCCCCTGCTGAAACCTGAAGTGTCTGAATGATCCCCCCGCCGAGTCCTGGAGTGCCCGGCTTGCCGCTTGCCGAGACGTGAAGTGCATATCCGAGCCCCCTGCCGAGACGTGAAGTGCATATCCGAGCCCCCTGCCGAGACCAGGAAAGCCCAGCCGATCCCCTTTTTAAGACATGGAATGTCCGGCTGATCCGCCTTCCGAGACCTGAAGTATCCGGATGATCCCCGGGGAGACGTGGAGCCCACTCGATTTACCCCGAACCGATCTCCCTGCTGAGGCCTGGAGTGTCCGGTGGATCCCCGGCCGACCCAAAGGCCAAGACGTGAAGTGCCTGCCCTATTTCCCTGCTGAGACCTGGAGTGCCCGGCTGATCCTCCTGCCGAGACGTGAAGTGCCTGCCCGAGCCTCTGCCGAAAAGTAGAGTCCCCAGGTGATCCCCAGTCGATTGCCCTGCTTAGACCTGGAGTGCCCAACCGATCCCCCTGCTGAGATCCGGAGAACACGCTGATCCCCCGTCGAGACCTGGGGTGCCCGGCTATCCCCCTGCCCAGACGTGGAGTGTCTGGCTGATCCCCGGCCGACCCCCCTGCTGAGACCTGGAGAACCCGCTGATCCCCCGCCGAGTCCTGGAGTGCCCGGCCGATCCCCCTGCCGAGACGCGGAGTGTCCTGCTGATCCCCCTGCTGAGTGCCCGGTTGTTCCGCCTTCCGAGACCGGAAGTGTCTGCCCTATCCCCCTGCTGAAACGTGGAGTGTCCGGGTTGATCCCCCTGCTGAGACGTGAAGTGCCTGCCCGAGCGCCTGCGAAGAAATAGAGTCTCCAGGTGATCCCCAGCCGACTTACCCCTAGCCGATCTCCCTGCTGAGGCCTGTAGTGTCCGGCTGATCCCCGGCCGACCCCCTGCTGAGACCTGGAGAACACGCTAATCCCCCTTCCGAGCCCTGAAGTGTCTGCCCTATCCCCCTGCTGAGACCTGGAGGGTCTGGATGATCCGCCTGCTGAGACCAGGAGTGCCCAACCAATCCCCCTGCTGAGACCTGGAGTGTGCGGCTGATCCCCCTGTCGAGACGTGAAGTGCCTGCCCGAGCGCCTGCGGAGAAATAGAGTCTCCAGGTGATCCCCAGCCGATTTACCCCTAGCCGATCTCCCTGCTGAGGCCTGAAGTGTCCGGCTGATCCCCGGCCGACCCCCCTGCTGAGACCTGCAGAACCCGCTGATCCCCCTGCGGAGACATGGAGTGCCCGGCTGATCCCCTTGCCCAGACGTGAAGTGCCTATCCGAGCCCCCTGCCGAGACGCGAAGTGTACGAATGATCCCCTGCTGAGAGCAGGAGTGCCCAGCAAGTCCCCCTTTTAGACGTGGAGTGTGCGGCTGATCCGCCTTCCGAGACCTGAAGTGTCTGCCCTATCCCCCTGCCAAAACGTGGAGTGTCCGGCTCATCCCCGGCCGACCCCCTTGGTGAGACCTGGAGAACACGCTGATCCCCCCGCCGACTCATGGAGTTCCCGGCTGATCCCCTTGCCGAGACGTGAAGTGCCTATCCGAGCCCCTGCGGAGAAATAGAGTCCCCAGGTGATCCCCAGTCGATTGCCCTGCTTAGACCTGGAGTGCCCAACCGATCCCCCTGCTGAGACCTGGAGTGTCTGGATGATCCCCCTGCTGAGACCAGGAGTGCCCAACCAATCCCCCTGCTGAGACGTGGAGTGTCCGGCTGATCCCCCTGTCGAGACGTGAAGTGCCTGCCCGAGCCCCTGCGGAGAAATAGAGTCCCCAGGTGATCCCCTGCCGATTAACCCCTAGGCGATCTCCCTGCAGAGGCCTGGAGTGTCCGGCGGATCCCCGGCCAACCCCCCGCCATGACGTGAAGTGCCTGCCCTATTTCCCTGCTGAGACCTGGAGTGCCCGGCTGATCCTCCTGCCGAGACGTGAAGTGCCTGCCCGAGCCTCTGCCGAAAAGTAGAGTCCCCAGGTGATCACCAGTCGATTGCCCTGCTAAGACCTGGAGTGCCCAACCAATCCCCCTGCTGAGACCTGGAGTGTCCGGCTGATCCGCTTTCCGAGACGTGAAGTGCCTATCCAAGCCCCCTGCCGAGACGCGGAGTGTCCGGCTGATCCCCCTGCTGAGTGTCCGGCTGTTCCGCCTTCCGAGACCTGAAGTGTCTGCCCTATCACCCTGCCGAGACGTGGAGTGTCCGGCTGATCCCCGGCCGACCCCCCTGCTGAGACCTGGAGAACACGCTTATCCCCCTTCCGGGCCCTGAAGTGACTGCCCTATCCACCTGCTGAGACCTGAAGTGTATGGATGATCCCCCTGCTGAGACCAGGAGTGCCCCACCAATCCCCCTGCTGAGACCTGGAGTGTCCGGCTGATCCGCTTTCCGAGACGTGAAGTGCCTATCCAAGCCCCCTGCCGAGACGCGGAGTGTCCGGCTGATCCCCCTGCTGAGTGTCCGGCTGTTCCGCCTTCCGAGACCTGAAGTGTCTGCCCTATCACCCTGCCGAGACGTGGAGTGTCCGGCTGATCCCCGGCCGACCCCCCTGCTGAGACCTGGAGAACACGCTTATCCCCCTTCCGGGCCCTGAAGTGACTGCCCTATCCACCTGCTGAGACCTGGAGGGTCTGGATGATCCCCCTGCTGAGACCCAACCAATCCCCCTGCTGAGACCTGGAGTGTCCGGCTGATCCCCTTGCCGAGACGTGAAGTGCCTATCCAAGCCCCCTGCCGAGACGCGGAGTGTCCGGCTGATCCCCCTGCTGAGTGTCCGGCTGTTCCGCCTTCCGAGACCGGAAGTGTCTGCCCTATTCCCCTGCTGAGACCTGGAGTGTCCGGTTGATCCCCTATCCGAGACCTGAAGTGTCTGCCCTATCCTCCTGCCGAGACGTGGAGAGTCCGGCTGATACCCGCGGGTAGACGTAGAGTGCCCAGGTGATCCCAGCCGATTTACCCCTAGCCGATCTCCCTCCTGAGGCCTGGAGTGTCCGGCGGATCCCCGTCCGACCCCCTGCCAAGACCCCCTGCCCTGCTTAGACCTGGAGTGCCCAACCGATCCCCCTGCTGAGACCTGGAGTGTCTGGATGATCCCCCTGCTGAGACCAGGAGTGCCCAAGCGATCCCCCTAATGCGACGTGGAGTGTCCGGCTGATCCCCCTGTCGAGACGTGAAGTGCCTGCCCGAGCCCCTGCGGAGAAATAGAGTCCCCAGGTGATCCCCAGCCGATTAGCCCCTAGCCGATCTCCCTGCAGAGGCCTGGAGTGTCCGGCGGATCCCCGGCCGACCCCCCTGCCATGACGTGAAGTGCCTGCCCTATTTCCCTGCTGAGACCTGGAGTCCCCGGCTGATCCCCTTGCCGAGACGTGAAGTGCCTGCCCTGCCGAAAAGTAGAGTCCCCAGGTGATCCCCAGTCGATTGCGCTGCTTAGACCTGGAGTGCCCAACCGATCTTCCTGCTGAGACCTGAAGTGTCTGGATGATCCCCCTGCTGAGACCAGGAGTGCCCAACCGATTCCCTTGCTGAGACCTGGAGTGTACGGCTGATCCGCTTTCCGAGACCTGAAGTGTCTGCCCTATCACCCTGCCGAGACGTGGAGTGTCCGGCTGATCCCCGGCCGACCCCCCTGCTGAGACCTGGAGAACACGCTTATCCCCCTTCCGAGCCCTGAAGTGTCTGCCCTATCCCCCTGCTGAGACCAGGAGTGCCCAACCGATCCCCCTGCCGAGACGCGAAGTTTCCGGCTAATCCCCCTGCTGAGTGTCCGGTTGTTCTGCCTTCCGAGACCAGGCGATCTCCCTGCAGAGGCCTGGAGTGTCCGGGGGATCCCCGGCCGACCCCCGCCAAGACGTGAAGTGCCTGCCCTATTTCCCTGCTGAGACCTGGAGTGCCCGGCTCATCCTCCTGCCGAGACGTGAAGTGCCTGCCCGAGCGCCTGCGGAGAAATAGAGTCTCCAGGTGATCCCCAGCCGATTAGCCCCTAGCCGATCTCCCTGCAGAGGCCTGGAGTGTCCGGCGGATCCCCGGCCGACCCCCTGCCATGACGTGAAGTGCCTGCCCTATTTCCCTGCTGAGACCTGGAGTCCCCGGCTGATCCCCTTGCCGAGACGTGAAGTGCCTGCCCTGCCGAAAAGTAGAGTCCCCAGGTGATCCCCAGTCGATTGCGCTGCTTAGACCTGGAGTGCCCAACCGATCTTCCTGCTGAGACCTGAAGTGTCTGGATGATCCCCCTGCTGAGACCAGGAGTGCCCAACCGATTCCCTTGCTGAGACCTGGAGTGTACGGCTGATCCGCCTTCCGAGACCTGAAGTGTCTGCCCTATCACCCTGCCGAGACGTGGAGTGTCCGGCTGATCCCCGGCCGACCCCCTGCTGAGACCTGGAGAACACGCTTATCCCCCCTTCCGGGCCCTGAAGTGACTGCCCTATCCACCTGCTGAGACCTGGAGGGTCTGGATGATCCCCTGCTGAGACCCAACCAATCCCCCTGCTGAGACCTGGAGTGTCCGGCTGATCCCCTTGCCGAGACGTGAAGTGCCTATCCAAGCCCCCTGCCGAGACGCGGAGTGTCCGGCTGATCCCCCTGCTGAGTGTCCGGCTGTTCCGCCTTCCGAGACCGGAAGTGTCTGCCCTATCCCCCTGCCGAGACGTGGAATGTCTGGCTGATCCCCGGCCGACCCCCCTGCTGAGATCCGGAGAACACGCTGATCCCCCCGTCGAGACCTGGGGTGCCCGGCTATCCCCCTGCCCAGACGTGGAGTGTCTGGCTGATCCCCGCCGACCCCCCCTGCGGAGACCTGGAGAACCCGCTGATCACCCCGCCGAGTCCTGGAGTGCCCGGCTTATCCCCCTGCCGAGACGCGGAGTGTCCGGCTGAACCCCTGCTGAGTGTCCGGTTGTTCCGCCTTCCGAGACCGGAAGTGTCTGCCCGATCCCCCTGCCGAAACGTGGAGTGTCCGGCTGATCCCCGGCCGACCCCCCTGCTGAGACCTGGAGAACACGCTAATCCCCCTTCCGAGCCCTGAAGTGTCTGCCCTATCCCCTTGCTGAGACCTGGAGTGCCCAACCGATCCCCCTGCTTGGACCTGGAGTGTCCGGCTGATCCCCTGCCGACCCCCCTGCTGAGACCTGCAGAACCCGCTGATCCCCCCTTTGAGACGTGGAGTGTCCGGTTTAACCGCCTTTCGAGACCGGAAGTGTCTGCCCTATCCCCCTGCCGAGACGCGGAGTGTCCGGCTGATCCCCCTGCTGAGTGTTCGGTTGTTCCACCTTCCGAGACCGGAAGTGTCTGCCCTATCCCCCTGCCGAAACGTGGAGTGTCCTGCTCATCCCCGGCCGACCCCCTGCTGAGACCTGCAGAACCCGCTGATCCCCCCGCCGAGACCTGGAGTGCCCGGCTGATCCCCTTGCCGAGACGTGAAGTGCCTATCCGAGCCCCCTGAAGAGACGCGAAGTGTACGAATGATCCCCTGCTGAGAGCAGGAGTGCCCAGCAAGTCCCCCTTTTAGACGTGGAGTGTGCGACTGATCCGCCTTCCGAGACCTGACGTGTCTGCCCTATCCCCCAGCCAAAACGTGGAGTGTCCGGCTCATCCCCGGCCGACCTCCTTGGTGAGACCTAGAGAACACGCTGATCCCCCGCCGACTCCTGGAGTGCCCGGCTGATCCCCTTGCCGAGACGTGAAGTGCCTATCCCAGCCCCCTGCCGAGACGCGGAGGGTCCGGCTGATCCCCTGCTAAGACCAGGAGTGCCAGCCGATCCCTCTTTTGAGAAGTGGAGTGTCCGGCTGATCCCCCTGCTGAGAGTCCGGCTGTTCCACCTTCCGAGACCGGAAGTGTCTGCCCTATCCCCCTGCCGAAACGTGGAGTGTCCGGCTGATCCCGGCCGTCCCCCCTGCTGAGACCTGGAGAACCCGCTGATCCCCCTTTTGAGACGTGGAGTGTCCGGCTTATCCGCCTTACGAGACCGGAAGTGTCTGCCCTATCCCCCCAGCCGAGACACGGAGTGTCCGGCTGATCCCCCTGCTGAGTGTCCGGTTGTTCCGCCTTCTGAGACCGGAAGTGTCTGCCCTATCCCCCTGCCGAAACGTGGAGTGTCCGGCTGATCCCCGGCCGACCCCCCTGCTGAGACCTGCAGAACCCGCTGATCCCCCTTTTGAGACGTGGAGTGTCCGGTTTAACCGCCTTTCGAGACCGGAAGTGTCTGCCCTATCCCTTCTGAGACGCGGAGTGTCCGGCTGATCCCCCTGCTGAGTGTCCGGTTGTTCCGCCTTCCGAGACCGGAAGTGTCTGCCCTATCCCCCAGCCGAAACGTGGAGTGTCCGGCTGATCCCCGGGCGACCCCCTGCTGAGACCTGCAGAACCCGCTGATCCCCCCGCCGAGACCTGGAGTGCCCGGATGATCTCCTTGCCGAGACGTGAAGTGCCTATCCAAGCCCCCTGCCGAGACGCGGAGGGTCCGGCTGATCCCCCTGCTAAGACCAGGAGTGCCAGCCGATCCCTCTTTTTGAGAAGTGGAGTGTCCGGCTGATCCCCCTGCTGAGAGTCCAGCTGTTCCGCCTTCCGAGACCGGAAGTCTCTGCCCTATCCCCCTGCCGAAATGTGGAGTGTCCGGCTGATCCCGGCCGTCCCTCCTGCTGAGACCTGCAGAACCCGCTGATCCCCCCGCCGAGACCTGGAGTGCCCTGATGATCTCCTTGCCGAGACGTGAAGTGCCTATCCAAGCCCCCTGCCGAGACGCGGAGTATCCGGCTGATCCCCCTGCTGAGTGTCCGGCTGTTCCGCCTTCCGAGACCGGAAGTGTCTGCCCTATTCCCCTGCCGAAACGTGGAGATTCCGGCTGATCCCCGGCCGACCCCCCTGCTGAGACCTGCAGAACCCGCTGATCCTCTCGCCGAGACCTGGAGTGCCCGGCTGATCCCCTTGCCGAGACGTGAAGTGCCTATCCGAGCCCCCCTGCCGAGACGCGGAGTGTTCGACTGATCCCCCTGCTGAGACCAGGAGTGCCCAGCCGATCCGCCTTTTGAGACGTGGAGTGTCCGGCTGATCCCCCTTCCAAGACCTGAAGTTTCTGCCCTATCCCCTTTTTGAGACTTGGAGGTCCGGCTGATCCCCGGCCAACCCCCTGCTGAGACCTGGAGTGCCGGCTGAAAACCTTGCCGAGACATGAAGTGCCTATCCGAACCCCTTACCGAGTCGCGGAGTGTTCCTCCCTTGCTGATCCCCTTGCTGAGACCAGGAGTGCCCAACCAATTCCCCTGCTGAGACGTGGAGTGTCCGGCTAATCCCCTTTCTGACATCTGTAGTGTCTGTCCGATCCTCCTGCCCTGGTGATCCCCAGGCGATTCCCCTGCTGAGACCTGGCCTATCAGAACCCCCTGCCGAGACGCGCAGTGTTTGGCTGATCCCCCTGTTGAGACCAGGAGTGCCCAGCCTATCCGCCTTTTGAGAGGTGGAGTGTCCGGCTGATCCCCCTTCCAAGACCTGAAGTTTCTGCCCTATCCCCCTGCCGAGACGTGGAATGTCCGGCTGATCCCCGGCCGAGCCCCCTGCTGAGACCTGGAGTGCCGGCTGATACCCTTGCCGAGACGTGAAGTGCCAATCCGAGCCTCCTGCCGAGACGCGGAGTGTTCCTCCCCTGCTGATCCCCCTGCTGAGACCAGGAGTGCCCAACCGATCCCCCTGCCGAGACGCGGAGTGACCGGCTGATCCCCCTTCTAACACCTGAAGTGTCTGCCCTATCCCCTTTTTAAGACTTGAAGTTCCCAGGTGATCCCCAGCCGATTTACCTGTAGCCGATCTCCCTCCTGAGGCCTGGAGTGTCCGGCTGATCCCCCTTCCGAGACGTAAAGTGCCTGCCCGAGACTTTGCCGATCAGTAGAGTCCCCAGGTGATCCCCAGTCGATTCCCCTGCTTAGACCTGGAGTGCCCAACCGATCCCCCTGCTGAGACCTGGAGTGTCTGGATGATCCCCCTGCTGAGACCAGGAGTGCCCAGCTGATCCCCCTTTTGAGACGTGGAGTGTCCGGCTGATCTCCGGCTGAGACCTGAGTGTCTGCTCTATCCCCTTGCCGATACCTGGAGTGCCCGGCTGATCCCCTTGCCGAGATGTGAAAGGCCTATCCGAGCACCCTGCCGAGACGCGGAGTGTTTGGCTGATCCCCTCGCTAAGAGCAGGAGTGCCCAACCGTTTCCCCCCGCTGAGACCTGGAGTGTCTGGCTGATCCCCCTTCCGAGAGCTGAACTGTCTGCCCTATCCCCCTGCTGAGACCTGAAGAACGCGCTGATCCCCCCGCCGAGACCTGGAGTGCCCGGCTGATCCCCTTGCCGAAACGTAAAGTGCCTATCCGAACCCCTTGGCGAGACGCGGAGTGTTCGGCTGATCCTCCTGCGGAGACCAGGAGTGCCCAGCCGATCACCCTTTTGAGACGTGGAATGACCGGCTGATCCCCCTTCCGAGACCTGAAGTGTCTGCCCTATCCCCCTTCCGAGACGTGGAGTGTCTGGCTGATTCCTGGCCGACTCCCTTGCTGAGACCTGGAGTGCCGCCTGATACCTTGCCGAGACGTGAAGTGCCTATCCGAGCCCCCTACCGAAACGCGGAGTGTTTGGCTGATCCCCGGTCGACATACCTGCTGTGACCTGGAGAACACGCTAATCCCCCTCCCGAGACCTAAAGTGTCTGCCCTATCCTCTGCCGAGACGTGGAGAGTCCAGCTGATACCCGGGGGTAGACGTGGAGTCCCCAGGTGATCCCCAGCCGATTTACCCCTAGCCGATCTCCCTCCTGAGGCCTGGAGTGTCCGGCGGATCCCCGTCCGACCCCCCTGCCAAGACGTGAAGTGCCTGCCCTATTTCCCTGCTGAAACTTGGAGTGCCCGGCTGATCCTCCTGCCGAGACGTGAAGTGTCTGCCCTATCCCCCTGCCGAGACGAGAAGTGCCCAACCGATTCGCCTGCTGAGACCTGGAGGGTCCGGTTGATCCCCTATCCGAGACCTGAAGTGTCTGCCCTATCCTCCTGCCGAGACCTGGAATGTCCGGCTGATCCCCGGCAGACCCCCCTGCTGAGACCTGGAGTGCCGGCTGATACCCTTGCCGAGACGTGAAGTGCCTATCCGAGCCTCCTGCCGAGACGTGGAGTGCTCCTCCCCAGCTGATCCCTGCCGAGACGTGGAGTGTCTGGCTGATCCCCAGCCGACCCCCCTGCTGAGACCTGTAGAACCCGCTGATCCCCCCGCCGAGTCCTGGAGTGCCCGGCTTGCCGCTTGCCGAGACGTGAAGTGCATATCCGAGCCCCCTGCCGAGACGCGAAGGGTTCGGCTGATCCCCCTGCTGAGACCAGGAAAGCCCAGCCGATCCCCTTTTTAAGACATGGAATGTCCGGATGATCCGCCTTCCGAGACCTGAAGTGCCTGCCCGAGCCTCTGCCGAAAAGTAGAGTCCCCAGGTGATCCCCAGTCGATTGCCCTGCTTAGACCTGAAGTGCCCAACCGATCCCCCTGCTGAGACCTGGAGTGTCTGGATGATCCCCCTGCTGAGACCAGGAGTGCCCAACCAATCCCCTGCTGAGACCTGGAGTGTCTTGCTGATCCCCCTGTCGAGACGTGAAGTGCCTGCCCGAGCCCCTGAGGAGAAATAAAGTCCCCAGGTGATCCCCGGCCGATTAACCCCTAGCCGATCTCCCTCCTGAGGCCTGGAGTGTCCGGCGGATACCCGGCCGACGCCCCTGCCAAGACGTGAAGTGCCTGCCCTATTTCTCTGCTGAGACCTGGAGTGCCCGGCTGATCCTCCTGCCGAGACGTGAAGTGCCTGCCCGAGCCTCTGCCGAAAAGTAGAGTCCCCAGGTGATCCCCCTGCTGAGACCAGGAGTGCCCAACCAATCCCCCTGCTGAGACCTGGAGTGTCCGGCTGATCCCCCTGTCGAGACGTGAAGTGCCTGCACGAGCCCCTGAGGAGAAATAAAGTCCCCAGGTGATCCCCGGCCGATTAACCCCTAGCCGATCTTCCTCCTGAGGCCTGGAGTGTCCGGCGGATCCCCGTCCGACCCCCCTGCCTAGACGTGAAGTGCCTGCTCTATTTCCCTGCTGAGACCTGGAGTGCCGGCTGATACCCTTACCGAGACGTGAAGTGCCTATCCGAGCCTCCTGCCGAGACGCGGAGTGCTCCTCCCCAGCTGATCCCCTTGCTGAGACCAGGAGTGCCCAACCGTTTCCCCTGCTGAGACCTGGAGTGTCTGGCTGATTCCCCTTCCGTGAGCTGAACTGTACGCCACATTCCTCTGCCGAGACGTGGAGTGTCTGGCTGATCCCCAGCCGACCCCCCTGCTGAGACCTTCAGAACCCGCTGATCCCCACGCTGAGATCGTGAGTGCCCTTGCCGAGACGTAAAGTGCCTATCCGAACCCCCTGCCGAGACGCGGAGTGTCCGGATTATGCCCTGCTGAGAGCAGGAGTTCCCAGCCGGTCCCCCTTTTGAGTCGTGGAGTGTGCGGCTGATCCGCCTTCCGAGACCTGAAGTATCTGCCCTATCCACTGCCCTGGTGATCCCCAGAAGATTCCACTGCTGAGACCTGGAGTGCCCAACCGATCCCCCTGCTGGGACCTGGAGTGTCCGGCTGATCCCCAGCCGACCCCCCTGCTGAGACCTGGAGAACCAACTGATCCCCCTTTTTGAGACGTGGAGTGTCCGGATTATCCGCCTTCCGAGACCGGAAGTGTCTGCCCTATCCGCGCTGCCGAGACGTGGACTGTACGGCTGATCCCCGGCCGACCCCCCTGCTGAGATCCGGAGAACACGCTGATCCCCCCGTCGAGACCTGGGGTGCCCGACTATCCCGCTGCAGGAGTGTCGTGGAGAGGAGTGTCTGCCAGATCCCCGGCCGACCCTCCTCCTGAGACCTGGAGAACTCGCTAATCCCCCCGCCGAGTCCTGGAGTGTCCGGCTGATCCGCCTTTCGAGACCGGAAGTGTCTGCCCTATCCCCCTGCCGAGACGTGGAATGTCTGGCTGATCCCCGGCCGACCCCACTGCTGAGATCCGGAGAACACGCTGATCCCCCGTCGAGACCTTGGGTGCCCGGCTATCCCCCTGCCGAGACGTGGAGTGTCTGGCTGATCCCTGGCCGACCCCCCTGTTGAGACCTGGAGCACCCGCTGATCCACCCGCCGAGTCGTGGATTTCCCGGCTGATCCGCTTGCCGAGATGTGAAGTGCCTATCCGAGCCCCCTGCCGAGACGCGGAGTATCCGGCTGATCCCCCTGCTGAGCGTCCGGTTGTTCCGCCTTCCGAGACCGGAATTGTCTGCCCTATCCGGAGTGTCCGGCTGATCCCCGGCCGACCCCCTTGCTGAGACCTGGAGAACTCGCTGATCCCCCCGCCGAGTCCTGGAGTGTCCGGCTGATCCGCTTTTCGAGACTTGAAGTGTCTGCCCTATCCCCCTGCCGAGACGTGGAATGTCTGGCTGATCCCCGGCCGACCCCCTGCTGAGATCCAGAGAACAACTTGATCCCCCGTCGAGACCTTGGGTGCCCGACTATCCCCCTGCCGAGACGTGGAGTGTCTGGCTGATCCCTGGCCGACCCCCCTGTTGAGACCTGGAGAACCCGCTGATCCCCCCGCCGAGTCCTGGAGTGCCCGGCTGATCCGCTTGCCGAGACGTGAAGTGCCTATCCGAGCCCCCTGCCGAGACGCGGAGTGTCCGGCTGATCCCCCGCTGAGTGTCCGGTTGTTCCGAGACCGGAAGTGTCTGCCCTATCATCCTGCCGAAACGTGGAGTGTCCGGCTGATCCCCGGCCGAACCCCCTGCTGAGACCTACAGAACCCGCTGATCCCCCCGCCGAGTCCTGGGGTGCCCGGCTGATCCCCTTGCCGAGACGTGAAGTGCCTATCCGAGCCCCCTGCCGAGACGCGGAGTGTCCGGCTGATCCCCCTGCTGAGACCAGGAGTGCCCAGCCGATCCCTCTTTTGAGAAGAGGAGTGTCCGGCTGTTCCGCCTTCCGAGACTGAAAATGTCTGCCATATTCCCCTGCCGAAACGTGGAGTGTCCGGCTGATCCCCGGCCGACCCCCCTGCTGAGACCTGGAGAACCCGCTGATCCCCTCGCCGAGACCTGGAGTGCCCGGCTGATCCCCTTGCCGAGACGTGAAGTGCCTATCCGAGCCCCCTGCCGAGACGCGGAGTGTCCAGATGATGCCCTGCTGAGAGCAGGAGTTCCCAGCCGGTCCCCCTTTTGAGGCGTGGAGTGTGCGGCTGATCCCCCTTGCCGAGACGTGAAGTGCCTATCCGAGCCCCGTTACCGAGACGCGAAGTGTCCAGATGATGCCCTGCTGAGAGCAGGAGTTTCCAGCCGGTCCCCCTTTTGAGTCTTGGAGTGTGCCACTGATCCGCCTTCCGAGACCTGAAGTATCTGCCCTATCCCCCTGCCGAGACGTGGAGTGTCCGGCTGATCCCCGGCCGACCCCCCTGCTGAGATCCGGAGAACACGCTGATCTCCCCGTCCAGACCTTGGGTGCCCGACTATCCCCCTGCCGAGACGTGGAGTGTCTGGCTGATCCCTGGCCGACCCCCCTGTTGAGACCTGGAGAACCCGCTGATCCCCTCGCCGAGACCTGGAGTGCCCGGCTGATCCCCTTGCCGAGACGTGAAGTGCCTATCCGAGCCCCCTGCCGAGACGCGGAGTGTCCAGATGATGCCCTGCTGAGAGCAGGAGTTCCCAGCCGGTCCCCCTTTTGAGGCGTGGAGTGTGCGGCTGATCCCCTTGCCGAGACGTGAAGTGCCTATCCGAGCCCCTTACCGAGACGCGAAGTGTCCAGAGGATGCCCTGCTGAGAGCAGGAGTTTCCAGCCGGTCCCCCTTTTGAGTCTTGGAGTGTGCCACTGATCCGCCTTCCGAGACCTGAAGTATCTGCCCTATCCCCCTGCCGAGACGTGGAGTGTCCGGCTGATCCCCGGCCGAACCCCCTGCTGAGACCTACAGAACCCGCTGATCCCCCCGCCGAGTCCTGGGGTGCCCGGCTGATCCCCTTGCCGAGACGTGAAGTGCCTATCCGAGCCCCCTGCCGAGACGCGGAGTGTCCGGCTGATCCCCCTGCTGAGACCAGGAGTGCCCAGCCGATCCCTCTTTTGAGAAGAGGAGTGTCCGGCTGTTCCGCCTTCCGAGACTGAAAATGTCTGCCATATTCCCCTGCCGAAACGTGGAGTGTCCGGCTGATCCCCGGCCGACCCCCCTGCTGAGACCTGGAGAACCCGCTGATCCCCCCGCCGAGACCTGGAGTGCCCGGCTGATCCCCTTGCCGAGACGTGAAGTGCCTATCCGAGCCCCCTGCCGAGACGCGGAGTGTCCAGATGATGCCCTGCTGAGAGCAGGAGTTCCCAGCCGGTCCCCCTTTTGAGGCGTGGAGTGTGCGGCTGATCCCCTTGCCGAGACGTGAAGTGCCTATCCGAGCCCCTTACCGAGACGCGAAGTGTCCAGAGGATGCCCTGCTGAGAGCAGGAGTTTCCAGCCGGTCCCCCTTTTGAGTCTTGGAGTGTGCGGCTGATCCGCCTTCCGAGACCTGAAGTATCTGCCCTATCCCCCTGCCGAGACGTGGAGAGTCCGGATGATCCCCTGCTGAGAGCAGGAGTGCCCAGACGGTCCCCCTTTTGAGACGTGGAGTGTGCGGCTGATCCGCCTTCCGAGACCTGAAGTATCTGCCCTATCCCCCTGCCGAGACGTGGAGTGTCCGGCTGATCCCCGGCCGACCCCCCTGCTGAGATCCGGAGAACACGCTGATCCCCCCGTCCAGACCTGGGGTGCCCGGCTATCCCCCTGCCGAGCCGTGGAGTGTCTGGCTGATCCCCGGCCGACCCCCCTGCGGAGACCTGGAAAACCCGCTGATCCCCCCGCCGAGTCCTGGAGTGCCCGGCTTATCCCCTTGCCGAGACGTTAAGTGCTTATCCGAGCCCCCTGCCGAGACGCGGAGTGTACGGATGATCCCCTGCTGAGAGCAGGAGTGCCCAGCCGGTCCCCCTATTGAGACGTGGAGTGGGCGGCTGATCCGCCTTCCGAGACCTGAAGTATCTGCCCTATCCCCCTGCCGAGACGTGGAGAGTCCGGATGATCCCCTGCTGAGAGCAGGAGTGCCCAGACGGTCCCCCTTTTGAGACGTGGAGTGTGCGGCTGATCCGCCTTCCGAGACCTGAAGTATCTGCCCTATCCCCCTGCCGAGACGTGAGAGTCCCCGGCTGATCCCCGGCCGACCCCCTGCTGAGATCCGGAGAACACGCTGATCCCCCCGTCCAGACCTGGAGTGCCCGGCTATCCCCCTGCCGAGCCGTGGAGTGTCTGGCTGATCCCCGGCCGACCCCCTGCGGAGACCTGGAAAACCCGCTGATCCCCCCGCCGAGTCCTGGAGTGCCCGGCTTATCCCCTTGCCGAGACGTTAAGTGCTTATCCGAGCCCCCTGCCGAGACGCGGAGTGTACGGATGATCCCCTGCTGAGAGCAGGAGTGCCCAGCCGGTCCCCCTATTGAGACGTGGAGTGGGCGGCTGATCCGCCTTCCAAAACCTGAAGTGTTTTCCCTTTCCCCCTGCCGAGACGTGGAGAGTCCAGATGATGCCCTGCTGAGAGCAGGAGTTCCCAGCCGGTCCCCCTTTTGAGGCGTGGAGTGTGCGGCTGATCCCCTTGCCGAGACGTGAAGTGCCTATCCGAGCCCCTTACCGAGACGCGAAGTGTCCAGATGATGCCCCTGCTGAGAGCAGGAGTTTCCAGCCGGTCCCCCTTTTGAGTCTTGGAGTGTGCGGCTGATCCGCCTTCCGAGACCTGAAAGTATCTGCCCTATCCCCCTGCCGAGCCGTGGAGTGTCCGGCTGATCCCCGGCCGACCCCCTGCTGAGATCCGGAGAACACGCTGATCCCCCCGTCCAGACCTGGGGTGCCCGGCTATCCCCCTGCCGAGCCGTGGAGTGTCTGGCTGATCCCCGGCCGACCCCCTGCGGAGACCTGGAAAACCCGCTGATCCCCCCGCCGAGTCCTGGAGTGCCCGGCTTATCCCCTTGCCGAGACGTTAAGTGCTTATCCGAGCCCCCTGCCGAGACGCGGAGTGTACGGATGATCCCCTGCTGAGAGCAGGAGTGCCCAGCCGGTCCCCCTATTGAGACGTGGAGTGGGCGGCTGATCCGCCTTCCAAAACCTGAAGTGTTTTCCCTTTCCCCCTGCCGAGACGTGGAGAGTCCGGATGATCCCCTGCTGAGAGCAGGAGTGCCCAGACGGTCCCCCTTTTGAGACGTGGAGTGTGCGGCTGATCCGCCTTCCGAGACCTGAAGTGTCTGCCCTATCCCCTGCCGAAACGTGGAGTGTCCGGCTGATCCCCGGCCGAACCCCCTGCTGAGACCTGGAGAACCCGCTGATCCCCCTTTTGAGACGTGGAGTGTCCGGCTTATCCGCCTTTCGAGACCGGAAGTGTCTGCCTTATCCCCCCGCCGAGACGCGGAGTGTCCGGCTGATCCCCCTGCTGAGTGTCCGGTTGTTCCGCTTTCCGAGACCGGAAGTGTCTGCCCTATCCCCCTGCTGGGACCTGGACTGTCCGGCCTGGAAAACCCGCTGATCCCCCCGCCGAGTCCTGAAGTGCCCGGCTGATCCCCTTGCCGAGACGTGAGGTGCATATCCGAGCCCCCTGCCGAGACGCGGAGTGTCCGGCTGATCCCCCTGCTGAGACCAGGAGTGCCAGCCGATTCCTCTTTTGAGAAGTGGAATGTGCGGCTGATCCCCCTGCTGAATGTCCGGCTGTTCCGCCTTCCGAGACCGGAAGTGTCCGCCCTAGCCCTATCCCCCTGCCGAAACTTGGAGTGTCCGGCTGATCCCCGGCCGTCCCCCCTGCTGAGACCTGGAGAACCCGCTGATCCCCCATTTTGAGAGACTTTGAGTGTCTCAAAAGGCGCTTATCCGCCTTTCGAGACCGGAAGTGTCTGCCCTATCCCCCTGCCGAGACGCGGAGTGTCCGGCTGATCCACCTGCTGAGTGTCCGGTTGTTCCGCCTTCCGAGACCGGAAGTGTCTGCCTTATCCCCCTGCCGAAACGTGGAGTGTCCGGCTGATCCCCGGCCGACCCCCCTGCTGAGACCTGCAGAACCCGCTGATCCCCCCGCCGAGACCTGGAGTGCCCGGCTGATCCCCTTGCCGAGACGTGAAGTGCCTACCCAAGCCCCCTGCCGAGACGCGGAGTGTCCGGCTGATCCCCCTGCGGAGTGTTCCGGCTGTTCCGCCTTCCGAGACCGGAAGTGTCTGCCCTATCCCCCTGCCGAAACGTGGAGTGTCCGGCTGATCCCCGACCGACCCCCTGCTGAGATCCGGAGAACACGCTGATCCCCCCTCGAGACCTTGGGTGCCCGGCTATCCCCCTGCCGAGACGTGGAGTGTCTGGCTGATCCCTGGCCGACCCCCCTGTTGAGACCTGGAGAACTCCGCTGATCCCCCCGCCGAGTCGTGGGGTGCCCGGCTGATCCGCTTGCCGAGACGTGAAGTGCCTATCCGAGTCCCTGCCGAAACGTGGAGTGTTCGGCTGATCCCCGGCCGATCCCCCTGCTGAGACCTGCAGAACCCGCTGATCCCCCCGCCGAGACCTGGAGTGCCCGGCTGATCCCCTTGCCGAGACGTGGAGTGCCTATCCGAGCCCCTTGCCGAGATGCGGAATGTACGGATGATCCCAGTGCCCAGCCGGTCCCCCTTTTGCGACGTGGAGTGTCCGGCCGATCCCCCCGCCGAGTCCTGGAGTGCCCGGCTTATCCCCTTGCCGAGACGTTAAGTGCTTATCCGAGCCCCCTGCCGAGACGCGGAGTGTACGGATGATCCCCTGCTGAGAGCAAGAGTGCCCAGCCGGTCCCCCTTTTGAGACGAGGAGTGTGCGGCTGATCCGTCTTCCGAGACCTGAAGTGTTTGCCCTATCCCTCTGCCGAGACGTGGAGTGTCCGGATGATCCCCTGCTGAGAGCAAGAGTGCCCAGCCGGTCCCCCTTTTGAGACGAGGAGTGTGCGGCTGATCCGCCTTCCGAGACCTGAAGTGTTTGCCCTATCCCTCTGCCGAGACGTGGACTGTCCGGCTGATCCCCGGTCGACCCCCATGCTGAGATCCGGAGAACACGCTGATCCCCCCGTCGAGACCTGGGGTGCCCGGCTATCCCCCTGCCGAGACGTGGAGTGTCTGGCTGATCCCCGGCCGACCCCCTGCTGAGACCTGGAGAACCCGCTGATCCCCCCGCCGAGACCTGGAGTGCCCGGCTGATCCCCTTGCCGAGACGTGAATTGCCTATCCGAGCCCCCTGCCCAGACGCGGACTGTCCGGCTTATCCGCCTTCCGAGACCGGAAGTGTCTGCCCTATTCCCCTGCCGAAACGTGGAGTGTCTGGCTGATCCCCGGCCGATCCCCATGCTGAGACCCGGAGAACACGCTGATCCCCCCGTCGAACCCTGGAGTGCCCGGCTATCTCCCTGCCGAGACGTGGAGTGTCTGGCTGATCCCCGGCCGACCCCCTGCTGAGACCTGGAGAACTCGCTGATCCCCCTGCCGAGTCCTGGAGTGTCCGGCTGACCCCTTTTCGTGACCTGAAGTGGCTGCCCTATCCCCCTGCCGAGACGTGGAATGTCTGGCTGATCCCCGGCCGACCCCCCTGCTGAGACCCGGAGAACCCGCTGATCCCATCGCCGAGTCCTGGAGTGCCCGGCTGATCCCCTTGCCGAGACGTGGAGTGCCTATCCGAGCCCCCTGCCGAAACGTGGAGTGTTCTGCTGATCCCCGGCCGATCCCCCTGCTGAGACCTGCAGAACCCGCTGATCCCCCCCCAGACCAGGAGTGCCCAGCTGATCCCCTTGCCGAGACGTGGAGTGCCTATCCGAGCCCCTTGCCGAGATGCGGGAGTGTACGGATGATCCCAGTGACCCATCCGGTCCCCCTTTGAGCGCCGAGACTGGAGTGTCCGGCCGATCCCCCGCCGAGTCCTGGAGTGCCCGGCTTATCCCCTTGCCGAGACGTTAAGTGCTTATCCGAGCCCCCTGCCGAGACGCGGAGTGTACGGATGATCCCCTGCTGAGAAGCAAGAGTGCCCAGCCGGTCCCCCTTTTGAGACGAGGAGTGTGCGGCTGATCCGCCTTCCGAGACCTGAAGTGTGTGCCCTATCCCCTCTGCCGAGACGTGGAGTGTCCGGATGATCCCCTGCTGAGAGCAGGAATGCCCAGCCGGTCCCCCTTTGGAGACGTGGAGTGTGCGGCTGATCCGCCTTCCGAGACCTGAAGTGTTTGCCCTATCCCCCTGCCGAGACGTGGAGTGTGCGGCTGATCCGCCTTCCGAGACCTGAAGTGTTTGCCCTATCCCCCTGCCGAAACGTGGAGTGTCCGGCTGATCCCCGGCCGACCCCCCTGCGAAGACCTGGAGAACCCGCTGATCCCCCGCCGAGTCCTGGAGAGTCCGGCTGATCCCCTACCGACCCCCTGCTGAGACCTGGAGAACCCGCTGATCCCCCTTTTGAGACGTGGAGTGTCCGGCTTATCCGCCTTTCCGAGACCGGACGTGTCTACCCTATCCCCCTGCCGAGACGTGGACTGTCCGGCTGATCCCCGGTCGACCCCCATGCTGAGATCCGAAGAACACGCTGATCACCCCGTCGAGACCTGGGGACGCGAGGGAGTGTCGCGCTGATCCCCCCGCTGCTGAGTGTCCGGCTGTTCCGCCTTCCGAGACCGGAAGTGTCTGCCCTATCCCCATGCCGAAACGTGGAGTGTCCGGCTGATCCCCGGCCGGTCCCCATGCTGAGACCTGGAGAACCCGCTGATCCCCCTTTTGAGACTTGGAGTGTCCGGCTTATCCGCCTTTCAAGACCGCAAATGTCTGCTCTATCCCCCTGCCCTGGTGAACCCCAGACGATTCCACTGCTGAGACCAGTGCCCAGTGCCCAACCGATCCCCTGCTGGGACCTGGAGTGTCCGGCTGATCCCCTGCCGACCCCCCTGCTGAGACCTGGAGAACCCGCTGATCCCCCTTTTGAGACGTGGAGTGTCCGGCTTATCCGCCTTTCGAGACCGGAAGTGTCTGCCCTATCCCCCTGCCGAGACGCGGAGTGTCCGGCTGATCCCCGGTCGACCCCCTGCTGAGATCCCAAAGAACACGCTGATCCCCCGTCGAGACCTGGGGTGCCCGGCTATCACCCTGCCGAGACGTGGAGTGTCTGGCTGATCTCCGGCCGACCCCCCTGCGGAGACCTGGAGAACCCGCTGATCCCCCGCCGAGTCCTGGAGTGTCCGGCTGATCCCCTGCCGACCCCCTGCTGAGTCCTGGAAAACCCGCTGATCCCCCTTTTCGAGACATGGAGTGTCCGGCTGATCCGCCTTCCGAGACCGGAAGTGTCTGCCCTATCCCGCTGCCGAGACGTGGACTGTACGGCTGATCCCCGGCCGACCCCCTGCGGAGATCCGGAGAACACGCTGATCCCCCCGTCGAGACCTGGGGTGCCCGGCTATCCCCCTGCCGAGACGTGGAGTGTCTGGCTGATCCCCGGCCGAACCTCCTGCGGAGATCTGGAGAACCCGCTGATCCCGCCCCCGAGTCCTGGAGTGCCCGGCTTATCCCCTTGCCGAGACGTGAAGTGCCTATCCGAGCCCCCTGCCGAGACGCGGAGTGTACGGATGATCCCAGTGCCCAGCCGGTCCCCCTTTTGCGACGTGGAGTGTCCGGCCGATGCCCCCGCCTAGTCCTGGAGTGACCGGCTTATCCCCTTGCCGAGACGTTAAGTGCTTATCCGAGCCCCCTGCCGAGACGGTGAGGTACGGATGATCCCCTGCTGAGAGCAAGAGTGGCCAGCCGGTCCCCCTTTTGAGACGTGGAGTGTGCGGCTGATCCGCCTTCCGAGACCTGAAGTGTTTGCCCTATCCCCCTGCCGAAACGTGGAGTGTCCGGCTGATCCCCGGCCGACCCCCCTGCGAGAGACCTGGAGAACCCGCTGATCCCCGCCCGAGTCCTGGAGTGTCCGGCTGATCCCCTGCCGACCCCCTGCTGAGACCTGGAAAACCCGCTGATCCCCCTTTTCAGACATGGAGTGTCCGGCTGATCCGCCTTCCGAGACCGGAAGTGTCTGCCCTATCCCGCTGCCGAGACGTGGACTGTACGGCTGATCCCTGCTGAGAGCAAGAGTGGCCAGCCGGTCCCCCTTTTGAGACGTGGAGAGTGCGGCTGATCCGCCTTCCGAGACCTGAAGTGTTTGCCCTATCCCCTGCCGAGACGTGGAGTGTGCGGCTGATCCGCCTTCCGAGTCCTGAAGTGTTTGCCCTATCCCCCTGCCGAAACGTGGAGTGTCCGGCTGATCCCCGGCCGACCCCTCTGCGAAGACCTGGAGAACCCGCTGATCCCCCTTTTCGAGACGTGGAGTGTCCGGCTGATCCGCCTTCCGAGACCGGAAGTGTCTGCCCTATCCCCTGCCGAGACGTGGACTGTACGGCTGATCCCCGGCCGACCCCCTGCTGAGATCCGGAGAACACGCTGATCCCCCCGTCGAGACCTGGGGTGCCCGGCTATCCCCCTGCCGAGACGTGGAGTGTCTGGCTGATCCCCGGCCGAACCTCCTGCGGAGATCTGGAGAACCCGCTGATCCCGCCCCCGAGTCCTGGAGTGCCCGGCTGATCCCCTTGCCGAGACGTGGAGTGCTTATCCGAGCCCCCTGCCGAGACACGGAGTGTACGGATGATCCCCTGCTGAGAGCAAGAGTGCCCAGCCGGTCCCCCTTTTGAGACGAGGAGTGTGCGGCTGATCCGCCTTCCGAGACCTGAAGTGTTTGCCCTATCCCTCTGCCGAGACGTGGAGTGTCCGGATGATCCCCTGCTGAGAGCAGGAATGCCCAGCCGGTCCCCCTTTTGAGACGTGGAGTGTGCGGCTGATCCGCCTTCCGAGACCTAAAGTGTTTGCCCTATCCCCCTGCCGAAACGTGGAGTGTCCGGCTGATCCCCGGCCGACCCCCCTGCGAAGACCTGGAGAACCCGCTGATCCCCCCGCCGAGTCCTGGAGTGTCCGGCTGATCCCCTACCGACCCCCTGCTGAGACCTGGAGAACCCGCTGATCCCCCTTTTGAGACGTGGAGTGTCCGGCTTATCCGCCTTTCGAGACCGGACGTGTCTACCCTATCCCCCTGCCGAGACGTGGACTGTCTGGCTGATCCCCGGTCGACCCCCATGCTGAGATCCGGAGAACACGCTGATCCCCCCGTCAAGACCTGGAGTGCCCGGCTATCCCCTTGCCGAGACGTGGAGTATCTGGCTGATCCCCGGCCGACCCCCTGCTGAGACCTGGAGAACCGCAGATCCCCCCGCCGAGTCCTGGAGTGCGCGGCTGATCCCCTTGCCGAGACGTGAAGTGCCTATCCGAGCCCCCTGCCGAGACGCGGACTGTCCGGCTTATCCGCCTTCCGAGAGCGGAAGTGTCTGCCCTATTCCCCTGCCGAGACGTGGAGTGTCTGGCTGATCTCCGGCCGACGCCCCTGCGGAGACCTGGAGAACCCGCTGATCCCCCCGCCGAGTCCTGGAGTGTCCGGCTGATCCCCTGCCGACCCCTGCTGAGACCTGGAGAACCCGCTGATCCCCGTTTTCAGACGTGGAGTGTCCCGGCTGATCCGCCTTCCGAGACCGGAAGTGTCTGCCCTATCCCGCTGCCGAGACGTGGACTGTACGGCTGATCCCCGGCCGACCCCCTGCTGAGATCCGGAGAACACGCTGATCCCCCTCGAGACCTGGGGTGCCCGGCTATCCCCCTGCCGAGACGTGGAGTGTCTGGCTGATCCCCGGCCGAACCTCCTGCGGAGATCTGGAGAACCCGCTGATCCCCCCCGAGTCCTGGAGTGCCCGGCTGATCCCCTTGCCGAGACGTGGAGTGCTTATCCGAGCCCCCTGCCGAGACGCGGAGTGTACGGATGATCCCCTGCTGAGAGCAAGAGTGCCCAGCCGGTCCCCCTTTTGAGACGAGGAGTGTGCGGCTGATCCGCCTTCCGAGACCTGAAGTGTTTGCCCTATCCCTCTGCCGAGACGTGGAGTGTCCGGATGATCCCCTGCAGAGAGCAGGAATGCCCAGCCGGTCCCCCTTTTGAGACGTGGAGTGTGCGGCTGATCCGCCTTCCGAGACCTAAAGTGTTTGCCCTATCCCCTGCCGAATGCCCTACGCCGAACGTGGAGTGTCCGGCTGATCCCCGGCCGACCCCCTGCGAAGACCTGGAGAACCCGCTGATCCCCCGCCGAGTCCTGGAGTGTCCGGCTGATCCCCTACCGACCCCCTGCTGAGACCTGGAGAACCCGCTGATCCCCCTTTTGAGACGTGGAGTGTCCGGCTTATCCGCCTTTCGAGACCGGACGTGTCTACCCTATCCCCCCTGCCGAGACGTGGACTGTCTGGCTGATCCCCGGTCGACCCCTATGCTGAGATCCGGAGAACACGCTGATCCCCCTGTCCGAGACCTGGGGTGCCCGGCTATCCCCCTGCCGAGACGTGGAGTATCTGGCTGATCCCCGGCCGACCCCCCTGCTGAGACCTGGAGAACCCGCTGATCCCCCCGCCGAGACCTGGAGTGCCCGGCTGATCCCCTTGCCAAGACGTGAAGTGCCTATCCGAGCCCCCTGCCGAGACGCGGACTGTCCGGCTTATCCCCGGCCGACCCCCTGCGAAGACCTGGAGAACCCGCTGATCCCCCCGCCGAGTCCTGGAGTGTCCGGCTGATCCCCTACCGACCCCCTGCTGAGACCTGGAGAACCCGCTGATCCCCCTTTTGAGACGTGGAGTGTCCGGCTTATCCGCCTTTCGAGACCGGACGTGTCTACCCTATCCCCCTGCCGAGACGTGGACTGTCTGGCTGATCCCCGGTCGACCCCTATGCTGAGATCCGGAGAACACGCTGATCCCCCCGTCGAGACCTGGGGTGCCCGGCTATCCCCCTGCCGAGACGTGGAGTGTCCGGCTGATCCCCGGCCGACCCCCTGCGAAGACCTGGAGAACCCGCTGATCCCCCGCCGAGTCCTGGAGTGTCCGGCTGATCCCCTAACCGACCCCCTGCTGAGACCTGGAGAACCCGCTGATCCCCCTTTTGAGACGTGGAGTGTCCGGCTTATCCGCCTTTCGAGACCGGAAGTGTCTGCCCTATTCCCCTGCCGAGACGTGGAGTGTCTGGCTGATCTCCGGCCGACGCCCCTGCGGAGACCTGGAGAACCCGCTGATCCCCGCCGCCGAGTCCTGGAGTGTCCGGCTGATCCCCTGCCGACCCCCTGCTGAGACCTGGAGAACCCGCTGATCCCCCTTTTCAGACGTGGAGTGTCCGGCTGATCCGCCTTCCGAGACCGGAAGTGTCTGCCCTATCCCGCTGCCGAGACGTGGACTGTACGGCTGATCCCCGGCCGACCCCCCTGCTGAGATCCGGAGAACACGCTGATCCCCCCGTCGAGACGTGGAGTGTCTGGCTGATCCCCGGCCGAACCTCCTGCGGAGATCTGGAGAACCCGCTGATCCCGCCCCCGAGTCCTGGAGTGCCCAGCTGATCCCCTTGCCGAGACGTGAAGTGCCTATCCGAGCCCCCTGCCGAGACGCGGAGTGTACGGATGATCCCAGTGCCCAGCCGGTCCCCCTTTTGCGACGTGGAGTGTCCGGCCCCCCGCCTAGTCCTGTAGTGACCGGCTTAGCCGGCCGGTCCCAGCCGGGTCCCCCTTTGAGACGAGGAGTGTGCGGCTGATCCCCTGCCGACCCCCTGCTGAGACCTGGAGAACCCGCTGATCCCCCTGTTCAGACGTGGAGTGTCCGGCTGATCCGCCTTCCGAGACCGGAAGTGTCTGCCCTATCCCGCTGCCGAGACGTGGACTGTACGGCTGATCCCCGGCCGACCCCCCTGCTGAGATCCGGAGAACACGCTGATCCCCCCGTCGAGACCTGGGGTGCCCGGCTATCCCCCTGCCGAGACGTGGAGTGTCTGGCTGATCCCCGGCCGAACCTCCTGCGGAGATTTGGAGAACCCGCTGATCCCGCCCCCGAGTCCTGGAGTGCCCGGCTGATCCTTGCCGTGCGAGACGTGGAGTGCCTATCCGAGCCCCTTGCCGAGATGCGGAGTGTACGGATGATCCCAGTGCCCAGCCGCTCCCTGGAGTCCTGGAGTGCCCGGCTTATCCCCTTGCCGAGACGTTAAGTGCTTATCCGAGCCCCCTGCCGAGACGCGGAGTGTACGGATGATCCCCTGCTGAGAGCAAGAGTGCCCAGCCGGTCCCCCTTTTGAGACGAGGAGTGTGCGGCTCATCCGCCTTCCGAGACCTGAAGTGTTTGCCCTATCCCTCTGCCGAGACGTGAAGTGTCCGGATGATCCCCTGATGAGAGCAGGAATGCCCAGCCGGTCCCCCTTTTGAGACGTGGAGTGTGCGGCTGATCCGCCTTCCGAGACCTGAAGTGTTTGCCCTATCCCCTGCCGAGACGTGGAGTGTGCGGCTGATCCGCCTTCCGAGACCTGAAGTGTTTGCCCTATCCCCCTGCCGAAACGTGGAGTGTCCGGCTGATCCCCGGCCGACCCCCCTGCGAAGACCTGAAGAACCCGCTGATCCCCCCGCCGAGTCCTGGAGAGTCCGGCTGATCCCCTACCGACCCCCTGCTGAGACCTGGAGAACCCGCTGATCCCCCTTTTGAGACGTGGAGTGTCCGGCTTATCCGCCTTTCGAGACCGGACGTGTCTACCCTATCCCCCTGCAGAGACGTGGACTGTCCGGCTGATCCCCGGTCGACCCCCATACTGAGATCCGAAGAACACGCTGATCACCCCGTCGAGACCTGGGGTGCCCGGCTATCCCCCTGCCGAGACGTGGAGTGTCTGGCTGATCCCCGGCCGAACCTCCTGCGGATACCTGGAGAACCCGCTGATCCCCCGGCGAGGACCTTGAGTGCCCGGCTGATCCCCTTGCCGAGACGTGAAGTGCCTATCCGAGCCCCCTGCCGAGACGCGGACTGTCCGGCTTATCCGCCTTCCGAGACCGGAAGTGTCTGCCCTATTCCCCTGCCGAGACGTGGAGTGTCTGGTTGATCTCCGGCCGACCCCCTGCGAAGACCTGGAGAACCCGCTGATCCCCCGCCGAGTCCTGGAGAGTCCGGCTGATCCCCTACCGACCCCCTGCTGAGACCTGGAGAACCCGCTGATCCCCCTTTTCAGACGTGGAGTGTCCGGCTGATCCGCCTTCCGAGACCGGAAGTGTCTGCCCTATCCCGCTGCCGAGACGTGGACTGTACGGCTGATAACCGGCCGACCCCCCTGCTGAGATCCGGAGAACACGCTGATCCCCACGTCGAGACCTGGGGTGCCCGGCTATCCCCCTGCCGAGACGTGGAGTGTCTGGCTGATCCCCGGCCGAACCTCCTGCGGAGATCTGGAGAACCCGCTGATCCCGCCCCCGAGTCCTGGAGTGCCCGGCTGATCCCCTTGCCGAGACGTGAAGTGCCTATCCGAGCCCCCTGCCGAGACGCGGAGTGTCCGGCTGATACCCCTGCTGAGTGTCCGGCCTTTTCCGCCTTCCGATACCGGAAGTGTCTGCCCTATTCCCCTGCCGAAACGTGGAGTGTCCGGCTGATCCCCGGCCGGCCCCGCTGCTGAGATCCGGAGAACGCGCTGATCCCCCTTCCGAGCCCTGGGGTGCCCGGCTATTCCCCTGCCGAGACGTGGAGTGTCTGGATGATCCCCGGGCGACCCCCTGCTGAGACCTGGAGAACCCGCTGATCCCCCCGCCGAGACCTGGAGTGCCCGGCTGATCCCCTTGCCGAGACGTGGAGTGCCTATCCGAGCCCCCTGCCGAGATGCGGAGTGTACGGATGATCCCAGTGCCCAGCCGGTCCCCCTTTTGCGACGTGGAGTGTCCGGCCGATCCCCCCGCCTAGTCCTGGAGTGCCCGGCTTATCCCCTTGCCGAGACGTTAAGTGCTTATCCGAGCCCCCCTGCCGAGACGCGGAGTGTACGGATGATCCCCTGCTGAGAGCAAGAGTGCCCAGCCGGTCCCCCTTTTGAGAGACGTGGAGTTTGCGGCTGATCCGCCTTCCGAGACCTGAAGTGTTTGCCCTATCCCCTGCCGAGACGTGGAGTGTGCGGCTGATCCGCCTTCCGAGACCTGAAGTGTTTGCCCTATCCCCCTGCCGAAATGTGGAGTGTCCGGCTGATCCCCGGCCGACCCCCTGCGAAGACCTGGAGAACCCGCTGATCCCCCCGCCGAGTCCTGGAGTGTCCGGCTGATCCCCTACCGACCCCCTGCTGAGACCTGGAGAACCCGCTGATCCCCCTTTTGAGACGTGGAGTGTCCGGCTTATCCGCCTTTCGAAACCGGACGTGTCTACCCTATCCCCCTGCCGAGACGTGGACTGTCTGGCTGATCCCCGGTCGACCCCCATGCTGAGATCCGGAGAACACGCTGATCCCCCCGTCGAGACCTGGGGTGCCCGGCTATCACCCTGCCGAGACGTGGAGTGTCTGGATGATCCCCGGCCGATCCCCCTGCTGGGACCTGGAGTGTTCGGCTGATCCCCGGCCGATCCCCCTGCTGAGACCTGCAGAACCCGCTGATCCCCCCGTCGAGACCTTGGGTGCCCGGCTGATCCGCTTGCCGAGACGTGAAGTGCCTATCCGAGCCCCCTGCCGAAAAGTGGAGTGTTCGGCTGATCCCCGGCCGATCCCACTGCTGAGACCTGCAGAACCCGCTGATCCCCCGCCGAGACCTGGAGTGCCAGGCTGATCCCCTTGCCGAGACGTGGAGTGCCTATCCGAGCCCCCTGCCGAGATGCGGAGTGTACGGATGATCCCAGTGCCCAGCCGGTCCCCCTTTTGCGACGTGGAGTGTCCGTCCGATCCCCCCGCCGAGTCCTGGAGTGCCCGGACGTTGCCGATCCCCTTGCCGAGACGTTGAGTGCTTATCCGATCCTCCTGCCGAGACGCGGAGTGTACGGATGATCCTCTGCTGAGAGCAAGAGTGCGCAGCCTGTCCCCCTTTTGAGACGTGGAGTGTGCGGCTGATCCGCCTTCCGAGACCTGAAGTGTTTGCCCTATCCCCCTGCCGAGACGTGGAGTGTCCGGCTTATACCCGGGGGTAGACGTGGAGTCCCCAGGTGATCCCCAGCCGATTTACCCCTAGCCGATCTCCCTGCTGAGACCTGGAGTGTCCGGCTGATCCCCGGCCGACCCCCTTGCCAAGACGTGAAGTGCCTGCCCTATTTCACTGCTGAGACCTGGAGTGCCCGGCTGATCCCCCTGCCGAGACGTGAAGTGCCTGCCTGAGCCTCTGCCGAAAAGTAGAGTCCCCAGGTGATCCCCAGTCGATAGCCCTGCTTAGACGTGGAGTGCCCAACCGATCCCCCTGCTGAGACCTGGAGTGTCTGGATGATCCCCCTGCTGAGACCAGGAGTGCCCAACCGATCTCCCTGCTGAGACCTGGAGTGTCCAGCTGATCCGCTTTCCGAGACCTGAAGTGTCTGCCCTATCCCCCCTGCCGAGACGTGACTGTCCGGCTGATCCCCGACCGACCCCCTGCTGAGATCCGGAGAACACGCTGATCCCCCCGTCGAGACCTGGGGTGCCCGGCTATCCCCCTGCCGAGACGTGGAGTGTCTTGCTGATCCCCGGCCGAACCTCCTGCGGAGACCTGGAGAACCCGCTGATCCCGCCCCCGAGTCCTGGAGTGCCCGGCTGATCCCCTTGCCGAGACGTGAAGTGCCTATCCGAGCCCCCCTGCCCAGACGCGGAGTGTCCGGCCGATCCCCCCCCTGAGTGTCCGGCCTTTTCCCGCCTTCCGATACCGGAAGTGTCTGCCCTATTCCCCTGCCGAAACGTGGACTGTCCGGCTGATCCCCGGCCGACCCCCTGCTGAGATCCGGAGAACACGCTGATCCCCCGTCGAGACCTGGGGTGCCCGGCTATCCCCCTGCCGAGACGTGGAGTGTCTGGCTGATCCCCGGCCGAACCTCCTGCGGAGACCTGGAGAACCCGCTGATCCCCCTTTTGAGACGTGGAGTGTCCGGCTTATTCCCGGCTGATCCCGAGACTGCAAGTGTCT
Source organism: Drosophila pseudoananassae pseudoananassae (assembly GCA_018153035.1). NCBI lineage: Eukaryota > Metazoa > Arthropoda > Insecta > Diptera > Drosophilidae > Drosophila > Drosophila pseudoananassae. The sequence goes on along the minus strand of JAECXR010000066.1, from coordinate 290,494 downwards.
GCCCTATCCCCTGCCGAGCAGTGGAGTGTCTGGCTGATCCCCGGCCGACCCCCCTGCAGAGACCTGGAGAACCCGCTGATCCCCCGCCGAGTCCTGGAGTTTCCGGCTGATCCCCTGCCGACCCCCTGCTGAGACCTGGAGAACCCGCTGATCCCCCTTTTGAGACGTGGAGTGTCCGGCTGATCCCCGGACGGCCCCCTGCTGAGATCCGGAGAACGCGCTAATCCCCCCGTCGAGACCTGGGGTGCCCGGCTATCCCCCTGCCGAGACGTGGAGTGTCTGGCTGATCCCCGGCCGACCCCCTGCTGAGACCTGGAGAACCCGCTGATCCCCCCGCCGAGACCTGGAGTTTCCGGCTGATCCCCTGCCGATCCCCTGCTGAGACCTGGAGAACCCGCTGATCCCCCTTTTGAGACGTGGAGTGTCCGGCTGATCCCCGGACGGCCCCCTGCTGAGATCCGGAGAACGCGCTAATCCCCCCGTCGAGACCTGGGGTGCCCGGCTATCCCCCTGCCGAGACGTGGAGTGTCTGGCTGATCCCCGGCCGACCCCCTGCTGAGACCTGGAGAACCCGCTGATCCCCCCGCCGAGACCTGGAGTGCCCGGCTGATCCCCTTGCCGAGACGTGAAGTGCCTATCCGAGCCCCCCTGCCGAGACGTGGACTGTCCGGCTGATCCCCGGTTGACCCCCTGCTGAGATCCGGAGAACGCGCTGATCCCCCCGTCGAGACCTGGGGTGCCCGGCTATCCCCCTGCCGAGACGTGGAGCGTCTGGCTGATCGCCGGCCGACCCCCTGCGGAGGCCTGGAGAACCCGCTGATCCCCCCGCCGAGTCCTGGAGTTTCCGGCTGATCCCCTGCCGACCCCCTGCTGAGACCTGGAGAACCCGCTGATCCCCCTTTTGAGACGTGGAGTGTCCGGCTTATTCCCGGCTGATCCCGAGACTGCAAGTGTCTGCCCTATCCCCTGCCGAGCAGTGGAGTGTCTGGCTGATCCCCGGCCGACCCCCCTGCAGAGACCTGGAGAACCCGCTGATCCCCCCGCCGAGTCCTGGAGTGCCCGGCTTATCACCTTGCCGAGACGTTAAGTGCTTATCCGAGCCCCCTGCCGAGACGCGGAGTGTACGGATGATCCCCTGCTGAGAGCAGGAGTGCCCAGCCGGTCCCCCTTTTGAGACGTGAAATGTGCGGCCGATCCACCTTCCGAGACCTGAAGTGTTTGCCCTATCCCCCTGCCGAGACGTGGAGTGTCCGGCTTATACCCGGGGGTAGACGTGGAGTTTCCAGGTGATCCCCAGCCGATTTAACCCTAGCCGATCTCCCTGCTGAGGCCTGGAGTGTCCGGCTGATCCCTGACCGAACCCCTTGCCAAGACGTGAAGTGCCTAACTTATTTCCCTGCTGAGACCTGGAGTGCCCGGCTGATCCCCCTGCCGAGACGTGAAGTGCCTGCCTGAGCCTCTGCCGAAAAGTAGAGTCCCCAGGTGATCCCCAGTCGATTGCCCTGTTTAGACCTGGAGTGCCCAACCGATCCCCCTGCTGAGATTTGGAGTGTCTGGATGATCCCCCCTGCTGAGACCAGGAGTGCCCAACCGATCCCCCTGCTGCTGAGACCTGGAGCGTCCGGCTGATTCGCTTTCCGAGACCTGAAGTGTCTGCCCTATCCCCCTGCCGAGACGTGGACTGTCCGGCTGATCCCCGGCCGACCCCCCTGCAGAGATCCGGAGAACACGCTGATCCCCCCGTCGAGACCTGGGCTGCCCGGCTATCCCCCCTGCCGAGACGTGGAGTGTCTGGCTGATCCCCGGCCGAACCTCCTGCGGAGACTGGAGAACCCGCTGATCCCGCCGCCGAGTCCTGGAGTGCCCGGCTGATCCCTTTGCCGAGACGTGAAGTGCCTATCCGAGCCCCCTGCCGAGACGCGGAGTGTCCGGCTGATCCCCCTGCTGAGTGTCCGGCCTTTTCCACCTTCCGAGACCGAAAGTGACTGTCCCCCTGCCGAGTACGTGGACAGTCCGGCTGATCCCCGGCCGACCCCCCTGCTGAGATCCGGAGAACACGCTGATCCCCCTCCGAGACCTGGGGTTCCCGGCTATCCCCCTGCCGAGACGTGGAGTGTCTGGCTGATCCCCCTGCTGAGACAGGAGTGGCCAGCCTATCCCTCTTTTAATACGTGGAGTGTCCGGCTGTTCCGCCTTCCGAGACCGGAAGTGTCTTCCCGATCCCCCTGCCGAAACGTAGAGTGTCCGGCTGATCCCCGGCCGACCCTCCTGCTGAGACCTGGAGAACTCGCTGATCCCCCCGCCGAGTCCAGGAGTGTCCGGCTGATCCGCTTTCCGAGACCTGAAGTGTCTGCCCTATCCCCCTGCCGAGACGTGGAGTGTCCAGCTGATCCCCCTGCTGAGACCAGGAGTGGCCAGCCTATCCCTCTTTTAATACGTGGAGTGTCCGGCTGTTCCGCCTTCCGAGACCGGAAGTGTCTTCCCGATCCCCCTGCCGAAACGTAGAGTGTCCGGCTGATCCCCGGCCGACCCTCCTGCTGAGACCTGGAGAACTCGCTGATCCCCCCGCCGAGTCCAGGAGTGTCCGGCTGATCCGCTTTCCGAGACATGAAGTGTCTGCCCTATCCCCCTGCCGAGACGTGGAGTGTCCGGCTGATCCCCGGCCGACCCCCTGCTGAGATCCGGAGAACACGCAGATCCCCCGTCGAGACCAGGGAGTGCCCAGCCTATCCCTCTTTTAATACGTGGAGTGTCCGGCTGTTCCGCCTTCCGAGACCGGAAGTGTCTGCCCTATCCCCCTGCCGAAACATAGAGTGTCCGGCTGATCCCCGGCCGACCCCCTGCTGAGACCTGGAGAACCTGCTGATCCCCCGCCGAGTCCTGTAGTGTCCGGCTGATCCGCCTTCCGAGACCGGAAGTGTCTGCCCTATCCCCCTGCCGAGACGTGGACTGTCCGGCTGATCCCCGGCCGACCCCCCTGCTAAGATCCGGAGAACACGCTGATCCCCCCGTCGGGACCTGGGGTGCCCGGCTGATCCCCTTGCCGAGACGTGAAGTGCCTGCCTGAGCCGCTGCCGAAAAGTAGAGTACCCAGGTGATCCCCAGTCGATTGGCCTGCTTAGACCTGGAGTGCCCAACCGATCCTCCTGCTAAGACTTGGAGTGTCTGGATGATGCCCCTGCTGAGACCAGGAGTGCCCAGCCTATCCCTCATTTAATACGTGGAGTGTCCGGCTGTTCCGCCTTCCGAGACCGGAAGTGTCTGCCCTATCCCCCTGCCGAAACATAGAGTGTCCGGCTGATCCCCAGCCAACCCCCCTGCTGAGACCCGGAGAACCTGCTGATCCCCCCGCCGAGACGTGAAGTGCCTATCCGAGCCCCCTTCCGAGACGCGGAGTGTCCGGCTTATCCGCCTTTCGAGACCGGACGTGTCTGCCCTATCCCTCTGCCGAGACGTGGACTGTCCGGCTGATCCCCGGTCGACCCCCTGCTGAGATTCGAAGAACACGCCGATCCCCAGTCGAGACCTGGGGTGCCCGGCTATCCCCCTGCCGAGACGTGGAGTGTCTGGCTGACCTCCGGCCGATCCCCCTGCGGAGACCTGGAGAACCCGCTATTCTCCCATCCGAGTCCTGGAGTGTCCGGCTGATCCCCTGCTGACCCCCTGCTGAGACCTGGAGAACCCGCTGAACCCCTTTTTGGGACGTGGAGTGTCCGGCTTATCCACCTTTCGAGGCCGGACGTGTCTGCCCTATCCCCCTGCCGAGACGTGGACTGTCCGGCTGATCCCCGGCCGACCCCCCTGCTGAGACCTGGAGAACCCGGTGATCCCCCCGCCGAGTCCTGGAGTGCCTGGCTGATTCCCTTGCCGAGACGTGGCGTACCTATCAGAGCCCTCTGCCGAGATGCGGAGTGTCCGGCTAATCCCTGCTGAGATCAGGAGTGTCCAGCCGATCCCCCTTTTAAGACATGGAGTGTCCGGCTGATCCCTCTTCCGAGACCTCAAGTGTCTGACCTATCCTCCTGGCGAGACGTGAAGTGTTCGGCTGATCCCCGGCCGACCCCCTGATGAGACCTGGAGAACCCGCTGATCCCCCCGTCGAGACCAGGAGTTCCCAGCTGATACCTTTAGCCGAGACGTAAAGTGCCTGACCGAGCCCCCCTGCCGAGACGCGGAGTATCCGGCTGATCCCCGGCCGACCCTGCTGCTGAGACCTGGAGAACCCGGTGATCCCCCCACCGAGTACTGGGGTGCCCTTGCCGAGACGTGACGTACCTATCTGAGCCCTCTGCCGAGACGCGGATTGTCCGGCTGATCCCTGCTGAGATCAAGAGTGTCCAGCCTATCCCTCTTTTAATACGTGGAGTGTCCGGCTGTTCCGCCTTCCGAGACCGGAAGTGTCTGCCCGATCCCCCTGCCGAAACGTAGAGTGTCCGGCTGATCCCCGGCCGACCCCCCTGCTGAGACCTGGAGAACTCGCTGATCCCCCTGCCGAGTCCAGGAGTGTCCGGCTGATCCGCTTTCCGAGACATGAAGTGTCTGCCCTATCCCCCTGCCGAGACGTGGACTGTCCGGCTGATCCCCGGCCGACCCCCTGCTGAGATCCGGAGAACACGCAGATCCCCCCGTCGAGACCTGGGATTCCCGGCTATCCCCCCTGCCGAGATGTGGAGTGTCCGGCTGATCCCCCCTGCTGAGACCAGGAGTGCCCAGCCTATCCCTCTTTTAATACGTGGAGTGTCCGGCTGTTCCGCCTTCCGAGACCGGAAGTGTCTGCCCGATCCCCCTGCCGAAACGTAGAGTGTCCGGCTGATCCCCGGCCGACCCCCCTGCTGAGACCTGGAGAACTCGCTGATCCCCCTGCCGAGTCCAGGAGTGTCCGGCTGATCCGCTTTCCGAGACATGAAGTGTCTGCCCTATCCCCCTGCCGAGACGTGGACTGTCCGGCTGATCCCCGGCCGACCCCCTGCTGAGATCCGGAGAACACGCAGATCCCCCCGTCGAGACCTGGGGTTCCCGGCTATCCCCCTGCCGAGATGTGGAGTGTCCGGCTGATCCCCCTGCTGAGATCAAGAGTGTCCAGCCTATCCCTCTTTTAATACGTGGAGTGTCCGGCTGTTCCGCCTTCCGAGACCGGAAGTGTCTGCCCGATCCCCCTGCCGAAACGTAGAGTGTCCGGCTGATCCCCGGCCGACCCCCTGCTGAGACCTGGAGAACTCGCTGATCCCCCTGCCGAGTCCAGGAGTGTCCGGCTGATCCGCTTTCCGAGACCTGAAGTGTTTGCCCTATCCCCCTGCCGAGACGTGGAGTGTCCGGCTTATACCCGGGGGTAGACGTGGAGTTTCCAGGTGATCCCCAGCCGATTTAACCCTAGCCGATCTCCCTGCTGAGGCCTGGAGTGTCCGGCTGATCCCCGACCGACCCCCCTGCAGAGATCCGGAGAACACGCTGATCCCCCCGTCGAGACCTGGGCTGCCCGGCTATCCCCCTGCCGAGACGTGGAGTGTCTGGCTGATCCCCGGCCGAACCTCCTGCGGAGACTGGAGAACCCGCTGATCCCGCCGCCGAGTCCTGGAGTGCCCGGCTGATCCCCTTGCCGAGACGTGAAGTGCCTATCCGAGCCCCCTGCCGAGACGCGGAGTGGCCGGCTGATCCCCCCTGCTGAGTGTCCGGCCTTTTCCACCTTCCGAGACCGAAAGTGACTGTCCCCCTGCCGAGTACGTGGACAGTCCGGCTGATCCCCGGCCGACCCCCTGCTGAGATCCGGAGAACACGCTGATCCCCCGTCGAGACCTGGGGTTCCCGGCTATCCCCCTGCCGAGACGTGGAGTGTCTGGCTGATCCCCCCTGCTGAGACAGGAGTGGCCAGCCTATCCCTCTTTTAATACGTGGAGTGTCCGGCTGTTCCGCCTTCCGAGACCGGAAGTGTCTTCCCGATCCCCCTGCCGAAACGTAGAGTGTCCGGCTGATCCCCGGCCGACCCTCCTGTTGAGACCTGGAGAACTCGCTGATCCCCCCGCCGAGTCCAGGAGTGTCCGTCTGATCCGCTTTCCAAAACCTGAAGTGTCTGCCCTATCCCCCTGCCGAGACGTGGAGTGTCCAGCTGATCCCCCTGCTGAGACCAGGAGTGGCCAGCCTATCCCTCTTTTAATACGTGGAGTGTCCGGCTGTTCCGCCTTCCGAGACCGGAAGTGTCTTCCCGATCCCCCTGCCGAAACGTAGAGTGTCCGGCTGATCCCCGGCCGACCCTCCTGCTGAGACCTGGAGAACTCGCTGATCCCCCGCCGAGTCCAGGAGTGTCCGGCTGATCCGCTTTCCGAGACATGAAGTGTCTGCCCTATCCCCCTGCCGAGACGTGGACTGTCCGGCTGATCCCCGGCCGACCCCCCTGCTGAGATCCGGAGAACACGCAGATCCCCCGTCGAGACCAGGAGTGCCCAGCCTATCCCTCTTTTAATACGTGGAGTGTCCGGCTGTTTCGCCTTCCGAGACCGGAAGTGTCTGCCCTATCCCCCTGCCGAAACATAGAGTGTCCGGCTGATCCCCGGCCGACCCCCTGCTGAGACCTGGAGAACCTGCTGATCCCCCGCCGAGTCCTGTAGTGTCCGGCTGATCCGCCTTCCGAGACCGGAAGTGTCTGCCCTATCCCCCTGCCGAGACGTGGACTGTCCGGCTGATCCCCGGCCGACCCCCTGCTAAGATCCGGAGAACACGCTGATCCCCCCCGTCGGGACCTGGGGTGCCCGGCTGATCCCCTTGCCGAGACGTGAAGTGCCTGCCTGAGCCGCTGCCGAAAAGTAGAGTACCCAGGTGATCCCCAGTCGATTGGCCTGCTTAGACCTGGAGTGCCCAACCGATCCTCCTGCTAAGACTTGGAGTGTCTGGATGATGCCCCTGCTGAGACCAGGAGTGCCCAGCCTATCCCTCATTTAATACGTGGAGTGTCCGGCTTATCCGCCTTTCGAGACCGGACGTGTCTGCCCTATCCCTCTGCCGAGACGTGGACTGTCCGGCTGATCCCCGGTCGACCCCCTGCTGAGATTCGAAGAACACGCCGATCCCCAGTCGAGACCTGGGGTGCCCGGCTATCCCCCTGCCGAGACGTGGAGTGTCTGGCTGACCTCCGGCCGATCCCCCTGCGGAGACCTGGAGAACCCGCTATTCTCCCATCCGAGTCCTGGAGTGTCCGGCTGATCCCCTGCCGACCCCCTGCTGAGACCTGGAGAACCCGCTGATCCCCCTTTTGAGACGTGGAGTGTCCGGCTTATTCCCGGCTGATCCCGAGACTGCAAGTGTCTGCCCTATCCCCCTGCCGAGACGTGGAGTGTCCAGCTGATCCCCCTGCTGAGACCAGGATTGGCCTATCCCTCTTTTAATACGTGGAGTGTCCGGCTGTTCCGCCTTCCGAGACCGGAAGTGTCTGCCCTATCCCCCTGCCGAAACATAGAGTGTCCGGCTGATCCCCGGCCGACCCCCCTGCTGAGACCTGGAGAACCTGCTGATCCCCCCGCCGAGTCCTGTAGTGTCCGGCTGATCCGCCTTCCGAGACCGGAAGTGTCTGCCCTATTCCCCTGCCGAGACGTGGACTGCCCGGCTGATCCCCGGCCGACCCCCCTGCTGAGATCCGGAGAACACGCTGATCCCCCCGTCGAGACCTGGGGTGCCTTGCTATCCCCCTGCCGAGACATGGAGTGTCTGCCTGATCGCCAGCCAACCCCGCTGCTGAGACCTGGAGAACCCGCTGATCCCCCTTTTGAGACGTGGAGTGTCCGGCTTATCCGCCTTTCGAGACCGGACGTGTCTGCCCTATCCCTCTGCCGAGACGTGGACTGTCCGGCTGATCCCCGGTCGACCCCCCTGCTGAGATTCGAAGAACACGCCGATCCCCAGTCGAGACCTGGGGTGCCCGGCTATCCCCCTGCCGAGACGTGGAGTGTCTGGCTGACCTCCGGCCGATCCTCCTGCGGAGACCTGGAGAACCCGCTATTCTCCCATCCGAGTCCTGGAGTGTCCGGCTGATCCCCCTGCTGACCCCCTGCTGAGACCTGGAGAACCCGCTGAACCCCTTTTTGGGACGTGGAGTGTCCGGCTTATCCACCTTTCGAGGCCGGACGTGTCTGCCCTATCCCCCTGCCGAGACGTGGACTGTCCGGCTGATCCCCGGCCGACCCCCCTGCTGAGACCTGGAGAACCCGGTGATCCCCCCGCCGAGTCCTGGAGTGCCTGGCTGATTCCCTTGCCGAGACGTGGCGTACCTATCAGAGCCCTCTGCCGAGATGCGGAGTGTCCGGCTGATCCCTGCTGAGATCAGGAGTGTCCAGCCGATCCCCCCTTTAAGACATGGAGTGTCCGGCTGATCCCTCTTCCGAGACCTCAAGTGTCTGCCCTATCCTCCTGGCGAGACGTGAAGTGTTCGGCTGATCCCCGGCCGACCCCCCTGATGAGACCTGGAGAACCCGCTGATCCCCCCGTCGAGACCAGGAGTTCCCAGCTGATACCTTTAGCCGAGACGTAAAGTGCCTGACCGAGCCCCCTGCCGAGACGCGGAGTATCCGGCTGATCCCCGGCCGACCCTGCTGCTGAGACCTGGAGAACCCGGTGATCCCCCCGCCGAGTACTGGGGTGCCCTTGCCGAGACGTGACGTACCTATCTGAGCCCTCTGCCGAGACGCGGATTGTCCGGCTGATCCCTGCTGAGATCAGGAGTGTCCAGCCTATCCCTCTTTTAATACGTGGAGTGTCCGGCTGTTCCGCCTTCCGAGACCGGAAGTGTCTGCCCGATCACCCTGCCGAAACGTAGAGTGCCCGGCTGATCCCCGGCCGACCCCCCCTGCTGAGACCTGCAGAACACGCAGATCCCCCCGTCGAGACCTGGGGTGCCCGGCTATCCCCCTGCCGAGACGTGGAGTGTCCGGCTTTTAATACGTGGAGTGTCCGGCTGTTCCGCCTTCCGAGACCGGAAGTGTCTGTCCTATCCCCCTGCCGAAACATAGAGTGTCCGGCTGATCCCCGGCCGACCCCCCTGCTGAGAGCTGGTGTAATAGGTTCTTCAAAGGCAGGATCCCATGTAATATGTTCTTAAAAGGTTCTTGATTTTGTTTTAGGTTTTTATTGGATTCGGAGCAGCCGTTGTTGCCGCTCCGAGCTCAAGGGAGTTTCTGATCTTACAAATTTACTTATGGATTAAAGGAGGTCTAAGTCTCGTAGCTGCGCTGCCCAAAGCGGCAGCGAAGAAATGGTTATGTATTCTTAAATATTTATATATGACTATATATTTATGTTATGTTCGATTAGGCGGAGGTATGTAGACTTGCATAAGGTCCACTCGAGTTACGTATATGCGGACATATGCACTTTTCGGCGTACAGCAAAGGCACAGCGGGCGGTTCATATTTCGGTGCACTTAGGTTTATGACCGAGACCTTGGATAACATAAACACTGCGACAAAGTGTTACAGTGTGTACCCTTTAAGTACTCTTGGTACAGTGGGTGGTCGATATATATGTATTATATTAATAGTGCATATACGGGCATATTACATCTCCCTCCTTTTGAAAAATAACGTAATATAATGAAGTTATTTTCTAACTTAGATTGTACAAAATTTAATAAATGGTGTTAACAATAAGTTTTTTTTTTTGTGTATGCTTATTTTTCTTTTTGTTTTTTTTTTATATGTATGTATATTTTTCTCTTTTTTTTTTTATTTATGTATTTATGTATGGCCATACGTGATATATTTATGAAATGTTAATTGATTATGAAATAAAAAGTTTTAATCTATCTTTATGTACTATTTGTTTTTTATTTTTATTGTCTAATATAGTTATATTATCTCTATCTCCTATTTGTTCTACCTTATAAGGACCTGTATATTTAAAATCTAGTTTATGTCCTGTTTCATTTTTCAACAAAACCTGATCTCCTATTTTTAAATCAAAATCCAAACTAGTTTTGTCGTAAATAATTTTTTGTTTTAGCTTATGAGCTTCTATCATTAGTCTAGCTCTCTTAAATGCCTGCTCTAATCTTAATTTTGATTCCTTAGCGTAATCTTCTATATTGTAAAGGGGTTCTATTATATCTACGCTATTAAAATGCTTTGGTAAATTTGAAGTTTTACCAAAAACTAATTCATATGGACAATGACTCACATGACTATGTGCCATAGAGGGTGTTGTATTGAAACAATAGACGAAGTATTGTAGCCATACGTCCCAATCCGTTTTGTCGACTGAGATGTATGAACGAATATACTCATTGAGTGTTCTGTGGCTTCGCTCCACGGTACCTACAGTTTGGTGATGATGTGCAGTAGAAGTTATGTTTTCAATATTTAGATTTTTACATAGACCTTCAATAATTGAATTTTTATATTCCGTTCCCATGTCCGTAATGAACGTCTTCATTGGAGCGTACTTTAGATAAAATCTTCAAATATAGCTTTTGCTACCGTATTTGCACTTTTATTTGGTATTGGTATCGCTACCAGGTATTTGGTTAAATCGCAGATGAGTGTTACTGCGTATTCATTTCCATTATCAGATTTGGGTAGTGGACCAATCGTATCCACAATTACTCTATCGAAAGCTCTTTGCGGAGTTTCGGTTATGGTTAAAGGGGTCTTAGTGTGTTAGTCGTTTTAGACTTTTGGCATTTAGGACATTTCTTTATGTACTCTTTTATGTCTTTGGACATATTTTTCCAGTAATAGTGTCTCTGGACCAAGTCCAGAGACCAAATACCAAATAGTGTCTCTTGGCCAAGGTTTTTGTAATGCCTGTATGACCACCTTGTATAGGATCATCATGGAATGTAGACAATATAGCTTCTTTTTCTTTATTATTTTTTATTACGGTCACCGGGTTGAGTAGCGCTACTCTTAATGATTTCAGTATACAATTGCCCATATTTTTAAAATTATCAATTGAAACATGTTCAAAGATATTTTCCCACGGTGCCACTTTAAGTTGGCTTCTTTCCTTTGCACGCAGTATATAAGTCGGAACGGCCGGGATCGGCCGACTATATCCTATAGCTGCCATATAACTGATTGATCGGAAATGGTATAACTTTGGTGTTGTTAGAGTTACAGAGTTCAGATTTTGTATGATAGCTATTTTTGGCAAAATAATACGACCTACCAAATTTTATAAGGATCGGCCGACTATATCCTATAGCTGCCTTATAACTGATTGATCGGAAATGCTATAACTTCGGTTTTTTTGAAGCTAGAGAATTCGGATTTGGTACGAATGCTATTTTTGGCAAAATAATACAACCTACCAAATTGCATAACGATCAGCCGACCATCGGAGATGGTATTTGGTAAAAATACCAACTTTGGTATTTTTGAAGATGGAAGCTTGGTACTTTGTTTTAGATATTTTATTGTAATAAATTGGTTATATTATGATATTCTCATAAGGATCGCCCAATTCAATCCGATTTTTGCGATATATATCCGATTTTAACTGCAAGGGTATATCAACTTCGGCTCCCCCCGAAGTTAGCTTTCCTTTCTTGTTATTAATGACTTCATATACGTTGGGCTTTGAAGCTTTTTCTATGGATTGCTTATGCAATTCTATTTTTTCTTTTCCTCTCAGGATTTTTGTCTACTTTGGTTTCTGGTAGTGACTTTCAGAATTTAAATTTATTTTTTTCAAGTCTGTTATTGTTATTCTAGATAGCGCATCGGCTACATAATTATCTTTACCCTTTAGATACTCTACTGTAAAATTATATTCCTCTAATTCAAGTCTCATACGTGTTAGTTTGGAACTGGGGTTTATTATTGAAAATAAATAGGTAAGTGCTCTGTGGTCTGTTTTGACAGTGAAGTGTCTACCATAAATATATGGTCTGAAGTATGTTATTGCCCAATGAATAGCTTCTAATTCTTGTTCTGTAGTGATCTTGTTGCTTTCACCTTTCGTAAAGGATCTTGATGCGTATCCAACTGGGAGCTGTAATCCATTTTTATTCTGAGTTAGTACTGCTCCACAAGCGTATTTGCTAGCATCTGTAATTATGCAAAACTCTTTGCTAAAATCTGGGTATTGCAACAGAGTTGGGTTTATTAATGCTGATTTTAGATGTTCGAAAGCGTTTTGACATTCGAATTTTACATTTTTCTTACATAATCTAGTTATGTGCCGGGAGTATTCTGGAAAATTCTAAAGAATCATAAATGAAACGTCTGTAATAATTGCAAAATGCAACGAATCTTCTAGCGCTGTCTACATCATGTGGGACTGGATAATTTTGAATGACGTCGTATTTTTTGTCGTCGGGCAAGATTCCTTTATTTGTGCATTTATGTCCTAAGAAAGTGACTTCATGCATAAAAAATGAACATTTTTCGGGATGTAACTTTAGGTTGTGTTTCCTACATTTCTCGAAAACATCAGTTAAGTTTTTGAGCATGTGTTTTTCAGAGCAACCTATGACTATTAAGTCATCCATATAAAGGAATGCTTAAGAAGGTTCTAATCCAGAGAAAGCTATAGTCATCATTCTCTGAAAAGAGTTTGGCGCTATTTTTAAACCGAATGGTAATCGCGTGAAGCGATATGAACCATTGTTTGTTGAAAAGGATGTTATATCGCGTGAATTTTTTTCGAGTTCAATTTGGTGAAAACCGGACATTAAGTCGAGACATGAGAAATACTTTGCTCTACCTAGTTGATCTAAAAATGCCATCAATTCTAGGGAGTGGAAATTTATCAGACAAGAGTTTTTTATTAATTTGACGATAATCTATTACTAATCGCCATTTTTTATTTTCTGAATTTGGGAGTGACTTTTTTGGTACTAGCAAAAGTGGGCTATTATAAGGTGATACAGAGGGTTCTACTATTTTATCATTAATGAGCTTTTCGCCTTGTTTTTGAATTTCGTCTTGTTGACTATGAGGGTTTCTGTAATTTTTAGTATATACGGGTTCATCATCACTTAATCTCAGCTTTTGTTTATAGAAATTATTTGTAGTGATCGCTTCGGTTTCTAGTCCGAATACATCACTATACTGGGTGCATAATTTTGTAAGTTGATCATTGAATTTTTAGTAGGGATAATACAGTTTTTTTACGGTTTTCGGAGTCTGTTTTTACTACATCGTAGTTTGAAAGTGGTTCATGATGAATATTTTTAATATTAACTACCTGATCTTTATTTGTGGTATTTAGTAGTCTTAAGTATGCATTCTGAACTGTTGCTATGGTATTTGCTATATAGATTCCTTTATGAATCTCTTGATTAGGAATCAATACACTATTTTCTTCGGAATTTATCTTAATTTTTCGGACGACTTGGGATCTTGCTGGCAGAATTAGGGAGTTGTTGCCACAACTGTATGTTATCGGAACATAAATTGGATATTTGAGATTATTTGGTCTAATTACAAGCCAGTCTTCAGAAGGCTTGAAGTCTAATTGACAATTGTATCTTTTGATAAAATCTATTCCCAGTATCCCATCACAAGGAATAGCGAATTGCACATTTACTATATGGAAATCATGTGGGATGAAGTACTCAGAAGTCTGAATTTCAATAGAAGTTATGCCTTTTGATTTGGTAACCTCTTGGCATATACCCTGTATGTTTATGATATGATTATCTTGAATATTTGAAAATTATCAGAATTTTCCTTTAGTATGGAAATTTCTGCACCTGTATCTAGTAGAAAAACTAATTCTTTTCCTGTTGCTGCATTTAAGAAACTAACGAATATATTTTGACTGAGATTTATAGTGTGAATCTTGTTGGTTTTTACTGACGTGTATTTAAAGGTGTTTGGGAGTTTTCCGAACTCGTTTGGGCTAGTCTTACATTGTTATTTTGGTTATTATTATTATTATTATGGTTATTATTGTTGTTTCCCCCACGGTTGTTTCCGCCGCGGTTGTTTCCACCACGGTTATTTCCGCCGCGGTTGTTGTTTGTGTAATAACTGTTATTCTGGTTACCGTTATTTCTGTAGTAGCCATTGTTTTGATTATAACCGTTATTTTGGTAATATCTGGTATTAATATAATTACCTCGATTATTACCTCTACCGCGATAATTGTTTCTAAAATTATTACCGCGATAATTATTTCCTCGTTGGGTGTATAATATTGAATTAGCATTACCTGTCATTTCAGTACTGCATTGTATGTACTTTGTGACTGCTTCATTCATAGTTGTGAAAGTGCCTGCTTCCAATATTGTTTTGAGGCGGCCATGCTCACAGTTTTTAACCATTGTGGTTATGGCCTCTGTCGGGTCAAGAAGCTAGAAACTAACTTAAATAGAATAATTAATTATTAACTGACGTTTTGTTTGTCGCAAGCCGACTCTCTTTCGGCCGCTCGGCTTTACTAATTCGGCTTTACTATTTCGGCAAAGTTAGCGAGCATCCGCTCAGCCTATTCTGGAAGGTTGGTGCCACTCTCGTTCGGCTCCTTATTGCGCTCGCATCCTAAATTGGATTTCAAACATTGTACTTAAATCCTTATTTCATATGCGGCCCAAATAAAATTTATAACTTTGAACTTGATTAGATTCGTCTTTTTATTTTAATGGCATTGAAAACGCTCAATGACCAAACATTGGTGAACCCCGACGTGATCGTTAATATATTTACATATATACACATAAGCAAATTGCTAAAACAAAAACAAAACAATTTTGTAAACAGTGTTATGTGAAAAATTATCATACGTGGCTAATAAGTGTGTTTACAATAATAAACAAATTATAATATAGAATATATTATTATATTATACATACATACAGGCATAAACATAAACGTTAGTTCACAAGCACACATACAAATTTACGATCCACAACGCAAGTGCATTCGCCCGCAAATAGACTTCATACAAACATACGATCCACAACGCAAGTGCATTCGCTCGCACATAGCTTCATATATATATACATTCCACAATTCCGCTACGGTTCTGAGCGCACAGTGGGACAGATCGTGTTCGCCGTGAGCAAATAAAGTTTATTTCGGGTTGTTCGGAACTCAATATAATAAATCATGAACTCCAGCGGCGCCGTCACAGGAGCACCCACTCCAACCCGGAGTGCTATTTTAAAGTGCAAGGCCCTGGGTATTCACCAGGACTTACAGAGGATCCAAGGAGCTCTTTAGCCTATTTCCAAGGTGGATGATGCCATGCTACACGTGCGACATGGTCAGATAGCCACCATGTTCAGCGACTTCAAGGCCATCCACGGGGAGCTTGAGGATTTGGATATTTTGCGGATCAGCAGTGACCTTCGATGTACTGTTTCGGAGCTCGTAGCGACGATGCAGGCGGAAATTGAGCACGAGACGACCCTTCGTTCATCTCGAATTGCTGCCCACTCCACCCTTGCCAACGGAATGTCCACCATGCAGGCTGACCCAGGGTCAAGTACTGCCTCCTTTGCCGCTCCCTACGTTCAGCGGTGGACACTCGGAATGGGCTGAATTTTACTCGATCTTCTCTACAATCGTCGGCAGCAATCCTCGTATTAGTAAGGTGGAAAAGCTGCAAAGGTTGCGATCTTGCCTTAGGGAGTCCGCTTTCGAAGCAGTTCGTTCCTTGGAAGTCTCTGACAGAACTATGATGTTGCGCTGAATTTATTGGAGAAACGATTTAATAACCGTCGCTTAATTTTTCAGGCACACGTGAACGAGATTCTGGGCCTCAGTCTGTTGGAAAGTGGCTCAATAGCAGCTCTTCGAGGTCTTTCGGACAAATTCAATGCCCATATGCGAGCCTTACAGAATTTGGGTACTTCAGTTCAGATCGCCAGCTGCATCATCGTCCAAGTTCTGCTTCAAAGGTTGGACCCAGCTACCAAGGCCAAGTGGGAGGAGAGTCAAAACTCCTCAGGTTCAGACGCCATCCCTACATGGGAGACGATGGCCGAATTTTTGGAACAGCGGTGTAGGACGCTGGAGGCTATGGACGTGGCCATGGCTGCATACGCCCCGGGCGCTCATGTGGGAAGGCGTCGAGGTGCAAATAATAAAAGATCATCCTTTATTGTTACTAATTCGCTTCCCTCTACCTGTGCTTTATGCGGTATATGGTCCCATATAATGTCTGCATGCCCCCGATTTCTATCAATGCCCCCTGAGATTCGCCTTGGTGAGGCCAGGCGACTCGGTCTTTGTCGGAAGTGTCTGCAAACGGGCCATCACATGCGTGAGTGCCTCGCTGCTAGTTGTCGCCGTTGTGGAAGGAGGCATCACAGCCTGCTGCATTTCCTGGAGCCGCCGGCATCTAGCGGCCAGCCTTTGGTTGGTGCTCCCACGTCAGCCATAGCCGAGGTCGCCGAGCCTGTAGCCTCTTCTCCGTCCACTGCTAATGCACTAGTTGCTCAAGGTCACAGCGGCGATATATCGTTGCTTGCTACAGCAAACATTTTTGTTCGTAGTCGCGCTGGATCCCTTGTTCCATGCCGAGCTCTGTTGGATTCTGGATCTCAGGTGCACGTGATCACTTCCCGGCTGGCAAGTCAGCTGCAGCTCCGGAGGTACAAATCATTCATGGCGGTGTCTGGTATTGGAGATACCGGCTTTGCGACAGATGGATTCTCTGTTGATGTTCTCCTACAACTGTTCTCCACTGTTCCGAGTACTCGGCCCTGGTTAACGCCGTCATCGCCGCCAATATCACGGACCTGCAGCCTAGCTTCAGTTTGGATGTCTCCAGCTGGAATATTCCTGGCAATCTTTCTTTGGCTGATCCTGAATTTTTCCGCCCACAGCGCATCGACCTTCTTATCGGAGCCAGTCTGTTTTATGAGCTGTTGTGTGTTGGGCAAATTAAGCTCTCAGCCGGCCTGCCATTGCTGCAGAAAACTCGACTTGGATGGGTCGTGTGTGGAGGCGGTTCACATGTCCAGAGAAGATCACTCGTTTCCACTGCCCACAAGGATGTTCCGGAGAGCGCAACAATGCTGGATGATCAGCTGGATTCTTTGCTCCGCCGGTTTTGGGAAATCGAAGACTGCTCCGAGCCTATTGTGAAGCGGACGAAGGAAGAGCTAGATTGCAATGCACATTTCGTGCAACATGTTGCTCGGCTGGATTCCGGCGCTTACGCTGTGAGGCTTCCGTTAAAATGCGGTTCTAAGCTGCTGGGAGAGTCGTACCCCCAAGCCGTTCGGCGATTTCTTTCCCTCGAAAGGAAGCTCTGTCGCCGTCCTCAATTAAAGGAGCAATATGCTGCCTTCATAAAGGAGTATTTGGAGTTGGGTCACATGTCTCCAGTCCCTTCTGATGCGAGCGTCACTGGTCAGTACTTTCTTCCACACCATTGTGTTTTAAAGGAGGACAGTTCAACAACCAAGCTCAGGGTTGTCTTTGATGGATCTGCTGTCACAACTTCTGGATATTCATTGAATGACGTGTTGATGTCTGGCCCAGTTATTCAGCCAAAGTAGTAACTTATGCAGTAGCATACTCTGTTAAGGTTCCGATGCCATCGGGTGGCCATTATTGGAGATATTTGTAAAATGTATCGTGGCGTCAGGGTGTTTCCTGAGGACAGCTATCTTCAGTGTATTCTTTGGCGGGATTCCACCCAGGATGAGTTACAGGTTTTTAAGCTGGACACGGTCACCTATGGAACGAAGCCTGCCTCATTTTTAGCAGTTCGGACAATGCATCAGTTGGCAGATGATGAGCAAATAATGTTTCCAAAGGGGGCCGAAATTCTGCGTCGCGACTTTTATGTGGATGATCTGCTTTCCGGAGGCGACTGATGAAGCTATTAGCATAATGCAGCAAACATCCGCGATCCTTGCCAAAGGCCATTTTCGGTTAAGGAAGTGGTGCTCCAATGTTGCTGACGTGCTGGATAAGGTGCCTGAAGATCGGGAGTCTTTCCTAAAGTTTGATGATGGTAGCAACTTCACAAAGACACTGGGTCTTGCTTGGGCTCCTGCAACTGACCGCTTGCTATTTTCTTTTGAAGGGATTCAGTCAATCTCAAAGCCCACTAGGCGCCTTGTGCTTTCTTCAGTCGCTCGGCTTTATGACCCCTTAGGCCTTGTTGGTCCTGTAATTTCAAAGGCAAAGATCTTTCTCCAGAAACTTTGCAGTGAGAAGGTGTCCTGGGATGAAAGTCTTCCTCAAGCTCTTCACTGCGACTGGAATATGATTTGTAGCAGCTTTGTTAGTACGCAGCGCGCCGAATTCCCTAGATGTGTGCTAACATCGAAATCCGAGGTGGAGGTCCATGGATTCTGTGATGCCAGCATTGAGGCGTATGGGGCATGCGTTTATGTCGTGTCCAAGGGCGCAGGATCTGCAAGCTATTTACTCTGTTCGAAGTCCCGAGTTGCGCCGTTAAAGACTGTTACGGTGCCTAAGCTGGAGCTATCGGGAGCCGAGTTGTTGGCTCGAGTTATGTCGGAAGTAGAGCAGTTGAAGGTCTACGTTGGAAAGTATTTTTGCTAGTGCGATTCTGCTGTGGCTCTGTCTTGGATTCGAGAAGAACCCTCTCGGTTTAATGTTTTCGTCGCCAATCGAGTTTCGACCATTCAGAAGGTAACTAGAGAAATGGAGTGGCGGTATGTTCCCACTTCTTTGAACCCAGCAGATATCCTGTCGCGTGGTGCTCTTCCCAATGAATTGGTTGAGAATAAGCTGTGGTCTCATGGTCCTCCGTTCTCATTGGATCCCAAGAGGCGTGGCCAACCGCGGTCCCATCTGAGAGATCAACCCTGGAGTTACGTGCAAGGGTCCTGCTCATTCAGTCTCCGTACGTGGATATAACAGCGGTTTCTAAGTACGCCAATTCGTTTCCAGCACTGCAGAGGGTATTTGTTTACGTATACAAGTTCTCTCAACGAATTCACCACAACGGTGTTACGGCAAGCGATATAAAATCTGGAACACAGCTGTTATTGCGACTAGTGCAGCGTGTGCATTTTTGGGAGGACATAAAGGCTCTTCAAAATGGAAAAGAGAAAGCGGTATCTAGTGCCCTTGCCTCATCCTCTCCCTTCTTGGATAAATTTGGTTTGTTGCGCGTAGACGGTAGGCTAAAAAATTCGTCGTTGGATTTTGATAGTCAGCATCCAATTATACTTCCAAGAAGCCATCCAGTTACTCTGGCTATAATTGTTGACTTCCATGAGCGAAATTTACACACGGGTCCTCGCGCACTGTTGGCAATTATTCGGTCCCAATATTGGCCAATTGGGGGGAGAAAAACCGTTACGAAGGCAATGCATCAAATGCATCAGATGTTTCCGGACTAAGCCTCGATTGATGGAGCACATTATGGCTGATCTCCCGGAGCAAAGAGTTAGCGGCTCCCAGGTCTTTGGAGTCACTGGTGTGGATTTTTGTGGTCCGTTCTATTATAAGCCGGAAGTGCGCAATAAGGCTCCCGTAAAATGTTACGTTACCATTTTCATTTGTTTTGCTACCAAAGCCGTCCACCTGGAGCTTGTAAGAGATCTGTCCACAATGTCTTTTTTACAGGCTTTGAAGCGGTTTATATGCACCCGCCGAAGGCCTCAACATATTTGGTCGGACAACGCAACCAACTTTGTTGGAGCCAAAAACGAGCTGAAGGAGCTGCGCCGATTATTTCTAAGCGAAGAGCATCAACGGGCACTACTGGACTTTTGCTCTATGGAGTCTATCGAATGGCATTTCATTCCTCCTCGATCTCCGCATTTCGGTGGTCTGTGGGAAGCGGCTGTAAAAACCGCCAAGCACCATTTTTACCGAGCGGTCGGATCTGCGGTTCTTGGATTCGAGGAGCTGCGAACGCTGCTGTGCCATATTGGGGCTGTTATAAATTCACGACCCTTATTGTCGCTTTCAGAAAATCCTGCAGACCTTGATGTTCTGACCCCGGCTCATTTTTTAACTGGTGGTCCGTCACTCAGCTTTATCGAGCCTGATGTGACGAAGCTGAATTTCAACCGGTTGGACAGCTGGTAGCGCGTGTCTTTCCTGCAGCAGTCTTTCTGGTCCCGATGGAAGGAGGAGTATCTAAGCCTTCTCCTGCCCTGGCACCGAACGATGTGGTGCTAGTAAAGGACGAAAACCTACCTCCGATGAAATGGCCGCTTGCGAGAATAATGGAGCTAATCCCTGGTCAAGATGGAATCTTTCGAGTGGCGGTGATAAAGACCTCATCTGGAGTGACCAAGCGAGCAGTGACTAGCTGTGCCTTTTGCCCCTTAAGGATGAAGTTGGAGTAGAAGCCCCAACTGGGGGGAGAATGTCGGGTCAAGAAGCTAGAAACTAACTTAAATAGAATAATTAATTATTAACTGACGTTTTGTTTGTCGCAAGCCAACTCTCTTTCGGCCGCTCGGCTTTACTAATTCGGCATTTAAAGTTAGCGAGCATCCGCTCAGCCTATTCTGGAAGGTTGGCGCCACTCTCGTTCGGCTCCTTATTGCGTTCGCATCCTAAAATGGATTTCAAACATTGTACTCAAATCCTTATTTCATATGCGGCCCAAATAAAATTTATAACGTTGAACTTGATTAGATTCGTCTTTTTATTTTAATGGCATTGAAAACGCTCAATGACCAAACAGCCTCCTTGGTACTGAATTTGTCAGCGTACGAAGCTTCTAGAAGCTTCCTTAAGTTGTCTATTTCCGTCGTGAATTTTTCCGCGGTTTTGCCTTTCTGGGTTTTTTTTCGCCATTTTGGCTTTATTTATGTCAGAGGTTTCTCCGACTATAGTGTCCTGTAGCTTTTTGATTATTGCTTCTATAGTTCTTTCATTTTGGACTCTGTATAAAGTTGATCCAATTATTTTGGATTTTATTACTTCTACAGCCAAATTCTCGAATGTGCCTTTAGTTAGATTAACTTACCTCAAAGCTGTTACAAATCTTTGAAGATGTAACCTTTGCCCGTTAAATTCCGGGATGGCATTCGATATTTCTTTAATGTATGACCTTTGGGCAATGCTCTCGTCAGCCATTGCGGTTGGTTTTAATTCTACAATGCTGTCGTTAAACTCAGAGTCGGACAAGTCCTGGTCTGATAATTCAGATTGAATAAGGACTGCAGGAACCGTAAGGTTATTAATATCGCTTTCTTTTATTTCTTGTTGGTCAATTTCTTCTTTTGATTCTGGTTCGTCACCAGCTTCAATTGTTATTGAAGTATTTAGAATAGTAGGTATTGAAATATCTAGCTTGAACCTTTCCTTAACAGATGTTAGATTAGATCTTAGTCTGATCAAGACCTTTGATACTCGAGACCAGTGATCCGGATTTAACTTTTCTCTGTGTTCATATATTAATATTCAAGCATTTAACTAATATTTTTAGGTGTTTATTGACCGTTGTTTTTTGTATCGGTCTATTCTGTGTGAGTGACTTATGAGATTTGTCGAATTCTGCTATAATGCTTGATAGTTCTTTCGATAATTCATGCCATTCCATTATATTAAGGGTATGGCTTATCTTTTAGAAACCATCATAACAATCGTTCTACCTAAAAGTGTATGCTCGTCTATTCTTGATTTTACTAGCACACCCGAAATTGTTGTTAATACTATTCCTTTTTGCGGGAATAGGTTGCGGTGCAGTGAAACAATGGTGAAACGTCGCAGTTAAATGTTTCTATATGAAGTATTTCTAGCTCATACACACTAACTGGGGTTGTTGATACTAACTGCTTGATCCTTTCTTGGAAATAGGGGTCCTTTTCATATGTTTTGTCTATGGCTCTTTGTGTATGACTGTATGACCAGTATGACTGGAATTATTTTCTTTTAGACTTTCTTCATTTTATTTATTTTTTTTTTATATTTTATTTTCATTGTACATAAATTTAAGATTATTCATGAACATATGGAATTCTTTTTTTTTGTATATATATCATAGGTGCCTTTTATATATATATTTTTTTATATATGGTATATATATGTGTCTAAAAATTAATTTTTAGTTATTTTTTTTTTCGTTATATTTTTTTTATATTTTATTCAGATCGATAGCCTGGCTTTTATTAATCGCTCTTTTTGCTATACATTTATTATGAAAAATGTATGCTTTATATAAAATGAATGCGATTAAAATGAATACAATAATTGATAATAGTATGTTTGTTAATTCTGTGTTCATAGTGCTGGACTCAATTTGATTTATTACATTGGCTTTGGAGTCCACTTGTTTTACGTCTACTAAACCCATTTTGGGTATTTTCTCTAGGATTGGTATATAATTTTTCGTGTAAATAGTATGGTTTAATTTATGGTTTATTTGCCATTCAGTTTGGCTCATTTAAAGATTTGCCTTATTTGGCTATTGCTTTTTTTTTTTTTTACTTGTAACTTTTTTTTTATGAAACCTGCCTATTTTTCATTGTATATTTTTTTTACATAATAACCTGCCTATTTTTTGGTATGGTTTTCAGGCCACACGCTAATCGGGCAACTTTAATGTCGCTCAATTTTACAAAGGATTTTTATATATATAAAAAAAAATATGCATCGCAGTGCAATACAAAAAAAATATGCAACGCAGTGCATGGGAAAAAAATATTTTGCGCCCTTGGTAGCGCTGTCGGTTCACTTTTCCGGGCTTAGCTTGGAACGCTAAAAGGGGCCGGTGCTGGCTGCACAGGCGTTTCTTCTTTATTGGGTTGTTGGGGCACCGGTGCTGGCAAAGGTTTGATCGCAGAAGGGTGATTCCAGGGGTCCTCTGCAGTCATTGGGGCATTTTTTCTTTATCCTTGGTAACTCCTGTTTTGGTGGTGGATTTAGTATTATCTTTTCTTTAGATATATTAGATATTGCAGGGTAGGTGGATGTGTGTGTGGCAGTGGTTATATTTTTTCTTTGGGTTAGAAGGATTTTAATGTGTTCAACTTCGGCGTGTATTTTCACCAAGTTGTTCCATTCTACTTTATTTCCGCTATTTAGTAGCTTCAGTAATTCAGCCTTTCTGGCTTTTAACCGTTGAACCACGCCACTACGTTTTGCACACATCACACTCTACTTACTGCGATATTTTGTTTTTTCCATTTAGATCGTTGGGATTCAATTTAAAAGTGGCTGCTGCTGCCTTCGATAGCTCGGTTGGTAAAGCGGTGGACTGTAGTTGGAAACGTGCAATAGAATTCCATCGGTCGCTGCTGCTGTGTGTGTTGTTTTTTTTTTTGTTGATTTTTTCCAGTTTTAGATCCTATGATGCCTTCTGTGGGGCTCCTTCGATATCCTTTGGTCCTGTCACGGTCGCCATGTAAGGTGCCATGTAGGTTCTTCAAAGGCAGGATCCCATGTAATATGTTCTTAAAAGGTTCTTGATTTTGTTTTAGGTTTTTATTGGATTCGGAGCAGCCGTTGTTGCCGCTCCGAGCTCAAGGGAGTTTCTGATCTTACAAATTTACTTATGGATTAAAGGAGGTCTAAGTCTCGTAGCTGCGCTGCCCAAAGCGGCAGCGGAGAGACGGTTATGTATTCTTAAATATTTATCTATGAATATATATTTATGTTATGTTCGATTAGGCGGAGGTATGTGGACTTGCATAAGGTCCACTCGAGTTACGTATATGCGGACATATGCACTTTTCGGCGTACAGCAAAGGCACAGCGGGCGGTTCATATTTCGGTGCACTTAGGTTTATGACCGAGACCTTGGATAACATAAACACTGCGACAAAGTGTTACAGTGTGTACCCTTTAAGTACTCTTGGTACAGTGGGTGGTCGATATATATGTATTATATTAATAGTGCATATATGGGCATATTACACTGGAGAACCTGCTGATCCCCCCGCCGAGTCCTGGAGTGTCCGGCTAATCCGCCTTCCGTGACCGGAAGTGTCTGCCCTATCCCCCTGCCGAGACGTGGACTGTCCGGCTGATCCCCGGCCGACCCCCTGCTAAGATCCGGAGAACACGCTGATCCCCCCGTCGGGACCTGGGGTGCCCGGCTGATCCCCTTGCCGAGACGTGAAGTGCCTGCCTGAGCCGCTGCCGAAAAGTAGAGTCCCCAGGTGATCCCCAGTCGATTGCCCTGCTTAGACCTGGAGTGCCCAACCGATCCTCCCGCTGAGACCTGGAGTGTTTGGATGATCCCCCTGCTGAGACCAGCAGTGCCCAACCGATACCCCTGCTGAGACCTGGAGTGTCCGGCTGATCCGCTTTACGAGACCTGGAGTGTCTGCCCTATCCCCCTGCCGAGACGTGGACTGTCCGGCTGATCCCCGGCCGACCCCCTGCTAAGATCCGGAGAACACGCTGATCCCCCTGTCGGGACCTGGGGTGCCCGGCTGATCCCCTTGCCGAGACGTGAAGTGCCTATCCGAGCCCCCTTCTGAGACGCGGAGTGTCCGGCTGATCCCCCTACTTAGTGTCCGGACTTTTCCGCCTTTCGAGACCGGACGTGTCTACCCTATCCCCCTGCCGAGACGTGGAATGTCCGGCTGATTTCCGGTCGACCCCCATGCTGAGATCCGGAGAACACGCTGATCCCCCCGTCGAGACCTGGGGTGCCCGGCTATCCCCCTGCCGAGACGTGGAGTGTCTGGCTGACCTCCGGCCGACCCCCTGCTGAGACCTGGAGAACCCGCTGATCCCCCTTTTGAGACGTGGAGTGTGCGGTTGATCCGCCTTCCGAGACCTGAAGTGTTTGCCCTATCCCCCTGCCGAAACGTGGAGTGTCCGGCTGATCCCCGGCCGACCCCCTGCGAAGACCTGGAGAACCCGGTGATCCCCCGCCGAGTCCTGGAGTGTCCGGCTTATCCGCCTTCCCAAACCGGAAGTGTCTGCCCTATCCCCCTGCCGAGACGTGGACTGCCCGGCTGATCCCGGCCGACCCTCTGCTGAGATCCGGAGAACACGCTGATCCCCCCGTCGAGACCTGGAGAACCCGCTGATCCCTCTTTTGAGACGTGGAGTGTTCGGCTTATCCACCTTTCGAGACCGGACGTGTCTGCCCTATCCCCCTGCCGAGACGTGGACTGTCCGACTGATCCCCGGCCGACCCCCCTGCTGAGACCTGGAGAACCCGGTGATTCCCCCCGCCGAGTCCTGGAGTGCCTGGCTGATTCCCTTGCCGAGACGTGACGTACCTATCTGAGCCCTCTGCCGAGACGCGGAGTGTCCGGCTGATCCCTGCTGAGATCAGGAGTGTCCAGCCAATCCCCCTTTTGAGACGTGGAATGTCCGGCTGATCCCCCTTCCGAGACGTGGTGGGTCCGACCCCCCTGCTGAGATCCGGAGAACACGCTGATCCCCCCGTCGAGACCTGGGGTGCCCGGCTATCCCCCAGCCGAGACGTGGAGTGTCTGGCTGACCTCCGGCCGACCCCCCTACGGAGACCTGCAGAACCCGCTATTCCCCTATCCTAGTCCTGGAGTGTCCGGCTGATCCCTTGCCGACCCCCTGCTGAGACATGGAGAACCCGCTGATCCCCCTTTTGAGACGTGGAGTGCCGGCTTATCCACCTTTCGAGACCGGACGTGTCTGCCCTATCCCCCTGCCGAGAACACGCTATCCCCCCGGGAGTGTCCGGCTGATCCGCTTTCCGAGACCTGAAGTGTCTGCCCTATCCCCCTGCCAAGACGTGGACTGTCCGGATGATCCCCGGCCGACCCCCCTGCTGAGATCCGGAGAACACGCTATCCCCCCGCCGAGTCCGGGAGTGTCCGGCTGATCCGCTTTCCGAGACCTGAAGTGTCTGCCCTATCCCCCCTGCCAAGACGTGGACTGTCCGGATGATCCCCGGCCGACCCCCTGCTGAGATCCGGAGAACACGCTATCCCCCCGCCGAGTCCGGGAGTGTCCGTCTGATCCGCTTTCCGAGACCTGAAGTGTCTGCCCTATCCCCCTGCCGAGACGTGGACTGTCCGGCTGATCCATGGCCGACCCCCTGCTGAAACCTGGAGAACACGCTAATCCCCCTTCCGAGACCTGAAGTGTCTGCCCTATCCCCCTGCTGAGACCTGGAGTGTCTGGATGATCCCCCTGTCGAGACGTGAAGTGCCTGCCCGAGCCCCTGCGGAGAAATAGAGTCCCCAGGTGATCCCCAGCCGATTAACCCCTAGCCGATCCCCCCGCCGAGACCAGGAGTGCCCAGCCGATCCCCTTGACGAGACGTAAAGTGCCTATCCGAGCCCCCTGCCGAGACGCGGAGTGTCCGGATGATGCCCTGCTGAGAGCAGGAGTTCCCCGCCGGTCACACTTTTAAGTCGTGGAGTGTGCGGCTGTTCCGCCTTTCTAGACCGGAAGTGTCTGCCCTATCCCCCCCTGCCCTGGTGATCCCCAGACGATTCCCCCTGCTGAGACCTGAAGTGTCTGCCCTATCCCCCTGGCGAGACGTGGAGTGTCCGGCTGATCCCCGGCCGACCCTCTTGCTGAGACCTGGAGAACCCGTTGATCCTCCTGCCGAGTCCTGGAGGTCCCGGCTGATCCCCCTTTTGAGACGTGGAGTGTCCGGCTTATCCGCCTTCCGAGACCGGAAGTGTCTGCCCTATCCCCCTGCCGAGACGTGGACTGTCCGGCTGATCCATGGCCGACCCCCCTGCTGAAACCTGGAGAACACGCTAATCCCCCTTCCGAGACCTGAAGTGTCTGCCCTATCCCCCTGCTGAGACCTGGAGTGTCTGGATGATCCCCCTGCTAAGCCAGGAGTGCCCAACCAATCCCCCCTGCTGAGACCTGGAGTGTCCGGCTGATCCCCCCTGTCGAGACGTGAAGTGCCTGCCCGAGCCCCCTGCGGAGAAATAGAGTCCCCAGGTGCTCCCAAGCCTCTTAACCCCTATCCGATCTCCCTGCCGAGGCCTGGAGTGTCTGGATTATCCCCCTGCTGAGACCAGGAGTGCCCAACCGATCCCCCTGCTGAGACCTGGAGTGTCCGGCTGATCCGCTTTACGAGACCTGTCTGCCCTATCACCCTGCCGAGACGTGGACTCTCCGGCCATCCCCGGCCGACCCCCCTGCTGAGACCTGGAGAACACGCTACTCCCCCTTCCGAGACCTGAAGTGTCTGCCCTATCCCCCTGCTGAGACCTGGAGTGTCTGGATGACCCCCCTGCTGAGACCAGAAGTGCCCAACCAATCCCCCTGCTGAGACCTGTAGTGTCCAGCTGATCCCCTTGTCGAGACGTGAAGTGCCTGCCCGAGCCCCTGCGGAGAAATAGAGTCCCCAGGTGATCCCCAGCCTATTAACCCCTTGCCGATCACCCTGCTGAGGCCTGGAGTGTCCGGCGGATCCCCGGCCGACCCCCCTGCCAAGACGTGAAGTGCCTGCCCTATTTCCCTGCTGAGACCTGGGGTGCCCGGATATCCCTCTGCCGAGACGTGGAATGTCTGGCTGATCCCCGGCCGACCCCCCAGTTGAGACCTGGAGAACCCGCTGATCCCCCCGCGGAGTCCTAAGGTGCCCGGCTGATCCCCTTGCCGAGACGTGAAGTGCATATCCGAGCCCCCTGCCGAGACGCGAAGTGTCCGGCTGATCCCCCTGCTGAGTGTCCGGCTGTTCCGCCTTCCGAGACCGGAAGTTTCTCTTGCTCAGACCTGGAGAACCCGCTGATCCTCTTGCCGAGTCCTGGAGTGCCCGGCTGATCCTTTTGCCGAGACGTAAAGTGCCTATCCGAGCCTCCTGCCGAGACGCGGAGTGTCCGGCTGGTCCCCCTGCTGAGACCAGGAGTGCCCAGCCGATCCCTCTTTTGAGAAGTGGAGTGCCCGGCTGTTCCGCCTTCCGAGACCGGAAGTGTCTGCCCTATTCCCCTGCCGAAACGTGGAGTGTCCGGCGGATCCCCGGCCGAACCCCTGCCAAGATATGAAGTGCCTGCCCTATTTCCCTGCTGAGACCTCGAGTGCCGGCTGATCCCCCTGCCGAGACGTGAAGTGCCTATCCGAGCCCCCTGCCGACACGCGGAGTGTCCGGCTGATCCCCCTGCTGAGACCAGGAGTGCCAGCCGATCCCTCTTTTGAGAAGTGGAGTGTCCGGCTGTTCCGCCTTCCGAGACCGGAAGTGTCTGCCATATCCCCCTGCCGAGACGTGGACTGTCCGGCTGATCCCCGGCCGACCCCCTGCTAAGATCCGGAGAACACGCTGATCCCCCTGTCGGGACCTGGGGTGCCCGGCTGATCCCCTTGCCGAGACGTGAAGTGCCTATCCGAGCCCCCTTCCGAGACGCGGAGTGTCCGGCTGATCCCCCTACTTAGTGTCCGGACTTTTCCGCCTTTCGAGACCGGACGTGTCTACCCTATACCCCTGCCGAGACGTGGACTGTCCGGCTGATTTCCGGTCGACCCCCATGCTGAGATCCGGAGAACACGCTGATCCCCCGTCGAGACCTGGGGTGCCCGGCTATCCCCCTGCCGAGACGTGGAGTGTCTGGCTGACCTCCGGCCGACCCCCCTGCTGAGACCTGGAGAACCCGCTGATCCCCCTTTTGAGACGTGGAGTGTGCGGTTGATCCGCCTTCCGAGACCTGAAGTGTTTGGCCTATGCCCCTGCCGAAACGTGGAGTGTCCGGCTGATCCCCGGCCGACCCCCCTGCGAAGACCTGGAGAACCCGGTGATCCCCCCGCCGAGTCCTGGAGTGTCCGGCTTATCCGCCTTCCCAAACCGGAAGTGTCTGCCCTATCCCCCTGCCGAGACGTGGACTGCCCGGCTGATCCCGGCCGACCCTCTGCTGAGATCCGGAGAACACGCTGATCCCCCCGTCGAGACCTGGGGTGCCCGGCTATCCCCCTGCCGAGACGTGGAGTGTCTGGCTGACCTCCGGCCGACCCCCCTGCGGAGACCTGGAGAACCCGCTGATCCCTCTTTTGAGACGTGGAGTGTTCGGCTTATCCACCTTTCGAGACCGGACGTGTCTGCCCTATCCCCCTGCCGAGACGTGGACTGTCCGGCTGATCCCCGGCCGACCCCCTGCTGAGACCTGGAGAACCCGGTGATTCCCCCGCCGAGTCCTGGAGTGCCTGGCTGATTCCCTTGCCGAGACGTGACGTACCTATCTGAGCCCTCTGCCGAGACGCGGAGTGTCCGGCTGATCCCTGCTGAGATCAGGAGTGTCCAGCCAATCCCCCTGCCGAGACGTGGACTGTCCGGCTGATCCCCGGCCGACCCCCCTGCTAAGATCCGGAGAACACGCTGATCCCCCTGTCGGGACCTGGGGTGCCCGGCTGATCCCCTTGCCGAGACGTGAAGTGCCTATCCGAGCCCCCTTCCGAGACGCGGAGTGTCCGGCTGATCCCCCTACTTAGTGTCCGGACTTTTCCGCCTTTCGAGACCGGACGTGTCTACCCTATCCCCCTGCCGAGACGTGGACTGTCCGGCTGATTTCCGGTCGACCCCCATGCTGAGATCCGGAGAACACGCTGATCCCCCCGTCGAGACCTGGGGTGCCCGGCTATCCCCCTGCCGAGACGTGGAGTGTCTGGCTGACCTCCGGCCGACCCCCCTGCTGAGACCTGGAGAACCCGCTGATCCCCCTTTTGAGACGTGGAGTGTGCGGTTGATCCGCCTTCCGAGACCTGAAGTGTTTGCCCTATCCCCCTGCCGAAACGTGGAGTGTCCGGCTGATCCCCGGCCGACCCCCCTGCGAAGACCTGGAGAACCCGGTGATCCCCCGCCGAGTCCTGGAGTGTCCGGCTTATCCGCCTTCCCAAACCGGAAGTGTCTGCCCTATCCCCCTGCCGAGACGTGGACTGCCCGGCTGATCCCGGCCGACCCTTTGCTGAGATCCGGAGAACACGCTGATCCCCCCGTCGAGACCTGGGGTGCCCGGCTATCCCCCTGCCGAGACGTGGAGTGTCTGGCTGACCTCCGGCCGACCCCCCTACGGAGACCTGCAGAACCCGCTATTCCCCTATCCTAGTCCTGGAGTGTCCGGTTGATCCCTTGCCGACCCCCTGCTGAGACATGGAGAACCCGCTGATCCCCCTTTTGAGACGTGGAGTGTCCGGCTTATCCACCTTTCGAGACCGGACGTGTCTGCCCTATCCCCCCTGCCGAGAACACGCTATCCCCCGCCGAGTCCGGGAGTGTCCGGCTGATCCGCTTTCCGAGACCTGAAGTGTCTGCCCTATCCCCCTGCCAAGACGTGGACTGTCCGGATGATCCCCGGCCGACCCCCTGCTGAGATCCGGAGAACACGCTATCCCCCCCGCCGAGTCCGGGAGTGTCCGGCTGATCCGCTTTCCGAGACCTGAAGTGTCTGCCCTATCCCCCTGCCAAGACGTGGACTGTCCGGATGATCCCCGGCCGACCCCCCCTGCTGAGATCCGGAGAACACGCTATCCCCCCGCCGAGTGTCCGTCTGATCCGCTTTCCGAGACCTGAAGTGTCTGCCCTATCCCCCTGCCAAGACGTGGACTGTCCGGCTGATCCCCAGCCGACCCCCCCTGCTGAGACCTAGAGAACACGCTAATCCCCCTTCCGAGACTTGAAGTGTCTGCCCTATCCCCCTGCTGAGACCTGGAGTGTCCGGCTGATCCCCCTGTCGAGACGTGAAGTGCCTGCCCGAGCCCCTGCGGAGAAATAGAGTCCCCAGTTGATCCCCAGCCTAATAACCCCTATCCGATCTCCCTGCAGAGGCCTGGACTGTCCGGCTATCCCCGGCCGACACCCCTACTGGGACCTGGAGAACCCGCTGATCCTCCTGCCGAGTCCTGGAGTGCCCGGCTGATTCCCCTTTTGAGACGTGGAGTGTCCGGCTTATCCGCCTTCCGAGACCGGAAGTGTCTGCCCTATCCCCCTGCCGAGACGTGGAGTGCCCGGCTGATCCCCCTTTTGAGACGTGGAGTGTCCGGCTGATCCGCTTTCCGAGACCTGAAGTGTCTGCCCTATCACCCTGCTGAGACCTGAAGTGTCTGGATGATCCCCCTGCTGAAACCAGGAATGCCCAACCAATCCCCCTGCTGAGACCTGAAGTGTCTGGATGATCCCCCTGCTGAGACCAGGAGTGCCCAACCAATCCCCCTGCTGAGACCTAGAGTGTCCGGCTAATCCTCCTGCCGAGACGTGAAGTGCCTGCATTATTTCCCTGCTGAGACCTGGAGTGCCGGCCTGAGCCTCTGCCGAAAAGTAGAGTCCCCAGGTGATCCCCAGTCGATTGCCCTTCTTAGACCTGGAGTGCCCAACCGATCCCCCTGCTGAGACCTTGAGTGTCTGGATGATCCCCCTGCTAGGACCAGGAGTGCCCAACCAATCCCCATGCTGAGACCTGGAGTGTCCGGCTGATCCCCCTGTCGAGACGTGAAGTGCCTGCCCGAGCCCCTGCGGAGAAATAGAGTCCCCAGGTGATCCCCAGCCGATTAACCCCTAGCCGATCACCCTGCTGAGGCCTGGAGTGTCCGGCTGATCCCCGGCCGACCCCCCTGCTGAGACCTTGAGTGTCTGGATGACCACCCTGCTGAGACCAGAAGTGCCCAACCAATCCCCATGCTGAGACCTGGAGTGTCCGGCTGATCCCCCTGTCGAGACGTGAAGTGCCTGCCCGAGCCCCTGCGGAGAAATAGAGTCCCCAGGTGATCCCCAGCCGATTAACCCCTAGCCGATCCCCCGCCGAGACCAGGAGTGCCCAGCCGATCCCCTTGACGAGACGTAAAGTGCCTATCCGAGCCCCCTGCCGAGACGCGGAGTGTCCGGATGATGCCCTGCTGAGAGCAGGAGTTCCCCGCCGGTCACACTTTTAAGTCGTGGAGTGTGCGGCTGTTCCGCCTTCCTAGACCGGAAGTGTCTGCCCTATCCCCCCTGCCCTGGTGATCCCCAGACGATTTCCCTGCTGAGACCTGAAGTGTCTGCCCTATCCCCCTGGCGAGACGTGGAGTGTCCGGCTGATCCCCGGCCGACCCTCTTGCTGAGACCTGGAGAACCCGCTGATCCTCCTGCCGAGTCCTGGAGGTCCCGGCTGATCCCCCTTTTGAGACGTGGAGTGTCCGGCTTATCCGCCTTCCGAGACCGGAAGTGTCTGCCCTATCCCCCTGCCGAGACGTGGACTGTCCGGCTGATCCATGGCCGACCCCCTGCTGAAACCTGGAGAACACGCTAATCCCCCTTCCGAGACCTGAAGTGTCTGCCCTATCCCCCTGCTGAGACCTGGAGTATCTGGATGATCCCCATGCTAAGCCAGGAGTGCCCAACCAATCCCCCTGCTGAGACCTGGAGTGTCCGGCTGATCCCCCTGTCGAGACGTGAAGTGCCTGCCCGAGCCCCTGCGGAGAAATAGAGTCCCCAGGTGATCCCCAGCCTATTAACCCCTATCCGATCTCCCTGCAGAGGCCTGGAGTGTCTGGATGATCCCCCTGCTGAGACCAGGAGTGCCCAACCGATCCCCCCTGCTGAGACCTGGAGTGTCCGGCTGATCCGCTTTACGAGACCTGTCTGCCCTATCACCCTGCCGAGACGTGGACTCTCCGGCCATCCCCGGCCGACCCCCTGCTGAGACCTGGAGAACACGCTACTCCCCCTTCCGAGACCTGAAGTGTCTGCCCTATCCCCCTGCTGAGACCTGGAGTGTCTGGATGACCCCCCTGCTGAGACCAGAAGTGCCCAACCAATCCCCCTGCTGAGACCTGGAGTGTCCAGCTGATCCCCTTGTCGAGACGTGAAGTGCCTGCCCGAGCCCCTGCGGAGAAATAGAGTCCCCAGGTGATCCCCAGCCGATTAACCCCTTGCCGATCACCCTGCTGAGGCCTGGAGTGTCCGGCGGATCCCCGGCCGACCCCCTGCCAAGACGTGAAGTGCCTGCCCTATTTCCCTGCTGAGACCTGGGGTGCCCGGATATCCCTCTGCCGAGACGTGGAATGTCTGGCTGATCCCCGGCCGACCCCCCAGTTGAGAGCTGGAGAACCCGCTGATCCCCCCGCGGAGTCCTAAGGTGCCCGGCTGATCCCCTTGCCGAGACGTGAAGTGCATATCCGAGCCCCCTGCCGAGACGCGAAGTGTCCGGCTGATCCCCCTGCTGAGTGTCCGGCTGTTCCGCCTTCCGAGACCGGAAGTTACTCTTGCTCAGACCTGGAGAACCCGCTGATCCTCTTGCCGAGTCCTGGAGTGCCCGGCTGATCCTTTTGCCGAGACGTAAAGTGCCTATCCGAGCCTCCTGCCGAGACGCGGAGTGTCCGGCTGGTCCCCCTGCTGAGACCAGGAGTGCCCAGCCGATCCCTCTTTTGAGAAGTGGAGTGCCCGGCTGTTCCGCCTTCCGATACCGGAAAAGTCTGCCCTATTCCCCTGCCGAAACGTGGAGTGTCCAGCGGATCCCCGGCCGAACCCCTGCCAAGATATGAAGTGCCTGCCCTATTTCCCTGCTGAGACCTCGAGTGCCGGCTGATCCCCCTGCCGAGACGTGAAGTGCCTATCCGAGCCCCCTGCCGACACGCGGAGTGTCCGGCTGATCCCCCTGCTGAGACCAGGAGTGCCAGCCGATCCCTCTTTTGAGAAGTGGAGTGTCCGGCTGTTCCGCCTTCCGAGACCGGAAGTGTCTGCCATATTCCCATCCCGAAACGTGAAGTGTCCGGCTGATCCCCGGCCGACCCCCTGCTGAGACCTGGAGAACCCGCTGATCCCCCGCCGAGACCTGGAGGGTCTGCCCTATCCCCCCTGCTGAGACCTTGAGTGTCTGGATGATCCCCCTGCTAGGACCAGGAGTGCCCAACCAATCCCCATGCTGAGACCTGGAGTGTCCGGCTGATCCCCGGCCGACCCCCCTGCTGAGACCTGGAGAACCCGCTGATCCCCCCGCCGAGACCAGGAGTGCCCAGCCGATCCCCTTGACGAGACGTAAAGTGCCTATCCGAGCCCCCCTGCCGAGACGCGGAGTGTCCGGATGATGCCCTGCTGAGAGCAGGAGTTCCCCGCCGGTCACCCTTTTAAGTCGTGGAGTGTGCGGCTGTTCCGCCTTCCTAGACCGGAAGTGTCTGCCCTATCCCCCTGCCCTGGTGATCCCCAGACGATTCCCCTGCTGAGACCTCCTGCTGAGACCTGAAGTGTCTGCCCTATCCCCCTGGCGAGACGTGGAGTGTCCGGCTGATCCCCGGCCGACCCTCTTGCTGAGACCTGGAGAACCCGCTGATACTCCTGCCGAGTCCTGGAGGTCCCGGCTGATCCCCCTTTTGAGACGTGGAGTGTCCGGCTGATCCCCGGCCGACCCCCCTGCTGAGACCTGCAGAACCCGCTGATCCCCCCGCCGAGACCTGGAGGGTCTGCCCTATCCCCCTGCTGAGACCTTGAGTGTCTGGATGATCCCCCTGCTAGGACCAGGAGTGCCCAACCAATCCCCATGCTGAGACCTGGAGTGTCCGGCTGATCCCCGGCCGACCCCCTGCTGAGACCTGGAGAACCCGCTGATCCCCCCGCCGAGACCAGGAGTGCCCAGCCGATCCCCTTGACGAGACGTAAAGTGCCTATCCGAGCCCCCCTGCCGAGACGCGGAGTGTCCGGATGATGCCCTGCTGAGAGCAGGAGTTCCCCGCCGGTCACCCTTTTAAGTCGTGGAGTGTGCGGCTGTTCCGCCTTCCTAGACCGGAAGTGTCTGCCCTATCCCCCCTGCCCTGGTGATCCCCAGACGATTCCCCTGCTGAGACCTCCTGCTGAGACCTGAAGTGTCTGCCCTATCCCCCTGCCGAGACGTGGACTGTCCGGCTGATCCATGGCCGACCCCCTGCTGAAACCTGGAGAACACGCTAATCCCCCTCCGAGACCTGAAGTGTCTGCCCTATCCCCCTGCTGGAGTGTCTGGATGATCCCCCTGCTAAGCCAGGAGTGCCCAACCAATCCCCCTGCTGAGACCTGGAGTGTCCGGCTGATCCCCCTGTCGAGACGTGAAGTGCCTGCCCGAGCCCCTGCGGAGAAATAGAGTCCCCAGGTGATCCCCAGCCTATTAACCCCTATCCGATCTCCCTGCAGAGGCCTGGAGTGTCTGGATGATCCCCCTGCTGAGACCAGGAGTGCCCAACCGATCCCCCTGCTGAGACCTGGAGTGTCCGGCTGATCCGCTTTACGAGACCTGTCTGCCCTATCACCCTGCCGAGACGTGGACTCTCCGGCCATCCCCGGCCGACCCCCCTGCTGAGACCTGGAGAACACGCTACTCCCCCTTCCGAGACCTGAAGTGTCTGCCCTATCCCCCTGCTGAGACCTGGAGTGTCTGGATGATCCCCCTGCTGAGACCAGGAGTGCCCAACCAATCCCCCTGCTGAGACCTAGAGTGTCCGGCTGATCCTCCTGCCGAGACGTGAAGTGCCTGCGTTATTTCCCTGCTGAGACCTGGAGTGCCGGCCTGAGCCTCTGCCGAAAATTAGAGTCCCCAGGTGATCCCCAGTCGATTGCCTTGCTTAGACCTGGAGGTTCCAACTGATCCCCCTGCTGAGACCTGGAGTGTCTGGATGATCCCCCTGCTGAGACCAGGAGTGCCCAACCGATCCCCCTGCTGAGACCTGGAGTATCCGGCTGATCCGCTTTCCGAGACCTGTCTGCCCTATCCACCCTGCCGAGACGTGGACTCTCCGGCCATCCCCGGCCGACCCCTTTGCTGAGACCTGGAGAACACGCTACTCCCCCTTCCGAGACCTGAAGTGTCTGCCCCATCCCACTGCTGAGACCTGGAGTGTCTGGATGATCCCCCTGCTGACACCAGAAGTGCCCAACCAATCCCCCTGCTGAGACCTGGAGTGTCCAGCTGATCCCCCTGTCGAGACGTGAAGTACCTGCCCGAGCCCCTGCGGAGAAATAGAGTCCCCAGGTGATCCCCAGCCGATTAACCCCTAGCCGATCACCCTGCTGATGCCTGGAGTGTCCGGCGGATCCCCGGCCGACCCCCCTGCCAAGACGTGAAGTGCCTGCCCTATTTCCCCGCCGAGACCTGGAGTGCCCGGCCGAGACGTGAAGTGCCTATCCGAGCCCCCTGCCGAGACGCGGAGTGTCCGGATGATCCCCTGCTGAGAGCAGGAGTGCCCAGCAGGTCCCCCTTTTAGACGTGGAGTGTGCGGCTGATCCGCCTTCCGAGACCTGAAGTGTCTGCCCTATCCCCCTGCCAAGACGTGGAATGTCCGGCTGATCCCCGGCCGACCCCCTTGCTGAGACCTGGAGAACACGTTGATCCCCCCGCCGAGTCCTGGAGTGCCCGGTTGATCCCCTTGCCGAGACGTGAAGTGCCTATCCGAGCCCCCTGCCGACACGCGGAGTGTCCGGCTGATCCCCCTGCTGAGACCAGGAGGGCCAGCCGATCCCTCTTTTGAGAAGTGGAGTGTCCGGCTGTTCCGCCTTCCGAGACCGGAAGTGTCTGCCATATTCCCATGCCGAAACGTGAAGTGTCCGGCTGATCCCCGGCCGACCCCCCTGCTGAGACCTGCAGAACCCGCTGA
Organism: Drosophila pseudoananassae pseudoananassae; assembly: GCA_018153035.1. Lineage (NCBI taxonomy): Eukaryota > Metazoa > Arthropoda > Insecta > Diptera > Drosophilidae > Drosophila > Drosophila pseudoananassae. The sequence continues at coordinate 254,192 of JAECXR010000066.1, read as the reverse complement.
TCCCCTCGCCGAGACCTGGAGTGCCCGGCTGATCCCCTTGCCGAGACGTGAAGTGCCTATCCAAGCCCCTGCCGAGACGCGGAGTGTCCGGATGATGCCCTGCTGAAACAGGAGTTCCCAGCCGGGGGACCTTTTGAGTCGTGGAGTGTGCGGCTGATCCGCCTTCCGAGACCTGAAGTGTCTGCCCTATCTCCCTGCCGAAACGTGGAGTGTCCGGCTGATCCCCGGCCGACCCCCTGCTGAGACCTGCAGAACCCGCTGATCCCCCCGCAGAGACCTGAAAAGCCCGGCTGATCCCCTTGCCGGTACGTAAAGTTATTATCAGAGCCCCCTGCCGAGACGCGGAGTGTCCGGATGATGTCCTGCAGGAGTTCCCAGCCGGGCCCCTTTTTGAGTCGTGGAATGTGCGGCTGATCCGCCTTCCGAGACCTGAAGTGTCTGCCCTATCCCCCTGCCGAGACGTGGACTGTCCGGCTGATCCCCGGCCGACCCCCTGCTGAGATCCGGAGAACACGCTGATCCCCCGTCGAGACCTGGGGTGCCCGGCTATCCCCCTGCCGAGACGTGGAGTGTCCGGCTGATCCCCGGCCGACCCCCCTGCGGGAGACCTGGAGAACCCGCTGATCCCCCCCCCCGAGTCCTGGCGTGCCCGGTTGATCCCCTTGCCGAGACGTGAAGTGCCTATCCGAGTCCCTGCCGAGACGCGGAGTGTCCGGCTGATCCCCTGCTGAGAGCAGGAGTGCCCAGCCGGTCCCCCTTTTGAGACGTGGAGTGTGCGGCTGATCCGCCTTCCGAGACCTGAAGTGTTTGCCCTATCCCCCTGCCGAGACGTGGAGTGTCAGGCTTATACCCGGGGGTAGACGTGGAGTCCCCAGGTGATCCCCAGCCGATTTACCCCTAGCCGATCTCCCTGCTGAGGCCTGGAGTGTCCGGCTGATCCCCGGCCGACCCCCTTTCCAAGACGTGAAGTGCCTGCCCTATTTCCCTGTTGAGACCTGGAGTGCCCGGCTGATCCCCCTGCCGAGACGTGAAGTGCCTGCCTGAGCCTCTGCCGAAAAGTAGAGTCCCCAGGTGATCCCCAGTCGATTGCCCTGCTAAGACCTGGAGTGCCTATCCGAGTCCCTGCCGAGACGCTGAGTGTCCGGCTGATCCCCTGCTGAGACCAGGAGTGCCCAGCCGATCCCACTTTTGACACGTGGAGTGTCCGGCTGTTCCGCCTTCCGAGACCTGAAGTGTCTGCCCTATCCCCCTGCCGAAACGTGGAGTGCCTATCCGAGCCCCCTGCCGACACGCGGAGTGTCCGGCTGATCCCCCTGCTGAGACCAGGAGTGCCAGCCGATCCCTCTTTTGAGAAGTGGAGTGTCCGGCTGTTCCGCCTTCCGAGACCGGAAGTGTCTGCCATATTCCCATGCCGAAACGTGAAGTGTCCGGCTGATCCCCGGCCGACCCCCTGCTGAGACCTGCAGAACCCGCTGATCCCCTCGCCGAGACCTGGAGTGCCCGGCTGATCCCCTTGCCGTGACGTAAAGTGCCTATCCGAGTCCCTGACGAGACGCGGAGTGTCCGGCTGATCCCCCTGCTGAGATCAGGAGTGCTCAGCCGATCCCTCTTTTGAGAAGTGGAGTATCCGGCTGTTCCGCCTTCCGAGACCGGAGACCGGTCTGCCTTATTCCCCTGCCGAAACGTGGAGTGTCCGGCTGATCTCCGGCCGACCCCCCTGCTGAGATCCGGAGAACACGTGTGCGGGTCGCTCGTTGGACCAAAATCGAAACAAAATTAAATAAAAGATTAATTAAAAATTTTTTTCAAAATAGTAAACAAAAAAAAAACATATGGTCTTGTTTACCTATCTGACCCAATGCAGCTGATAACAAATATCGATAGGCCCAGCTGACCCCAACTGACATCAACCCCCCCCCACAGCTGCTCCCCTTTTGACATTCACCCACCCGCGTATGCACCTGTCAAAAGGTGACAACCATATAGTGGCATTTCCTGTCCGCCACCTGATTTCACTTTTCTTCTGAATCTCGCTGCGGGCAGATCATTAAACTCGTGCATAATTATTAAAAAAATCATTAGACCAGGACCCAACCTCGTGGGAGAAAAATTAGTGTGTGATTTTTTTTGTTTTCAATATAGAGGTGAGAAAATATTAAGCTCCGCGCCATTCCCTGCATTGGCTTAGTGTTTATTTTCCCGTTTAGCGGATTTTTTGCTGCTGGATGACCATCGATGCCAGTGGATTTGGAGGTACCACCTGACCTAACCCCGGCATCCATCCAACATGAGCACCACAGTGACACGGTAGGCTCTTCTACAGGAGATCTCCCCAAGCTTCATGGATCATATTTTTACGACCCGTCGCTAAAATCCCGCCGGTAATATCAACCCCTCTGCCTGTGGAATCTTGGATTTTTTTATGGTACTTTTTTTATATAAAAAAATATACAAAAGCACGTAAATACATTATTAAATATTCCAGCGAGAGAGAGAGAGAAAACCAACAATTTCATATACCCTAACGTAAAGTTTACCAAATGAAAAAGAGAAAAAAACTACAAATCGATAATTATCAATTATTATATATTATTTTTAATAATTTCTGAATTATAATTTCTAAGCAATCCAATTGAAATATTATTTTTTGTAAGCACCAAACTGAATTATTATCTATAATTATCTCTAATTATCTTTAATTATTTTTATCTTTTATATTTAGATACCTTTTTTATTCTTATGGTTAATGAAAACCACCTTCCTGAAAAACATGAATACTTAATTATGTTAATTATTTATATAAGAAATTTTCCTGAATTATAACGTTAACTAAAATGAATTTGTACTAGATCTTTTGTTTGGGCACCGGAAGGAATCTCGCCAACTATGTAGTTAAACAACATTTAGCCACCTCGAACATATCTCTTAGCCAAGGAATCCCCCTCAAATTTTTTGTTATCCCCCTCACAATGCTATTTGGGAATCCTTCTCCCAGTCCTTTTTTTTCGTTTCGATCTACGACGATTCGCGTGACGACCATGTCCATACTGAAGGTAAAAGAACCACTTCCACTTTCCCTGAGCACGGCTGGAGCCTGTTAGTAGATCGAATTACCTTCAGGACATGTGCCAAACCGTTACAGAATTATGGCGCCCAACGTGGGGCGCGTTCTGAAGGATAAGTCCCAATTAAAATTTATAAATAATAATTTGATAACGAAAATTGATAATTGACCTTTATCGATCAAATATTCCGTTACATATATATAATTTAATTACGTAAAAAAAAACAAAAAACATCTATTACTTCACTAAAATTATCAGGCAAATTTAAAGTAACAATAATAATATTCGTACAATATCATGGCGGTTAGATTCTGCATTGTCACAGCCCAGGGAATCTCCCACTTGCACCATTTGCAATGAAGCTAATGAGGAAGCAGAATGGACTATAACCACATGTAGGCATCAATTCCATTTGAGGTGTCTCACAACTTGGCTTGAAACCAATGCCACTTGACCACTCTGCAGAAGAGCATGTAGTAGAAGCGAATTAGGGAATCCTGAAGCAGATGAGGCCCGACAGTTGATCGAGGTAGTGCCATCGACTGGCAATAGTCCGCGTACAGGCACCGTTCCGCGTACACGTCCTCAGACCAGGCAGGGCACTCGTAATAATCGAGTTGCCACAACCATTCCCAGGGTAAATCGGAATACCCTGCAGAATCCCGAAAGGGCTAACCATACGCGAAGTTCTTCGGCTGGCAACGGCGTCTCAGAAGAGCGGGTACACCAAATAATAGCAGGGGCCTTAGAAAATTAGCTTGTTGAGCTTGGCAGCGTCGATATCTAATCAAATTAGTGCCACAATGGCAAATTTAAATTTGGGTCCAAGTCGTAGAGGATCACGGGGTGAAATTCCACTCGAATGGGATAATGAAGTACCCAGTTGCGTGTCTAGGAGTAACCCACCTTGCGATAATTTCCGAGAAAATGCTCCGTCAAGAAATCGTTTAAGCAATCACTCAGCAGACAGACCAGATAGGGTATCTAGCGTAATTTCAAACTGGAACCTCAAATTTAGCGGTTCAAATGGGGAAATCCCTATCGAGGATTTTATATATCGAGTGAATATTTTAACCAATCAGTGTCTAGATGGAAATTATGATTTGTTGTTTCAATTTGCAAACTTATTATTTACGGGTCCGGCATTGACGTTTTATTGGCGAGTACATCGGTCTCCCGATCTCACCAATTGGTTTTGTTTGTGTGACCAAAGGAAAGATATCAAGATCAACGATCAGACCGCGATATCAAAGAATCCCTACGACGTCGGAAGCAGGGAAATTCAGAAACCTTTGATCACTTCCTAGATTCGATGTTAGGGATTGAGGACGCGTTAAGGGATCCGTTGTCTGACTCCGAAATAACGGAAGAGGTCCGACATAATCTTAGGGCGGAATTGAAACACGAGTTGTTGCATGTTCCAACACCAACTTTGGCAGCGTTACGCACTGAATGCCGCAGACATGAAGAGTTTTTCAAAGGATTTCGTAATAGAGCCGTCCCACGAACAAATACTCGACCTTCTCTTAACGAAATTCAATTCATTAACCAGACGGAGGAGGATTTTGAAGGCGACCAGGAATCAAATGAAGTTTGTGCCATTCGTTCGATGGACAAAATCAAATGTTGGAACTGTGACGAATTAGGACATCGCTATCAAGATTGTCTTAAAACACGTCGCATATTTTGTTATGGGTGTGGGTCGATTAACACTTATAACCCCAATTGTTCGAAATGTCATCCCGAGGCGGAAAACCGATCTCGTGGTGCTTTAGCAAAACGCATACTGGCGGAGAAAAATAATTTTAAGTCCCAAAAGGGGATGGTTAAAACACCGTATGATCACCGTATCATTGACGTTTAATACCAGGCATGACAACATAGAGTTTCTAATAGTACCGTCAATAAATCAGGATGTTATTTGCGGAATGGATTTCTGGAAGAAATTCGGAATTTCATTATCTTTAGTGGGAAATATAAGTGAGATAAACCAAACGGAAGGGGAAACAGAATAAGACAAAATTCACCTTTCTCTTTCGGAGAAACGTCGTTTAGAATCGGTAATTAGGATTAGGGATTAGGGAAAACTTCTCTAGTAGAACATTCTATCGATACAGGGGAGGCCAAACCTATCAAACAGAGATTTTATCCGTTATCTCCTGCCAGGGAAAAACTTTTATGTGAAGAAATTGATAGAATGATCGCACAAGATGTAATTGAAGAAGCACCTTCATCAGCTTGGTCATCACCAGTAACGCTGCTAGTAAAACCAAACAAGGTTCGATTCTGTCTAGACGCAAGGAAACTAAATTCAGTCACCATTAAAGATGCATATCCGATGCCTATATTAGAAGGTTTGTTGAGTCGATTGCCACCCGTGCACTGTATTTCGAAAATTGATCTCAAAGATGCCTTTTGGCAAATCGAGTTAGATTCTCAGTCAAGGGCGAAAACAGCGTTCACAGTCCCCAATCGACCGTTGTATCAATTCAAACGTATGTTATTTGGATTGTCCAATGCGTCACAGACTCTTGGTCGACTAATGGATATGGTGATTCCATATAGTATGAAATCTCATGTTCTAGTTTATCTTGATGACTTACTAGTTCTATCTTTAACATTTGAGGATCATCTGAAACACTTGGCCGAAGTAGCTGTCCAACTTCGAAAGGCGGGGTTGACTATAAATGTCACGAAAAGTCAATTTGGCTTGAAACAAGTACAGTACTTGGGTTTTATAGTAGGAGAAGGAACGTTGCAAACCAACTCTGAGAAGTTTAGAGCAGTAGCCGAATTTCCCGTTCCCAGTACTCAGAAACAGCTAAGGCGGTTTTTGTTAATGACTGGTTGGTACCAGCGGTTCTTAGCCCAATACTCCACCGTAATATTTCCACTAACGGAGCTCTTAGGAAAGAAGGCTTTCAAATGGAATGAGCAAGCTCAATCCGCATTTGAAGAAATAAAAAAGAGACTATGTTCAGCACCTCTATTAATGCACCCCAATTATGAAAAGCCTTTCATTGTCCAATGTGACGCATCTTTTCATGGAGTGGGAGCTGTACTCGCTCAGACAGATGAGAACAACATAGAAAGACCAATTGCCTATATGTCGAAGAAATTAAACAAGGCTCAGCGTAATTATACCGTAACCGAAATAGAGTGTTTGGCGGTTGTTTTGGCAGTTTTGAAGTATCGAATGTACATCGAAGGGCATCCTTTCAAAATTGTTACGGATCATGCCAGTTTACGGTGGTTAATAAACCAGACCGATCTTAGTGGTAGATTGGCCCGATGGGCACTCAAATTACAACGATACACCTTTCAAATTGAACATCAAAAGGGATCGCAGAATATAGTTCCCGATGCAGTTTCTCGTTCTTTCGAAGAAGAGGATGTGGTAAATGCAATTGAGTTAGAGCTTTCACCAACAATTGATTTAACGTCAAGTGCCTTTCAATCAAAAGTTTATCGAAGCCGGATTACCCGATTTCCAGGTTATCGACAATTTCCTTTACCATCGAAATTGCTTTTCCACAACTGGAAATAAAGATGAGGTTTGGAAATTGTACGTTCCAACCGCCCTGCGAGTGGATGTTATCTGCTCTAGTCATGATCAGCCTTCTTCGGCACATTGGGGCGAAGCCAAATGTTTGGAACGTATCCGACGAAATTTCTTTTGGCCAGGAATGGCTTCAGACGTTAGGCAATATATTGCAAAATGTGAATTGTGTAGGACATCAAAGTATCCAAATCATAGCCAAAGACCACCTATGGGAAGCCAAATCATCAGTGAACGACCTTTTCAAAGACTGTATATAGATTTTATAGGGCCTTTTCCACGATCGAAAAAAGGCAATATAGGTATTTTCATCATTCTTGATCACTTCTCCAAGTTTACTTTTCTCAAGCCAGTTCGGAAGTTTTCGTCCCAGATTATTATCGACTTCTTAAGGGATGAGATCTTTGCGAGCTTCGGAGTTCCCGAATCCATTGTAAGTGACAATGGATCGCAATTCAAAAGTCATGAGTTTGCCGCATTTGTTACTAAGTATGGTATTAAGCATATCTGCACTGCGGCGTACGCCCCTCAAGCTAATGCCGCCGAACGGGTTAATCGCTCCATTCGTTAATGGCGCTCCGAACCTATGTGCGTCATAATCAAAGAGAGTGGAAGATCATCCTGCCCAGTATAAACTGCACGTTGAGAAACTCCATACATCAATCAGTCGGAGCTGATCCTTACCGTATTGTATTTGGTCAGCACATGATAACGCATGGAAAGGATTACACGTTGCTTAGGAAGTTAGATCTGTTAAATAGTGGAGCAGGACATATAGACAGAGAAGACGATTTTACAAACATTCGTGCTGATATTGGGAAATACTTAAAAAGGGCCTTCTCGAAAAATCAAAGGTCTTACGATCTGAGAGCAAGACCAAACTCGTTTGAAATAGGGGAAGAGGTTATTAAACGAAATTTTCAGCTTAGTAATTTGGCATCGAATTTTAATGCTAAATTGGGGCTAATCGGCATCAAAGCTAGGATAAAACAAAAAGTTGGCTCTGCCATTTATTGATTGGAAGATCTTAAGGGAAAGGATCTTGGCAATTTTCATGCTAAGGATATCTGGAAGGCCTAATTCCAACTCGCCGACCATTTTTCAGCTTTTATTTAGGCATGAATACCAAAATAAAACCTGTGATGTGCGGGTCGCTCGTTTCGCCCAAAATCGAAACAAAATTAAATAAAAGATTAATTAAAAATTTTTTTCAAAATAGTAAACAAAAAAACATATGGTCTTGTTTACCTATCTGACCCAATGCAGCTGATAACAAATATCGATAGGCCCAGCTGACCCCAACTGACATTCACCCCCCCCCCCACAGCTGCACCCCTTTTGACATTCACCCACCCGCGTATGCACCTGTCAAAAGGTGACAACCATATAGTGGCATTTCCTGTCCGCCACCTGATTTCACTTTTCTTCTGAATCTCGCTGCGGGCAGATCATTAAACTCGTGCATAATTATTAAAAAAATCATTAGACCAGGACCCAACCTCGTGGGAGAAAAATTAGTGTGTGATTTTTTTTGTTTTCAAAATAGAGGTGAGAAAATATTAAGCTCCGCGCCATTCCCTGCATTGGCTTAGTGTTTATTTTCCCGTTTAGCGGATTTTTTGCTGCTGGATGACCATCGATGCCAGTGGATTTGGCGATACCACCTGACCTAACCCCGGCATCCATCCAACGTGAGCACCACAGTGCCACGGTAGGCTCTTCTACAGGAGATCTCCCCAAGCTTCAGGGATCATATTTTTACGACCCGTCGCTAAAATCCCGCCGGTAATATCAACCCCTCTGCCTGTGGAATCTTGGACTTTTTTTATGTTTTTTTTTTTATATAAAAAAAATTTTATATACCCTAACTGAAAAAATTCCTGAAAAAACCTTCCTGAAAAAATGAATGTTATCCCCCTCACAATGCTATTTGGGACTCCTTCTCCCAGTCCTTTTTTTTCGTTTCGATTAATTATGTTAATTATTTTTATAAGAAATTTTCCTGAATTATAACGTTAACTAAAATGAATTTGTACTAGATCTTTTGTTTGGGCACCGGAAGGAATCTCGCCAACTATGTAGTTAAACAACATTTAGCCACCTCGAACATATCTCTTAGCCAAGGAATCCCCCTCAAATTTTTTGTTATCCCCCTCACAATGCTATTTGGGAATCCTTCTCCCAGTCCTTTTTTTTCGTTTCGATCTACGACGATTCGCGTGACGACCATGTCCATACTGAAGGTAAAAGAACCACTCCCACTTTCCCTGAGCACGGCTGGAGCCTGTTAGTAGATCAAATTACTTTAAGGACATGTGCCAAACCGTTACACACGCTGATCCCCCGTCGAGACCTGGGGTGCCCGGCTATCCCCCTGCCGAGACGTGGAGTGGCTGACTGATCCCCGGCCATGCCCCCTGCTGAGGTCTAGAGAACCCGCTGATCCCCCCGCCGAGACGTGAAGTGCCTACCCGAGCCCCCTGCCGAGACGCGGACTGTCCGGCTGATCCCCCTGCTGAGACCAGGAGTGCCCAGCCGATCCCTCTTTTGACACGTGGAGTGTCCGGCTGTTCCGCCTTCCAAGACCAGAAGTGTCTGCCCTATCCCACTGCCGAAACGTGGAGTGCCCGGCTGATCCCCTTGCCGTGACGTAAAGTGCCCATCCGAGTCCCTGCCGAGACGGGGAGTGTCTGGCTGATCCCCCTGCTGAGATCAGGAGTGCCCAGCCGATCCCTCTTTTTAGAAGTGGAGTATCCGGCTGTTCCGCCTTCCAAGACCGGAAGTGTCTGCCCTATTCCCCTGCCGAAATGTGTAGTGTCCGGCTGATCCCCGGCCGACCCCCCTGCTGAGACCTGGAGAACCCGCTGATCCCCCGCCGAGACCTGGAGTGCCCGGCTGATCCCCTTGCCGATACGTTAAGTGCTTATCTGAGCCCCCTGCCGAGACGCGGAGTGTACGGATGATCCCCTGCTGAGAGCAGGAGTGCCCAGCCGGTCCCTCTTTTGACACGTGGAGTGTCCGGCTGTTCCGCCTTCCGAGACCGGAAGTGTCTGCCATATCCCCCTGCCGAAACGTGGAGTGTCCGGCTGATCCCCGGCCGACCCCCCTGCTGAGACCTGGAGAACCCGCTCATCCCCCCGCCGAGACCTGGAGTGCCCGGCTGATCCCCTTGCCGAGACGTTAAGTGCTTATCCGAGCCCCCTGCCGAGACGCGGAGTGTACGGATGATCCCTTTTGAGACGTGGAGTGTGCGGTTGATCCGCCTTCCGAGACCGGAAGTGTCTGCCCTATTCCCCTGCCGAAATGTGTAGTGTCCGGCTGATCCCCGGCCGACCCCCTGCTGAGACCTGGAGAACCCGCTGATCCCCCCGCCGAGACCTGGAGTGCCCGGCTGATCCCCTTGCCGATACGTGAAGTGCCTATCAGAGCCTCCTGCCGAGACGCGGAGTGTCCGGCAGTTCCCCCTGCTGAGATCAGGAGTGCCCAGCCGATCCCTCTTTTGACACGTGGAGTGTCCGGCTGTTCCGCCTTCCGAGACTGGAAGTGTTTGCCTTATCCCATTGCCGAAACGTAGAGTGCCCGGCTGACCCCGGCCGACCCCCTGCTGAGACCTGGAGAACCCACTGATGCCCCCGCCGAGACCTGGAGTGCCCGGCTGATCCCCTTGCCGAGACGTTAAGTGCTTATCCGAGCCCCCTGCCGAGACGCGGAGTGTACGGATGATCCCTTTTGAGACGTGGAGTGTGCGGTTGATCCGCCTTTCAAGACCTGAAGTGTTTGCCCTATCCCCCTGCCGAGACGTGGAGTGTCCGGCTTATACCCGGGGGTAGACGTGGAGTCCCCAGGTTACCCCTAGCCGATCTCCCTGCTGAGGCCTGGAGTGTCCGGCTGATCCCCCTGCCGAGACGTGAAGTGCCTGCCTGAGCCTCTGCCGAAAAGTAGAGTCCCCAGGTGATTCCCAGTCGATTGCCCTGCTTAGACCTGGAGTGCCTATCCGAGCCCCCTGCCGAGACGGGGAGTGTCCGGCTGATCCCCCTGCTGAGACCAGGAGTGCCCGGCCGATCCCTCTTTTGAGACGTGCAGTGTCCGGCTCATCCGCCTTTTGAGACCGGAAGTGTCTGCCCTATCCCTCTGCCGAGACGTGGACTGTCCGGCTGATCCCCGGCCGACCCCCTGCTGAGATCCGGAGAACACGCTGATCCCCCCGTCGAGACCTGGGGTGCCCGGCTATCCCCCTGCCGAGACGTGGAGTGTCTGGCTGATCCCCGGCCAACCCCCCTGCTGAGGTCTAGAGAACCCGCTGATCCCCCCGCCGAGACCTGGAGTGCCCGGCTGATCTCCTTGCCGTGACGTAAAGTGCCTATCCGAGTCCCTGCCGAGACGCGGAGTGTCCGGCTGATCCCCTTGCTGAAATCAGGAGTGCCCAGCCGATCCCTCTTTTGACACGTGGAGTGTCCGGCTGTTCCGCCTTCTGAGACCGGAAGTATCTGCCCTATCCCACTGCCGAAACGTGGAGTGCCCGGCTGATCCCCTTGCCGTGACGTAAAGTGCCCATCCAAGACCCTGCCGAGACGCGGAGTGTCCGGCTGATCCCCCTGCTGAGACCAGGAGTGCCCGGCCGATCCCTCTTTTGAGACGTGGAGTGTCCGGCTCATCCGCCTTCCGAGACCGGAAGTGTCTGCCCTATCCCCCTGCCGAGACGTGGACTGTCCGGCTGATCCCCGGCCGACCCCCCTGCTGAGATCCGGAGAACACGCTGATCCCCCGTCGAGACCTGGGGTGCCCGGCTATCCCCCTGCCGAGACGTGGAGTGTCTGGCTGATCCCCGGCCAACCCCCCTGCTGAGGTCTAGAGAACCCGCTGATCCCCCCGCCGAGACCTGGAGTGCCCGGCTGATCCCCTTGCCGAAACGTGAAGTGCCTATCCGAGCGCCCTGCCGAGACGGGGAGTGTCCGGCTCATCCGCCTTCCGAGACCGGAAGTGTCTGCCCTATCCCCCTGCCGAGACGTGGAGTGTCCGGCTGATCCCCGGCCGACCCCCCTGCTGAGACCTGGAGAACCCGCTGATCCCCCGCCGAAACCTGGAGTGTCCTGCTTATACCCGGGGGTAGACGTGGAGTCCCCAGGTGATCCCCAGCCGATTTACCCCTAGCCGATCTCCCTGCTGAGGCCTGGAGTGTCCGGCTGATCCCCCCTGCCGAGACGTGAAGTGCCTGCCTGAGCCTCTGCCGTAAAGTCCCCAGGTGATACCCAGTCGATTGCCCTGCTTAGACCTGGAGTGCCTATCCAAGCCCCCCTGCCGAGACGCGGAGTGTCCGGCTGATCCCCCCGTCGAGACCTGGGGTGCCCGGCTATCCCCCTGCCGAGACGTGGACTGTCCGGCTGATCCCCGGCCGACCCCCATGCTGAGATCCAGAGAACACGCTGATCCCCCCTCGAGACCTGGGGTGCCCGGCTATCCCCCTGCCGAGACGTGGAGTGTCTGGCTGATCCCCGGCCAACCCCCCTGCTGAGGTCTAGAGAACCCGATAATCCCTTTGCCGAGACGTGAAGTGCCTATCCGAGCCTCCTGCCGAGACGCGGAGTGTCCGGCTGATCCCCCTGCTGAGACCAGGAGTGCCCAGCCGATCCCTCTTTTGACACGTGGAGTGTCCGGCTGTTCCGCCTTCCGAGACCGGAAGTGTCTGCCCTATCCCACTGCCGAAACGTGGAGTGCCCGGCTGATCCCCTTGCCGTGACGTAAAGTACCCATCCGAGTCCCTGCCGAGACGCGGAGTGTCCGGCTGATCCCCCTGCTGAGACAAGGAGTGCCCAGCCGATCCCTCTTTTGAGAAGTGAAGTATCCGGCTGTTCCGCCTTCCAAGACCGGAAGTGTCTGCCCTATCCCCCTGCCGAGACGTGGAGTGTCTGGCTGATCCCCGGCCAACCCCCCTGCTGAGGTCTAGTGAGGACGTGGAGTGTCCGGCTTATACCCGGGGGTAGACGTGGAGTCCCCAGGTGATCCCCAGCCGATTTACCCCTAGCCGATCTCCCTGCTGAGGCCTGGAGTGTCCTGGGGTGCCCGGCTATCCCCCTGCCGAGACGTGGAGTGTCTGGCTGATCCCCGGCCGACCCCCATGCTGAGACCTGTAGAACCCGCTGATCCCTCCGCCGAGCCCTGCAGTGCCCGGCTGATCCCCTTGCCGAGACGTAAAGTGCCAATCCGAGCCCCCTGCCGAGATGCGGAGTGTCCGGATGATGCCCTGCTGAGAGCAGGAGTTCCCAGCCGGTCCCCGTTTTTAGTCGTGGAGTGTGCGGCTGATCCGCCTTCCGAGACCGGAAGTGTCTGCCCTATCCCCCTGCCGAAACGTGGAGTCCCCGGCTGATTCCCTTGCCGAGACGTAAAGTGCATATCCGAGTCCTTGCGAGACGCTGATCCCCCTGCTGAGACCATGAGTGCCAGCCGATCCCTCTTTTGAGAAGTGGAGTGTCCGGCTGTTCCGCCTTCCGAGACTGAAAGTGTCTGCACTATCCCCCTGCCGAAACGTGGAGTGTCCGGTCAGCTTTAGTGTGCTGCATACAAGAGATAACTGAACTTAACTTAGGAAGCCTAAACGCTAAACGTAAATATAAACCAGAGCGGACGATCGATCACGGCCGACGAGAGAGGAAGAATGCATAGAGGGGCGAGCGCGGGTGCGCTCTTCAGCACGGATGAGCTTTTAAGCGCGGGTGCGCTTTTCAAAGCGGATGCTCTCTTAAGTTCAGCTGGCCCCTCACCTTAACATTCTCCCCCCCTTGCAATCGCTCGGGTTGCAAAAGATCCCTCGTCGCTAGCTATGCGTCACTGCAGCTAGAGGGCCTACACGGGTCGATGAAGGCCCTCGTGTCGAAGACCCGGGTCCCGGTGTTGACGCTGTTCCGGTTCAGCAGCGACGATAGGGTGGGCGCAGCGACCGCGTCCTGCGAGGGCCCTCGAGGCGAAGCGGAAAAATGCCTAGGCGCGGATGACGGACGACGAGAGAGTGATACACCCCGTGTAGTGTCTCCCGCGGGCGGTGACCGGTGCTCCTTGGTCACGGGGTGCAGCAGCGTGTGGTGATCCTGACCACACGTCTTACAGCCGTCTCCACGCCGACAGGATCCGTCGAAATGCTCGTGGGCCAGGCAGCTCGAGCAATAGCGGTTCGCGAGAACCGCTCGGAGCCGCTCCTCGGCATTAAGGCGTAGGAAGCGCCGACACTTCTTCAATGGATGGATCCCATAGCAGACTCGGCATCGGTAGGATTGTGTACCTCGAGTACATCTGCTCTCCAGTGACTGGGCGTTGCGTGGGCGTGGCGATATCGTGCTGAATATGATCTTGGAATTTAGAATTTGGCCCGAATCAGACGGATCATCAGCTGATTGCCACCGTGCAGCGTGATGCGATGCGTAAATTAAAGAAGGACTCGAGACAGAATTGTGCTCGCAACCTGAATCCGATTCCGAACTGATCCGTGTGGGCAGCTCTCCCTGATCCAGTGAGTCACCGAGGCTGCGGGCAACTCGTGCGGAAAAAACAGAGACGCTGCGGGGTTAACTGGAGATAATGGGTCGGTCAGCACCCATCCGAAAATGGTCTCCTGACCGAGAAGCGACCCGCAGATGTTAGCCTTGGAATTACCGAGGAGAATGTGCGGAAGAATGTCAGCTCGTATTAATACATCGACTTGGGAGCTCTCAAAGAAGTTGGGGTCCGCCAGGTGAATGTCGGGCAGCCCCTTGAGACGATCCTGCGGAATCGGGTAGGATGGTAGATCTCCTGCCAACTGCGGAAGAACGTAGGCCGCAGTCTCTAATTGTAGCCCAGGTCTAGACGGCGACCGAATGGAGAAATGGCACAATTTCGTAGACTGCGCGGAAATGGTCTGATTAAGGCCGGAAACTTGGGCTTGAATTGTCTTGAAGGGAGGCTTGACGAGGTTGAACAGTCGTTCCGTTATGAAAGTCGCTTCGGAGCCTGAGTCTATCAGTGCTCGTGCATGGACGGTGCACCCCAAATGGCACTCGTTGATAAGGGCCGTGCCCAGTAGGACGGCTCCTGACCCGGAAGCGAAACACACCTGCACATTCGACTGATCCTCTGAGCCGTTTGCTGGTGTAGGCGGACTCGGAGCGGTAAGCTGCGTAGGCGGACTTGGAGCGGTTGCGAATGGATTGCCGCGGTGCAAGAGGGTGTGGTGTCTGCTGTGGCATGTGAAGCAGGTATGGGCGGTCGGGCAGTCTCGTTGCTGGTGGCCTCGGGCAAAACAGTTTAAACATAACTGCTTCCTCCTTATGTAGTCAGAGCGCCCATTTACATCCATTTCTAGGAAACGCGGACATAAGCGAATGGGGTGGTCCTCCCTCGAACAGAGATCGCAGCCCTTTTGGCCCGGAAACACTCGAGTCTCGTATGAAGTGAGCCTCCGAGCAGGGGCAGTAGGAAAATGGCGGACGCAAAGCGAGAAGCACCCGAACCGCGCCGGGAGTTGGCGGATGACGGCCGGCAAGAGAGCGAGACACCCCGTGTACTGTCTCCCGCGGGCGGTGACCGGTGCTCCTTGGTCACGGGGTGCAGCAGCGTGTGGTGATCCTGACCACACGTCTTACAGCCGTCTCCACGCCGACAGGATCCGTCGAAATGCTCGTGGGCCAGGCAGCTCGAGCAATAGCGGTTCGCGAGAACCGCTCGGAGCCGCTCCTCGGCATTAAGGCGTAGGAAGCGCCGACACTTCTTCAATGGATGGATCCCATAGCAGACTCGGCATCGGTAGGATTGTGTACCTCGAGTACATCTGCTCTCCAGTGACTGGGCGTTGCGTGGGCGTGGCGACATCGTGCTGAATATGATCTTGGAATTTAGAATTTGGCTCGGATCAGACGGATCATCAGCTGATTGCCACCGTGCAGCGTGATGCGATGCGTAAATTAAAGAAGGACTTGAGACAGAATTGTGCTCGCAACCTGAATCCGATTCCGAACTGATCCGTGTGGGCAGCTCTCCCTGATCCAGTGAGTCACCGAGGCTGCGGGCAACTCGTGCGGAAAAAACAGAGACGCTGCGGGGTTAACTGGAGATAATGGGCCGGTCAGCACCCATCCGAAAATGGTCTCCTGACCGAGAAGCGACCCGCAGATGTTAGCCTTGGAATTACCGAGGAGAATGTGCGGAAGAATGTCAGCTCCTATTAATACATCGACTTGGGAGCTCTCAAAGAAGTTGGGGTCCGCCAGGTGAATGTCGGGCAGCCCCTTGAGACGATCCTGCGGAATCGGGTAGGATGGTAGATCTCCTGCCAACTGCGGAAGAACGTAGGCCGCAGTCTCTAATTGTAGCCCAGGTCTAGACGGCGACCGAATGGAGAAATGGCACAATTTCGTAGACTGCGCGGAAATGGTCTGATTAAGGCCGGAAACTTCGGCTTGAATCGTCTTGAAGGGAGGCTTGACGAGGTTGAACAGTCGTTCCGTTATGAAAGTCGCTTCGGAGCCTGAGTCTATCAGTGCTCGTGCATGGACGGTGCACCCCAAATGGCACTCGTTGATAAGGGCCGTGCCCAGTAGGACGGCTCCTGACCCGGAAGCGAAACACACCTGCACATTCGACTGATCCTCTGAGCCGTTTGCTGGTGTAGGCGGACTCGGAGCGGTAAGCTGCGTAGGCGGACTTGGAGCGGGTGCGAATGGATTGCCGCGGTGCAAGAGGGTGTGGTGTCTGCTGTGGCATGTGAAGCAGGTATGGGCGGTCGGGCAGTCTCGTTGCTGGTGGCCTCGGGCAAAACTGTTTAAACATAACTGCTTCCTCCTTATGTAGTCAGAGCGCCCATTTACATCCATTTCTAGGAAACGCGGACATAAGCGAATGGGGTGGTCCTCCCTCGAACAGAGATCGCAGCCCTTTTGGCCCGGAAACACTCGAGTCTCGTATGAAGTGAGCCTCCGAGCAGGGGCAGTAGGAAAATGGCGGACGCAAAGCGAGAAGCACCCGAACCGCGCCGGGAGTTGGCGGATGACGGCCGGCAAGAGAGCGAGACACCCCGTGTACTGTATCCCGCGGGCGGTGACCGGTGCTCCTTGGTCACGGGGTGCAGCAGCGTGTGGTGATCCTGACCACACGTCTTACAGCCGTCTCCACGCCGACAGGATCCGGCGAAATGCTCGTGGGCCAGGCAGCTCGAGCAATAGCGGTTCGCGAGAACCGCTCGGAGCCGCTCCTCGGCATTAAGGCGTAGGAAGCGCCGACACTTCTTCAATGGATGGATCCCATAGCAGACTCGGCATCGGTAGGATTGTGTACCTCGAGTACATCTGCTCTCCAGTGACTGGGCGTTGCGTGGGCGTGGCGACATCGTGCTGAATATGATCTTGGAATTTAGAATTTGGCTCGGATCAGACGGATCATCAGCTGATTGCCACCGTGCAGCGTGATGCGATGCGTAAATTAAAGAAGGACTTGAGACAGAATTGTGCTCGCAACCTGAATCCGATTCCGAACTGATCCGTGTGGGCAGCTCTCCCTGATCCAGTGAGTCACCGAGGCTGCGGGCAACTCGTGCGGAAAAAACAGAGACGCTGCGGGGTTAACTGGAGATAATGGGCCGGTCAGCACCCATCCGAAAATGGTCTCCTGACCGAGAAGCGACCCGCAGATGTTAGCCTTGGAATTACCGAGGAGAATGTGCGGAAGAATGTCAGCTCCTATTAATACATCGACTTGGGAGCTCTCAAAGAAGTTGGGGTCCGCCAGGTGAATGTCGGGCAGCCCCTTGAGACGATCCTGCGGAATCGGGTAGGATGGTAGATCTCCTGCCAACTGCGGAAGAACGTAGGCCGCAGTCTCTAATTGTAGCCCAGGTCTAGACGGCGACCGAATGGAGAAATGGCACAATTTCGTAGACTGCGCGGAAATGGTCTGATTAAGGCCGGAAACTTCGGCTTGAATCGTCTTGAAGGGAGGCTTGACGAGGTTGAACAGTCGTTCCGTTATGAAAGTCGCTTCGGAGCCTGAGTCTATCAGTGCTCGTGCATGGACGGTGCACCCCAAATGGCACTCGTTGATAAGGGCCGTGCCCAGTAGGACGGCTCCTGACCCGGAAGCGAAACACACCTGCACATTCGACTGATCCTCTGAGCCGTTTGCTGGTGTAGGCGGACTCGGAGCGGTACGCTGCGTAGGCGGACTTGGAGCGGTTGCGAATGGATTGCCGCGGTGCAAGAGGGTGTGGTGTCTGCTGTGGCATGTGAAGCAGGTATGGGCGGTCGGGCAGTCTCGTTGCTGGTGGCCTCGGGCAAAACAGTTTAAACATAACTGCTTCCTCCTTATGTAGTCAGAGCGCCCATTTACATCCATTTTTAGGAAACGCGGACATAAGCGAATGGGGTGTCCTCCCTCGAACAGAATCGCAGCCCTTTTGGCCCGGAACCACTCGAGTCTCGTATGAAGTGAGCCTCCGAGCAGGGGCAGTAGGAAGTCCCGACCTTGGCGGAAATTGCACGGAGCCACTAGGCCTGACCTCGTCGATGGCTTCCAGAGTGCGATGGCGCTCTGTCAGGAAGTTATCTAATTCCTTCCATGTTGGAATCTTGGTCTTATTATGTACGGATTGCTCCCACATAGAAAGTGTGACTTTGGGGAGCTTTGACGAAATCATAAACACCAGTAGGCTGTCAGACAACTCTGAATGGTGGCTTGTAGCTCCTTCAGCGCGACCCCGGACTCTCGAGAAATAGCCTGGATGTTGAAAAGGATCTTCAACTGGCTGTTGACCAAAAGCCAACGGTTCTCAAAGCGATCTGTGAGGCTTTGACACGCGGCGTCAAACCCCTCATGGGTAAGCGGAGCCTTGGAAACAATGGCGTGGGCGTCACCACTTGTTTTGGACAACAAGTGGAACAACCTCTCTACAGGGGTGAGCCGCGAGTCTACAGGGGTGAGCCGCGGAAGCCTGAGTGGTATGGGAAGCAATTTTCTCCCGAAGCTGGGTTCCGGCTGGGACCTCCTGCTCTCAGCAGGGCATGATCCGGACACTCCGCGTCTCGTCGGGGGGCTCGGATAGGCACTTCACGTCTTGGCAAGGGGATCAGCCGGGCACTTCAGGTCTCGGCGGGGGATCAGCGGGCTCTCCAGGTCTCAGCAGGGGGGTCGGCCGAGGATCAGCCGGACACTCCACATCTCAAAAGAGGGATCGGCTGGGCACTCCTGGTCTCAGCAGAGGGGATCAGCCGGACACTCCACGTCTCAGCAGGGGGATAGGGCAGACACTTCAGGTCTCGGAAGGCGGATCAGCCACACACTCCACGACTCAAAAGGGGGACCGGCTGGGAACTCCTGCTCTCAGCAGGGCATCATCCGGACACTCCGCGTCTCGGAAGGGGGCTCGGATAGGCACTTAACGTCTCGGCAAGGGGATCAGCCGGGCACTTCAGGTCTCGGCGGGGGGATCAGCGGGCTCTCCAGGTCTCAGCAGGGGGGGTCGGCCGGGGATCAGTCGGGCACTCCACTTCTCAAAAGAGGGATCGGCTGGGCACTCCTGGTCTCAGCAGGGGGATCAGCCGGACACTCCACGTCTCAGCAGGGGGATAAGGCAGACACTTCAGGTCTCGGAAGGCGGATCAGCCGCACACTCCACGACTCAAAAGGGGGACCGGCTGGGAACTCCTGCTCTCAGCAGGGCATCATCCGGACACTCCGCGTCTCGGCTGGGGGCTCGGATAGGCACTTTACTTCTCGGCAAGGGGATCAACCGGGCACTCCAGGTCTCAGCAAGGGGATAGGGCAGACACTTCAGGTTTTGGACGGCGGATCAGCCACACACTCCACGACTCAAAAGGGGGACCGGCTGGGAACTCCTGCTCTCAGCAGGGCATCATCCGGACACTCCGCGTCTCGGCAGGGGGTTTGGATAGGCCCTTTACGTCTCGGCAAGGGGATCAGCCGGGCACTCCAGGCCTCAGCAGGGAGATCGGCTAGGGGTAAATCGGCTGGGGATCACCTGGGGACTCCACGTCTACCCCCGGGTATAAGCCGGACACTCCACGTCTCGGCAGGGGGATAGGGCAACCACTTCAGGTCTCGGAAGGCGGATCAGCCGCACAATCCACGTCTCAAAAGGGGGATCGGCTGGGCACTCCTGGTCTAAGCAGGGGGATCAGCCGGACACTCCACGTTTCGGCAGGGGGATAGGGCAGACACTTCCGGTCTCGGAAGGCGGAACAGCCGGTCACTCCACGTCTCAAAAGAGGGATCGGCTGGGCACTCCTGGTCTAAGCAGGGGGATCAGCCGGACACTCCGCGTCTCAGCAGGGGGCTCGGATAGGCACTTCACGTCTCGGCAAGGGGATCAGCCGGGTTCTCCAGGTCTCAGCAGGGGGGTCGGCCGGGGATCAGCCGGATACTCTCTTCTCAAACGAGGGATCGGCTGGGCACTTCTGGTCTCAGCAGGGGGATCAGCCGGACACTCCAAGTCTCAGCAGGGAAATAGGGCAGGCACTTCTCGTCTTGGCAAGGGGGTCGGCCGGGGATCAGCCGGACACTCCAGGCCTCAGCAGGATGTTCGGCTAGGGGTAAATCGGCTGGGGATCACCTGGGGACTCCACGTCTACCCCCGGGTATAAGCCGGACACTCCACGTCTCGGCAGGGGGATAGGGCAAACACTTCAGGTCTCGGAAGGCGGATCAGCCGCACACTCCACGTCTCAAAAGGGGGATCGGCTGGGCACTCCTGGTCTAAGCAGGGGGATCAGCCGGACACTCCACGTTTCGGCAGGGGGATAGGGCAGACACTTCCGGTCTCGGAAGGCGGAACAGCCGGTCACTCCACGTCTCAAAAGAGGGATCGGTTGGGCACTCCTGGTCTAAGCAGGGGGATCAGCCGGACACTCCGCGTCTCAGCAGGGGGCTCGGATAAGCACTTAACGTCTCGGCAAGGGGATCAGCCGGGCACTCCAGGTTTCGGCGGGGGGATCAGCGGGTTCTCTAGACCTCAGCAGGGGGTTGGCCGGGGATCAGCCAGACACTCCACGTCTCGGCAGGGGGATAGCCGGGCACCCCAGGTCTCGAAGGGGGGATCAGCGTGTTCTCCGGATCTCAGCAGGGGGGTCGTCCGGGGATCAGCCGGACACTCCACGTTTCGGCAGGGGGATAGGGCAGACACTTCAGGTCTCGGAAAGCGGATCAGCCGGACACTCCAGGTCTCAGCAAGGTGATCGGTTGGGCACTCCTGGTCTAAGCAGGGGGATCAGCCGGACACTCCAAGTCTCAGCAGGGAAATAGGGCAGGCACTTCTCGTCTTGGCAAGGGGGTCGGCCGGGGATCAGCCGGACACTCCAGGCCTCAGCAGGAAGATCGGCTAGGGGTAAATCGGCTGGGGATCACCTGGGGACTCCACGTCTACCCCCGGGTATAAGCCGGACACTCCACGTCTCGGCAGGGGGATAGGGCAAACACTTCAGGTCTCGGAAGGCGGATCAGCCGCACACTCCACGTCTCAAAAGGGGGATCGGCTGGGCACTCCTGGTCTAAGCAGGGGGATCAGCCGGACACTCCACGTTTCGGCAGGGGGATAGGGCAGACACTTCCGGTCTCGGAAGGCGGAACAGCCGGTCACTCCACGTCTCAAAAGAGGGATCGGCTGGGCACTCCTGGTCTAAGCAGGGGGATCAGCCGGACACTCCGCGTCTCAGCAGGGGGCTCGGATAAGCACTTAACGTCTCGGCAAGGGGATAAGCCGGGCACTCCAGGTTTCGGCGGGGGGATCAGCGGGTTCTCTAGACCTCAGCAGGGGGTTGGCCGGGGATCAGCCAGACACTCCACGTCTCGGCAGGGGGATAGCCGGGCACCCCAGGTCTCGACGGGGGGATCAGCGTGTTCTCCGGATCTCAGCAGGGGGGTCGTCCGGGGATCAGCCGGACACTCCACGTCTCGGCAGGGGGATAGGGCAAACACTTCAGGTCTCGGAAGGCGGATCAGCCGCACACTCCACGTCTCAAAAGGGGGACCGGCTGGGTACTCCTGGGCTCAGCAGGAAATCATCCGTACACTCCGCGTCTCAGCAGGGGGCTCGGATAAGCACTTAACGTCTCGGCAAGGGGATCAGCCGGGCACTCCAGGTCTCGGCGGGGGGATTAGCCGGGTTCTCCAGGTCGAAGCAGGGGGGTCGGCCGGGGATCAGCCGGACACTCCCTTCTCAAAAGAGGGATCGGCTGGGCACTTTTGGTCTCAGCAGGGGGATCAGCCGGACACTCCAAGTCTCAGCAGGGAAATAGGGCAGGCACTTCTCGTCTTGGCAAGGGGGTCGGCCGGGGATCAGCCGGACACTCCAGGCCTCAGCTGGGAGATCGGCTAGGGGTAAATCGGCTGGGGATCACCTGGGGACTCCACGTCTACCCCCCGGTTATAAGCCGGACACTCCACGTCTCGGCAGGGGGATAGGGCAAACACTTCAGGTCTCGGAAGGCGGATCAGCCGCACACTCCACGTCTCAAAAGGGGGACCGGCTACTCCTGCGCTCAGCAGGAAATCGTCCGTACACTCCGCGTCTCGGCACGGGGCTCGGATAAGCACATAACGTCTCGGCAAGGGGATCAGCCGGGCACTCCAGGTCTCGGCGGGGTGATTAGCCGGGTTCTCCAGGTCTCAGCAGGGGGGTCGGCCGGGGATCAGCCGGACACTCCATGCCTCAGCATGGAGATCAGCTAGGGGTAAATCGGCTGGGGGGATCCCCTGCGGACTCCACGTCTACCCCCGGGTATAAGCCGGACACTCCACGTCTCGTAAGGGGGATAGGGCAAACACTTCAGGTCTCGGAAGGCGGATCAGCCGCACACTCCACGTCTCAAAAGGGGGACCGGCTGGGTACTCCTGCGCTCAGCAGGAAATCATCCGTACACTCCGCGACTCGGCAGGGGGCTCGGATAAGCACTTAACGTCTCGGCAAGGGAATCAGCCGGGCACTCCTGGTCTCAGCGGGGGGATCAGCGGGTTCTCCAGGTCTCAGCAGGGGGTCGGCCGGGGATCAGCCACGTTTCCACGTTTCAGCAGGGGAATAGGGCAGACACTTCCGGTCTCGGAAGGTGGAACAGCCGGATACTCCACTTCTCAAAAGAGGGATCGGCTGGGCACTCCTGCTCTCAGCAGGGGAATCAGCCGGACACTCCGCGTCTCGGCAGGGGGCTCGGATAGGCACTTCACGTCTCGGCAAAGGGATCAGCCGGGTTCTCCAGGTCTCAGCAGGGGGTCGGCCGGGGATCAGCCGGACACTCCCTTCTCAAAAGAGGGATCGGCTGGGCACTTCTGATCTCAGCAGGGGGATCAGCCGGACACTCCAAGTCTCAGCAGGGAAATAGGGCAGGCACTTCTCGTATTGGCAAGGGGGTCGGCCGGGGATCAGCCGGACACTCCAGGCCTCAGCAGGGAGATCGGCTAGGGGTAAATCGGCTGGGGATCACCTGGGGACTCCACGTCTACCCCCCGGTTATAAGCCGGACACTCCACGTCTCGGCAGGGGGATAGGGCAACCACTTCAGGTCTCGGAAGGCGGATCAGCCGCACAATCCACGTCTCAAAAGGGGGATCGGCTCGGCACTCATGGTCTAAGCAGGGGGATCAGCCGGACACTCCACGTTTCGGCAGGGGGATAGGGCAGGCACTTCTCGTCTTGGCAAGGGGGTCGGCCGGGGATCAGCCGGACACTCCAGGCCTCAGCAGGGAGATCGGCTAGGGGTAAATTGGATGGGGGGATCCCCTACGGACTCCACGTCTACCCCCGGGTATAAGCCGGACACTCCACGTCTCGGCAGGGGAATAGGGCAGACACTTCCGGTCTCGGAAGGTGGAACAGCCGGATACTCCACTTCTCAAAAGAAGTATCGGCTGGGCACTCCTGGTCTCAGCAGGGGAATCAGCCGGACACTCCGCGTCTCGGCAGGGGGCTCGGATAAGCACTTAAAGTCTCGGCAAGGGGATCAGCCCGGCACTCCAGGTCTCGGCGGGGGGATCAGCGGGTTCTTCAGGTCTCAGCCGGCCTGGGATCAGCCGGACAGTCCACGTCTCGGCAGGGGGATAGGGCACCCCAGGTCTCGACGGGGGGATCAGCGTGTTCTCCGAATCTCAGCAGGGGGGTCGGCCGGGGATCAGCCGGACACTCCACGTTTCGGCAGGGGGATTGGGCAGACACTTCCGGTCTCGGAAGGCGGAACAGCCGGTCACTCCACGTCTCAAAAGAGGGATCGGCTGGGCACTCCTGGTCTAAGCAGGAAATCATACGTACACTCCGCGTCTCGGCAGGGGGCTCGGATAAGCACTTAACGTCTCGGCAAGGGGATCAGCCGGGCACTCCAGGTCTCGGCGGGGGGATCAGCGGGTTCTCCAGGTCTCAGCAGGGGGTCGGCCGGGGATCAGCCACGTTTCCACGTTTCGGCAGGGGAATAGGGCAGACACTTCCGGTCTCGGAAGGCGGAACAGCCGGTCACTCCACGTCTCAAAATAGGGATCGGCTGAGCAGTTCTTGTCTCAGCAGGGGGATCAGCCGGACACTCCAAGTCTCAGCAGGGAAATAGGGCAGGCACTTCTCGTCTTGGCAAGGGGGTCGGCCGGGGATCAGCCGGACACTCCAGGCCTCAGCAGGGAGATCGGCTAGGGGTAAATCGGCTGGGGATCACCTGGGGACTCCACGTCTACCCCCGGGTATAAGCCGGACACTCCACGTCTCGGCAGGGGGATAGGGCAACCACTTCAGGTCTCGGAAGGCGGATCAGCCGCACAATCCACGTCTCAAAAGGGGGATCGGCTGGGCACTCCTGGTCTAAGCAGGGGGATCAGCCGGACACTCCACGTTTCGGCAGGGGGATAGGGCAGACACTTCCGGTCTCGGAAGGCGGAACAGCCGGTCACTCCACGTCTCAAAATAGGGATCGGCTGAGCACTTCTGGTCTCAGCAGGGGGATCAGCCGGACACTCCAAGTCTCAGCAGGGAAATAGGGCAGGCACTTCTCGTCTTGGCAAGGGGGTCGGCCGGGGATCAGCCGGACACTCCAGGCCTCAGCAGGGAGATCGGCTAGGGGTAAATCGGCTGGGGATCACCTGGGGACTCCACGTCTACCCCCGGGTATAAGCCGGACACTCCACGTCTCGGCAGGGGGGATAGGGCAACCACTTCAGGTCTCGGAAGGCGGATCAGCCGCACACTCCACGTCTCAAAAGGGGGATCGGCTGGGCACTCCTGGTCTAAGCAGGGGGATCAGCCGGACACTCCACGTTTCGGCAGGGGGATAGGGCAGACACTTCCGGTCTCGGAAGGCGGAACAGCCGGACACTCCACGTCTCAAAAGAGGGATCGGCTGGGCACTCCTGGTCTAAGCAGGGGGATCAGCCGGACACTCCGCGTCTCAGCAGGGGGCTCGGATAAGCACTTAACGTCTCGGCAAGGGGATCAGCCGGGCACTCCAGGTCTCGGCGGGGGGATTAGCCCACGTCACTCCACGTCCTCACGTCTCGGCAGGGGGATAGGGCAAACACTTCAGGTCTCGGAAGGCGGATCAGCCGCACACTCCACGTCTCAAAAGGGGGACCGGCTGGGCACTCCTCCTCTCAGCAGGGGATCATCCGTACACTCCGCGTCTCGGAAGGGGGCTCGGATAAGCACTTAACGTCTCGGCAAGGGGATCAGCCGGGCACTCCAGGTCTCGACGGGGGGATCAGCGGGATCAGCAAGACACTCAACGTCTCGGCAGGGGGGATAGCCGGGCACCCCAGGTCTTGACGGGGGGATCAGCGTGTTCTCCGGATCTCAGCAGGGGGTCGGCCGGGGATCAGCCGGACAGTCCACGTCTCGGCAGGGGGATAGGGCACCCCAGGTCTCGACGGGGGGATCAGCGTGTTCTCCGGATCTCAGCAGGGGGGTCGGCCGGGGATCAGCCGGACACTCCCTTCTCAAAAGAGGGATCGGCTTGGCACTTCTGGTTTCAGCAGGGGGTTCAGCCGGACACTCCAAGTCTCAGCAGGGAAATAGGGCAGGCACATCTCGTCTTGGCAAGGGGGTGGGCCGGGGATCAGCCGGACACTCCAGGCCTCAGCAGGGAGATCGGCTAGGGATAAATCGGCTGGGGGGATCACCTGGGGACTCCACGTCTACCCCCGGGTATAAGCCGGACACTCCACGTCTCGGCAGGGGGATAGGTCAAACACTTAAGGTCTCGGAAGGCGGATCAGCCGCACACTCCACGTCTCAAAAGGGGGATCGGCTGGGCACTCCTGGTCTAAGCAGGGAGATCAGCCGGACACTCCACGTTTCGGCAGGGGGATAGGGCAGACACTTCCGGTCTCGGAAGGCGGAACAGCCGGACACTCCACGTCTCAAAAGAGGGATCGGCTGGGCACTCCTGGTCTAAGCAGGGGGATCAGCCGGACACTCCGGGTCTCAGCAGGGGGCTCGGATAAGCACTTAACGTCTCGGCAAGGGGATCAGCCGGGCACTCCAGGTCTCGGCGGGGGGATTAGCCCACGTCACTCCACGTCCTCACGTCTCGGCAGGGGGATAGGGCAAACACTTCAGGTCTCGGAAGGCGGATCAGCCGCCCACTCCACGTCTCAAAAGGGGGACCGGCTGGGCACTCCTCCTCTCAGCAGGGGATCATCCGTACACTCCGCGTCTCGGAAGGGGGCTCGGATAAGCACTTAAAGTCTCGGCAAGGCATCAGCCGGGCACTCCAGGTCTCGACGGGGGGATCAGCGGGATCAGCCAGACACTCCACGTCTCGGCAGGGGGATAGCCGGGCACCCCAGGTCTTGACGGGGGGATCAGCGTGTTCTCCGGATCTCAGCAGGGGGTCGGCCGGGGATCAGCCGGACAGTCCACGTCTCGGCAGGGGGATAGGGCACCCCAGGTCTCGACGGGGGGATCAGCGTGTTCTCCGGATCTCAGCAGGGGGGTTGGCCGGGGATCAGCCGGATAGTCCACGTCTCGGCAGGGGAATAGGGCAGACACTTCCGGTCTCGGAAGGTGGAACAGCCGGATACTCCACTTCTCAAAAGAGGGATCGGCTGGGCACTCCTGGTCTCAGCAGGGGAATCAGCCAGACACTCCGCGTCTCGGCAGGGGGCTCGGATAGGCACTTCACGTCTCGGCAAGGGGATCAGCCGGGTTCTCCAGGTCTCAGCAGGGGGGTCGGCCGGGGATCAGCCGGACACTCCCTTCTCAAAATAGGGATCGGCTGGGCACTTCTGGTCTCAGCAGTGGGATCAGCCGGACACTCCAAGTCTCAGCAGGGAAATAGGGCAGGCACTTCTCGTCTTGGCAAGGGGGTCGGCCGGGGATCAGCCGGACACTCCAGGCCTCAGCAGGGAGATCGGCTAGGGGGTAAATCGGCTGGGGATCACCTGGGGACTCCACGTCTACCCCCCGGTTATAAGCCGGACACTCCACGTCTCGGCAGGGGGATAGGGCAACCACTTCAGGTCTCGGAAGGCGGATCAGCCGCACAATCCACGTCTCAAAAGGGGGATCGGCTGGGCACTCCTGGTCTAAGCAGGGAGATCAGCCGGACACTCCACGTTTCGGCAGGGGGATAGGGCAGACACTTCCGGTCTCGGAAGGCGGAACAGCCGGACACTCCACGTCTCAAAAGAGGGATCGGCTGGGCACTCCTGGTCTAAGCAGGGGGATCAGCCGGACACTCCGCGTCTCAGCAGGGGGCTCGGATAAGCACTTAACGTCTCGGCAAGGGGATCAGCCGGGTTCTCCAGGTCTCAGCAGGGGGGTCGGCCGGGGATCATCCGGACACTCCCTTCTCAAAATAGGGATCGGCTGGGCACTTCTGGTCTCAGCAGGGGGATCAGCCGGACACTCCAAGTCTCAGCAGGGAAATAGGGCAGGCACTTCTCGTCTTGGCAAGGGGGTCGGCCGGGGATCAGCCGGGGACTCCTGGTCTCGGCGGGGGATCAGCGGGGTCTCCAGGTCTCAGCAGGGGGGTCGGCCGGGGATCAGCCACGTTTCCACGTTTCGGCAGGGAAATAGGGCAGACACTTCCGGTCTCGGAAGGTGGAACAGCCGGATACTCCACTTCTCAAAAGAGGGATCGGCTGGGCACTCCTGGTCTCAGCAGGGGAATCAGCCGGACACTCCGCGTCTCGGCAGGGGGGCTCGGATAGGCCCTTCACGTCTCGGCAAGGGGATCAGCCGGGTTCTCCAGGTCTCAGCAGGGGGTCGGCCGGGGATCAGCCGGACACTCCTTTCTCAAAATAGGGATCGGCTGGGCACTTCTGGTCTCAGCAGGGGGATCAGCCGGACACTCCAAGTCTCAGCAGGGAAATAGGGCAGGCACTTCTCGTCTTGGCAAGGGGGTCGGCCGGGGATCAGCCGGACACTCCAGGCCTCAGCAGGGAGATCGGCTAGGGGTAAATCGGCTGGGGATCACCTGGGGACTCCACGTCTACCCCCGGGTATAAGCCGGACACTCCACGTCTCGGCAGGGGGATAGGGCAAACACTTCAGGTCTCGGAAGGCGGATCAGCCGCACACTCCACGTCTCAAAAGGGGGACCGGCTGGGCACTCCTCCTCTCAGCAGGGGATCATCCGTACACTCCGCGTCTCGGAAGGGGGCTCGGATAAGCACTTAACGTCTCGGCAAGGGGATCAGCCGGGCACTCCAGGTCTCGACGGGGGGATCAGCGGGATCAGCCAGACACTCAACGTCTCGGCAGTGGGATAGCCGGGCACCCCAGGTCTCGACGGGGGATGAGCGTGTTCTCCGGATCTCAGCAGGGGGTCGGCCGGGGATCAGCCGGACAGTCCACGTCTCGGCAGGGGGATAGGGCACCCCAGGTATCGACGGGGGGATCAGCGTGTTCTCCGGATCTCAGCAGGGGGGTCGGCCGGGGATCAGCCGGACACTCCCTTCTCAAAAGAGGGATCGGCTTGGCACTTCTGGTTTCAGCAGGGGGTTCAGCCGGACACTCCAAGTCTCTGCAGGGAAATAGGGCAGGCACATCTCGTCTTGGCAAGGGGGTGGGCCGGGGATCAGCCGGACACTCCAGGCCTCAGCAGGGAGATCGGCTAGTGGTAAATCGGCTGGGGGGATCACCTGGGGACTCCACGTCTACCCCCGGGTATAAGCCGGACACTCCACGTCTCGGCAGGGGGATAGGGCAAACACTTCAGGTCTCGGAAGGCGGATCAGCCGCACACTCCACGTCTCAAAAGGGGGATCGGCTGGGCACTCCTCCTCTCAGCAGGGGATCATCCGTACACTCCGCGTCTCGGAAGGGGGCTCGGATAAGCACTTAACGTCTCGGCAAGGGCATCAGCCGGGCACTCCAGGTCTCGACGGGGGGGATCAGCGGGATCAGCCAGACACTCCACGTCTCGGCAGGGGGATAGCCGGGCACCCCAGGTCTCGACGGGGGGATCAGCTTGTTCTCCGGATCTCAGCAGGGGGTTGGCCGGGGATCAGCCGGATAGTCCACGTCTCGGCAGGGGGGATAGGGCAGACACTTCAGGTCTCGGAAAGGGGATCAGCCGGACACTCCAGGTCATAGCAGGGGTATCGGTTGGGCACTCCTGGTCTCAGCAGGGGGATCATCCAGACACTTCAGGACTCAGCTTGGGATCGGTTGGGCACTCCAGGTCTAAGCAGGGCAATGGGGATCACCTGGGGACTCTACTTTTCGGCAGAAGCTCAGGCAGGCACTTCACGTCTCGGCAGGGGGATCAGCCGGGCACTCCTGGTCTCAGCAGGGAAATAGGGCAGGCACTTCACGTCTTGGCAAGGGGGTCGGCCGGGGATCAGCCGGACACTCCAGGCCTCAGCAGGGAGATCGGCTAGGGGGTAAATCAGATGGGGGTCACCTGGGGACTCCACGTCTACCCCGGGTATAAGCCGGACACTCCACGTCTCGGCAGGGGGATAGGGCAAACACTTCAGGTCTCGGAAGGCGTATCAGCCGCACACTCCACGCCTCAAAAGGGGGACCGGCTGGGCACTCCTCCTCTCAGCAGGGGATCATCCGTACACTCCGCGTCTCGGAAGGGGGCTCGGATAAGCACTTAACGTCTCGGCAAGGGGATCAGCCGGGCACTCCAGGTTTCGACGGGGGGATCAGCGGGATCAGCCAGACACTCCACGTCTCGGCAGAAGGATAGCCGGGCACTCCAGGTCTCGG
This sequence comes from Drosophila pseudoananassae pseudoananassae, assembly GCA_018153035.1. Taxonomy (NCBI): domain Eukaryota; kingdom Metazoa; phylum Arthropoda; class Insecta; order Diptera; family Drosophilidae; genus Drosophila; species Drosophila pseudoananassae. The sequence continues at coordinate 224,410 of JAECXR010000066.1, read as the reverse complement.
CGGGAGGATCAGCGGGTTCTCCAGGTCTCAGCAGGGGTTCGGCCGGGGATCAGCCGGACACTCCACGTTTCGGCAGGGGAATAGGGCAGACACTTCCGGTCTCGGAAGGTGGAACAGCCGGATACTCCACTTCTCAGAAGAGGGATCGGCTGGGCACTCCTGGTCTCAGCAGGGGAATCAGCCGGACACTCCGCGTCTCGGCAGGGGGCTTGGATAGGCACTTCACGTCTCGGCAAGGAGATCAGCCGGGCACTCCAGGTCTCAGCGGGGGATCAGCGGGTTCTCTAGACCTCAGCAGGGGGTTGGCCGGGGATCAGCCAGACACTCCACGTCTCGGCAGGGGGATATCCGGGCACCCCAGGTCTCGACGGGGGATCAGCGTGTTCTCCGGATCTCAGCAGGGGGGTCGGCTGGGGATCAGCCGGACAGTCCACGTCTCGGCAAGGGGATAGGGCAGACACTTCAGGTCTCGGAAAGCGGATCAGCTGGACACTCCAGTTATCAGCAGGGGGATCGGTTGGGCACTCCTGGTTTCAGCAGGGGGATCATCCAGACACTTCAGGTCTCAGCTTGGGATCGGTTGGGCACTCCAGGTCTAAGCAGGGCAATCGACTGGGGATCACCTGGGGACTCTACTACGGGCACGGGTAGTCTACGGGCACTACAGGTCTCAGCAGGGAAATAGGGCAGGCACTTCTCGTCTTGGCAAGGGGGTCGGCCGGGGATCAGCCGGACACTCCACGTTTCGGCAGGGGAATAGGGCAGACACTTCCGGTCTCGGAAGGTGGAACAGCCGGATACTCCACTTCTCAAAAGAGGGATCGGCTGGGCACTCCTGGTCTCAGCAGGGGAATCAGCCGGACACTCCGCGTCTCGGCAGGGGGCTCGGATAAGCACTTAACGTCTTGGCAAGGGGATCAGCCGGGCACTTCAGGTCTCGGCGGGGGATCATCGGGTTCTCCAGGTCTCAGCAGGGGGTCGGCCGGGGATCAGCCGGACACTCCACGTTTCGGCAGGGGAATAGGGCTGTTTAGGTGAGGGGCCGTTGTGCCGCTCACCCGAAGAGCGCATCCGCGCTGAAGAGCGCACCCGCGCTAAAGAGCGCACCCGCGCTAAAGAGCGCCTCCACACTCGCCTCTCTGTGACCTCTCTTCTCGCTCGTTGGTTGTCGTCGATCCCTTTTTTTTTGTACTAGTTTTTAAGTCAATCTCTTGTAAGCAGCCGAATAAAGCTGAACGCGTGCTTTACACTAAACCTAAAGACGCCCCCGACTTTTCACTTTTCAACCCCAATCTGGAATCTTTTTGAGGAACCAACGCCCCCTACACATTTTGGTCCTTCGAGCCGGATACCAGGATATTCAGGATATTTTGGATCCACCAGCAGTCCAGGCATTGTTCCGCCCAAAAAGATAAGTGCGAAATTTTTTCCGTCTTCGTCTCTCTGCCGGTCTTCCGCAGTGGTCCGAACATAAAATTTCGTTCACACTGCTGCAAGATTGTTTTTCCCTCCGTGTCAACTCCAAGTCCGAGTTTTCCGACACCACGGCAGCTTGAGACTTTTCTGAGGAAAAAAAAATTACAAAAATTTTCCATCCATCTCCGTTGTGTGTGCCTCGCCATATTCCTCGCCGTTTTTGGCCTACCCGTTATCCGTTCGCTCGCCAACGGTCGAGGCATATGTACATGCATACACACATACATTGTGTTTGGTGCAATTAATCCGCAAAAAAAATCGGCAAGTGAACAGTGAAAGTGTGTGTTGAAAAAAAAAAAAAAAAAATATATATAAGGGCATAATTAATATTGGCCAGCCGGTGTGAAGTGGTTCCGGGAATTTCCAAGTTCACCGAACAGTCCGCCGCTGTCGTAATATTGGTTTTTCATCCCCAATTTTTTACACCACATAATTTTTCCGTTTCCGCAGTTACACATTATCGACGCTCCACTGTGCCAACATATGCCCACATGCCCTTACTTATATCCGTACCTGCAGGCATTTCCACATACATATCTCCAAATATTTTCTGCCTCCGATTTCAGGAAATATATAACCGATAAAATTTAACCATACAGTCCACTTCTCGACGTTCCACTGTGCCATCTTATGCCCACATGCCCTTGCCCTACTTGCATGTATGCCCATATATTTCTCAATATTTTCTGCCTCCAGTTCCAGGAAATATATAACCAACAAATTAAAAAAAAAAAAATCAATTAATTATAAATTTATTTATTTATATTTATAACTAAAAAATTTATTTAATTCGTATTTTTCCGTCCGAGCAAAGGGCCAGGGTTTTTTTAATTTCCCTTTCCGGCCACTCAATAATTAAGGTCAAAAATTTAATTATCGAAAGAGAGGAAAAAAAAATTATAATTAAATAATTTAATTGTCAATCGGCTGTCTGAACCTAGCCGCGGTTTCAATTCCACCGTTCCAGCTTCGGGTTATTTAACCTCCATTGATTAAAAATTGAAATTCTCAACTCCACCCGTCTGTTTCCAAAATAATTAAATCCGACAATTAGGCAAAATTAATTATTTATTTGTATTTTCTCTGTGTTCGATCCAAGCCAAGGTGAAGTGTACCCTTCCGGCTCCGCAATTCAAAAATAGTCAGGAACTCAATATTTACGTAAGGGCCTACTGGTCGAAATATACATATATCGACAGTCAGCAATTATTGTTCTGAACGAGCACGAATTTTCCGGTCCTTGTCCATTTTCCGTTCCGTCATTGTTTCCTAACGCTGCTTCTACTCCGCATCTGGCAACATCCGCCTAGAATCTCGACAAACCTTGGCCCATCTGGGTTTTTTTTGGCTTCCTGAAGGTTCTCCCACATCCGAATTGTGCCGTTTTCGACGTTCCTCTCGACATCGGCGCTAATAAATCCCACTTGGCCTTGCAATCGCATTTCGTCCGAGATCTCACCGGGCTCATCACATTAGTGACCGGCTACCGGACAAGCGCTGATCAGCGAATTGGTGTCTGAGAATGCCCACGGGAGACGACCAAAAGACCCGTCCGATCCCAACCATCCGTTTGGAGAGATCTCGATCCGCTTCTCCGCGGACGCCTCTTTTAAAGCCTAAGGCGTACAGTGCCAATCCAAGGGCGAAGAGTGACGAATCCGTCAACACGAGCTCCGGTCCTTCACAGAGGCAGAATCGGTCCGTTGCAAGAATGGCTCAAAGTGCGGTCGACGTGGCGCTGAAGAAGTTCATCGCCACTTCAGATCGAGTTAGCCAATTTGAGGCCAACATAAATACTCCGGCCGCCAGAGAAACGGAAGTGGGCTCCCAATACATGTGCGAAGTCCACCGGGACCAAATTCGGGCACTGTGGGAGAAGGTGGAGAAAAGCTATGAGAGCTGCTCCGATTTGCTAGCTGAGTCCGACGACAATGCGGCCATCTCGACAGTGCTGGAATCGAAGTACAGCTACTGCTACTCCGTCTATTCGAGGTGTATTGCCCAGCTTCGAGAGAGAATTGCTTCCCATCCCACTCCGGCTTCCGTCAACGTTCACACGCCCGCGCCTGCAGGCTGCCGGTTACCTCCGGTGGATACCGAGGTCTTCGCGGGTGATTATCTTCGGTGGCCCACCTTCCGAGACTTGTTTACGGCCATTTACATTCAAAACTCGCGGCTCACCCCGGTAGAGCGGTTGTTCCACTTGTTGTCCAAAACAAGTGGTGACGCCCACGCTATTGTTTCCAAGGCTCCCCTTACCCATGAGGGGTTTGCCGTCGCTTGGCAAAGCCTCACAGACCGCTTTGAAAACCGGCGACTACTGGTCAATAGCCAGTTGAAAATCCTTTTCAACCTCCAGGCTATTTCGCAAGAGTCCGGGGTGGCGCTGAAGGAGCTCCAAGCCACCATTCAGAGTTGTCTGACAGCCCTAGCAATGTCCGCCATCAATGTTGAGGCCTGGGACTGCCTCCTGGTGTTCATGATTTCGTCAAAGCTCCCCAAAGTCACACTTTCCATGTGGGAGCAATCCGTTCATAACAAGGCCGAAATTCCAACATGGAAGGTATTAGACAATTTCCTGACTGAGCGCCATCGCACTCTGGAAGCAATCGATGACGTCAGGCCGAGTAGCTCCGGGCAACTTCCGCCAAGGTCGGGAACTCCTACTTTGGATGGGTGCTGACAGGACCATTATCTCCAGCCAATCCCCGCAGCGTGTCCGTCTTTTCCACACGAGTGGCCCCCAGCCTCGGTGACTCACTGGATCAGCTCCTCACCAAATTCTGGGAGGTGGAAGATGTGCCCACACCGATAAGTTCGGAATCGGATTCAGTTTGCGAGCACAATTTTGTCCAGACGACGAAAAGAGACGAGTGTGGCAAGTACGTTGTGAGGCTCCCCTTACGCGACCCCGGGCAGAAGGTTTCCGAGCTAGCGGCTTCACGGTCCTTTGCCCTTGCTCAGTTTCTGCGTAATGAGCAGCGCCTGAAGAGGGACCCGCCCCTTAAGGCCCGCTATGACTCGGTAATTCAGGAGTACATCGACTTAGGCCACATGACCGAGGTCTCTCCCGCTAGCAATTCCGCTACCTACTATCTTCCACATCATGCCGTCTTCAAGCCCGAAAGCACGACCACCAAGGTGCGAGTGGTCTTCAATGCTTCGAGCCGTCCGCAAACGGGACCAGTCTGAACGACATTCTTTACGCGGGCCCGGTCTTACAATCCGACCTGACGATTCAAATCCTAAAATGGCGATACTTTCGGTTTGTCTTCAACGCCGACATCGAGAAGATGTATCGGCAAATTTGGGTAGATCCCAAGCATACTCCGCTCCAACGTATTCTGTTTCGCAATCCCGATGTGGATATCCGCGACTACGAGTTGAAAACGGTCACCTTCGGTGTCAATTGTGCCCCGTTCCTGGCGATCCGTGTACTGCGACAGCTCGCTGACGACGAAGAGTCGAAGTATCCGCAGGCAAGCCAAATTATCCGGCAGTTTATGTACGTTGATGACGTTCTCGCGAGGGCAGACTCCAAAACTGAAGCCCAAGCTTCGATTCGGGAGCTGAAGGGGGCCCTAGAGTCAGCAGGGTTCCCACTTAGGAAATGGACGTCGAACAACAAGGCAATCCTGTCCGACATTCCGATCGAACACCGTCTCCGTGCTGACTTTCTCGACATCGATGCAGAGAGCACGGCCAAGACACTCGGCGTGCGGTGGAAGGCGACGACTGATGAATTCTTTTTTGTCCCGCCAGAATTGACTTCCGGCTCGGTTTTCACGAAGCGCCAAGTCCTCTCCCAAATTGCCAAATTGTTCGATCCAGCAGGTTGGCTCGCTCCTTTCATTGTTCGAGCAAAAATGTTCATGCAAGACATTTGGCTTCTGGATCTAGGGTGGGATGACGCCCTCCCTCAAGATTTCTGTCAGCGATGGGTTGACTTCCTAAAGAATTACTCGGTGCTCGATCAGATTCGGGTTCCTCGATGGGTCGCGTTCCGACCACACCTAAAGGTCGAACACCACGGGTTCTGCGACGCTTCACAGAAGGCGTACGGCGCAGCCATTTACGTTCGTGTCCAAATCGGGTCCACGGTAATAGTGACCCTGCTGACTGCGAAGACTCGAGTGGCCCCCGTTAAGACGGTGTCGCTCCCCCGACTAGAACTGTGCGGTGCCTTGTTGTTGTCCGAGATGGCCACCGCAGTTCTGCCACAAATGCCAGGGGCCGCGTCTGCCCTATACTGTTGGACCGACTCGACGATTGTCCTCGCGTGGCTGCATAAGCCAGTGGACAACGTTCGTGGCCAACCGGGTGACCAAGATCACCCAGTTCACCGACGTGCAGAAATGGGCACATGTCCGCTCCGAGCATAACCCTGCGGATCTCGCTAGCCGGGGCGTAGCTCTCCAAGATCTTGCAGATAACCAGTTGTGGTGGCACGGTCCTGACTGGCTGCAGAGGCCTCGCAGCGACTGGCCAACTCAAGGCTATGATGCCCCCGTGACTGAGCTCGAGAAGCGAGCAGTCAAGGTCCATGTCACGAAAGTACCCCCCGAAGATCTCCTTGAGCGTTTTTCCACACTCGACAAGGCATTACGAGTCCTTGCCTATGTTAATCGCTTCATCCAGCGCGCGCGGAAGTTTCGACCCTCGTTTGAAGAACACCTGACCGCTAATGAGGTTACGTCGGCTGAACGTCTTCTAGTTTCCGTCACGCAGCGCAGACACTTCGTCTCTGAGATGGGCTGCTTAAGCGAAAAGCGTCCAATATCGGCATCCAGTCCGATTCACAATCTAAACCCCTTGGTGGATTCGCAAGGCCTTATGAGAGCCTGCGGCCGGGTCACGTCCTCCGAGCTTCTCCAATATGACGAACGGCACCCTATTATCCTTCCGTACGACTGTCAGCTGTCTCGACTCCTGGTTCATTTTACACATCGCATCACGCTGCACGGTGGCAGTCAGCTGATGATCCGTCTGATCCGGGCCAAGTTCTGGATTCCAAGGGTGAGGAATTTGGTCAAGTCCGTTGTCCATTCTTGTAAGGTATGTGTCATCCACAAGAAGAAGTTGCAGACGCAACTCATGGGAGAGCTACCCAAGGAACGGACGTCCTTCTCGCGCCCGTTCACGCACACCGGTGTGGATTATGCCGGTCCCTTCGAGATAAAAAACTATACGGGGAGGGCCTGTCTCATCACAAAGGGTTACGTGTTGGTGTTTGTGTGTTTCTCCACTAAGGCCATCCATTTAGAGCCTACGTCGGACCTTACGACCGAGAAATTTCTGGCGGCTTTCGCACGGTTCGTGTCGCGGAGAGGATGCCCCCGTCAAGTGCAGTCCGACAACGGGAAGACCTTTGTGGGAGCAGCTGCTCTACTATCCCGCGATTTTCTCCAGATCCTAAAGGGGGCTGTGACCGGTGCCTATAGTCACCAGCAGCTTCTCTGGCATTTCATTCCTCCGGGAGCTCCCCACATGGGGGGCCTTTGGGAAGCAGGGGTCAAGAGCTTCAAGACCTTGTTCTACAAGTCCGCCGCCACGCGAAAATACACCTTTGAGGAGCTGGCTACTCTCCTGGCGAAGATCGAGGCGTGCCTGAATTCGCGGCCACTCGCGCCAATGTCCGAAGACCCGGCTGACCTGCTAGCGCTTACACCCGGGCACTTTCTTGTGGGAGGACCACTTCTCGCCACGGTCGAGCCCGAGATAAAGGGGGGCACCAATTCCATCATCAATCGTTGGCAACACCTCAAGGCACTTCAGCAGCAATTTCAGCTCCGGTGGAAGGAGGAGTACCTCAAGGAGCTCCATAAGAGAAACAAGTGGCGAGGCCCTACGAGGGACCTCCGCGTTGGGGATATGGTCGTCATCAAGGAAGACAACCTTCCGTCCAATGAGTGGCGTTTAGGCAGGGTTGACGCGGTGTATCCCGGCTCTGATGGCCATGTCCGCGTAATCGACATTCGCACCGCGCGAGGGCTCGTAAAGCGGCCCGTTGTTAAGGTCGTGCTTCTTCCGTTGGACGCGTCCGCCTTCCCACAGTAATCGACATTTCTTCCGCTCCAATGTTCCTGTCCATTGTGCTGTCCCGTAGCTGTGCCCGTAGTTCCGAACTTTCGTTTACACCGATTCTGATCATGTTATTTGTTCCTTTATCATATTTCCGTCAGCCATAGCCAACACGATGTCGCCACGTCCACGCAACACCCACGCATCGCTGGAGAGCAGATGTTCTCGCGGTATTCAATCCTACCTTTGCCGAGTCTGCAATGGAATCCACGCCTTAAAGAAGTGTCGGCGCTTCCTACGCCTTAGCGCCGAGAAGCGGCTCCGAGCGGTTCTTGTGAATCGGTATTGCTCGAGCTGCCTGGCCCACGAGCACTCCGACGGATCCTGTCGTCGGGGTGACGGTTGTAAGACGTGTGGACAGGATCACCACACGCTGCTGCATCTCGTGGAGAAGCGCGGGCTCGGCGCAAGGCACGCCGAGAGGAGCACCGGTCACGGAGCGCGGGAGTAAGGACACAGAGTGTCTCGTCTGGCGCCCGGCCGTCATACGCCAACTCCCGGCGCGGTTCGGGTGCTCCTCGGCCTGGGTCCGCCACTTTCCGGCAATCCCAACCCGATCCACGGCCACCGACGTCCCGGCACTCGTCGATGCATCGGCCTTCTTCCGCCACTCCTCGATTGCCAACCACCGCTCATCCGCCCGCGTCATCCGCACCTAGGCAAGGTTCCGCCTCTCGTCGAGGGCTCCCGCTGGACGCGGTCGCTGCGCCCACCCTCTCATCGCTGCTGCAACGGAACAGCGTCAACGTGCTGCCGACTGCACTAGTGCGGATCGACACCGGGACCCGGAGCTTCGATACGGGGGCCCTCATCGACCCATGCACGCCCTCAAGCTGCATCGACGCCTCGCTCGCTGCGTGTTTCCGGCTGCCCACTACCAGCGTGGGGGACGAACAGGTGTGTTCCGCCACCATGGGGTCACCGACCGATGATAGCGATCGGCTGGAGGTCATGTTTAAGGTCGAGCCTCACGTGCGAGTTCGTACGCCGTCCCGAGAGCTGAGCGAGGCGGTGCGCGCCCACTTCCGAGGCGTGACCCTGGCAGATGAGCGATTCCATCTGCCAGCGACAATCTCCGTCGTCCTGGGCGCAGATATGTACCCAAGGATTATCCAACCGGGTTTCTTAAAGATCCAGGACGGACTGCCAGTGGCCCAGAGCACCGTGTTTGGATGGGTCGTGTCCGGAGCCTGCCACCAGCCATAACACCGATGGAGCTGTTGCAACCCGAGCGATTGCAAGGGGGGGGAGAATGTTCAGGTGAGGGGCCGTTGTGCCGCTCACCCGAAGAGCGCATCCGCGCTGAAGAGCGCACCCGCGCTAAAGAGCGCACCCGCGCTAAAGAGCGCACCCGCGCTAAAGAGCGCCTCCACACTCGCCCTCTCTTCTCGCTCGTTGGTTGTCGTCGATCCCTTTTTTTGTACTAGTTTTTAAGTCAATCTCTTGTAAGCAGCCGAATAAAGCTGAACGCGTGCTTTACACTAAACCTAAAGACGCCCCCGACTTTTCACTTTTCAACCCCAATCTGGAATCTTTTTGAGGACCCAACGCCCCCTACACAAGGGCAAACAATTCCGGTCTCGGAAGGTGGATCAGCCGGACACTCCCTTCTCAAAAGAGGGATCGGCTGGGCTCTTCTGGTCTCAGCAGGGGGATCAGCCGGACACTCCAAGTCTCAGCAGGGAAATAGGGCAGGCACTTCTCGTCTTGGCAAGGGGGTCGGCCGGGGAGCAGCCGGACACTCCAGGCCTCAGCAGGGAGCTCGGCTAGGGGTAAATCGGCTGGGGATCACCTGGGGACTCCACGTCTACCCCCGGGTATAAGCCGGACACTCCACGTCTCGGCAGGGGGATAGGGCAGACACTTCAGGTTTTGGACGGCGGATCAGCCGCACACTCCGCGACTCAAAAGGGGGACCGGCTGGGAACTCCTGCTCTCAGCAGGGCATCATCCGGACACTCTGCGTCTCGGCAGGGACTCGGATATTTACTTTACGTCTCGGCAAGGGGATCAGCCGGGCACTCCACGTTTCGGCAGGGGGATAGGGCAGACACTTCCGGTCTCGGAATGCGGAACAGCCGGTCACTCCACGTCTCAAAAGAGGGATCGGCTGGGCACTCCTGGTCTAAGCAGGGGGATCAGCCGGACACTCCGCGTCTCAGCAGGGGGCTCGGATAAGCACTTAACGTCTCGGCAAGGGGATCAGCCGGGCACTCCAGGTCTCGGCGGGGGGATCAGCGGGTTCTCTAGACCTCAGCAGGGGGTTGGCCGGGGATCAGCCAGACACTCCACGTCTCGGCAGGGGGGATAGCCGGGCACCCTAGGTCTCGACGGGGGGATCAGCGTGTTCTCCGGATCTCAGCAGGGGGGTCGGCCGGGGATCAGCCGGACAGTCCACGTCTCGGCAGGGGGATAGGGCAGACACTTCAGGTCTCGGAAAGCGGATCAGCCGGACACTCCAGGTCTCAGCAAGGTGATCGGTTGGGCACTCCTGGTATCAGCAGGGGGATCATCCAGACACTCCAGGTCTCAGCAGAGGGATCATCCGGACACTCTGCGTCTCGGCAGGGACTCGGATAGTCACTTTACGTCTCGGCAAGGGGATCAGCCGGGCACTCCACGTTTCGGCAGGGGGATAGGGCAGACACTTCCGGTCTCGGAAGGCGGAACAGCCGGTCACTCCACGTCTCAAAAGAGGGATCGGCTGGGCACTCCTGGTCTAAGCAGGGGGATCAGCCGGACACTCCGCGTCTCAGCAGGGGGGCTCGGATAAGCACTTAACGTCTCGGCAAGGGGATCAGCCGGGCACTCCAGGTCTTGGCGGGGGGATCAGCGGGTTCTCTAGACCTCAGCAGGGGGTTGGCCGGGGATCAGCCAGACACTCCACGTCTCGGCAGGGGGATAACCGGGCACCCCAGGTCTCGACGGGGGGATCAGCGTGTTCTCCGGATCTCAGCAGGGGGGTCGGCCGGGGATCAGCCGGACAGTCCACGTCTCAGCAGGGAAATAGGGCAGGCACTTCAGGTCTCGGAAAGCGGATCAGCCGGACACTCCAGGTCTCAGCAAGGTGATCGGTTGGGCACTCCTGGTCTCGGCGGGGGAATCAGCCGGACACTCCGCGTCTCGGCAGGGGAATAGGGCAGACACTTTCGGTCTCGGAAGGTGGAACAGCCGGATACTCCACTTCTCAAAAGAGGGATCGGCTGGGCACTCCTGGTCTCAGCAGGGGAATCAGCCGGACACTCCGCGTCTCGGCAGGGGGGGCTCGGATAAGCACTTAAAGTCTCGGCAAGGGGATCAGCCCGGCACTCCAGGTCTCGGCGGGGGGATCAGCGGGTTCTCCAGGTCTCAGCAGGGAAATAGGGCATGCACTTCACGTCTCGGCAAGGGGGTCGGCCGGGGATCAGCCGGACACTCCAGGCCTCAGCAGGGAGATCGGCTAGGGGTAAATCGGCTGGGGATCACCTGGGGACTCCACGTCTACCCCCTGGTTAAACCGGACACTCCACGTCTCGGCAGGGGGATAGGGCAAACACTTCAGGTCTCGAAAGGCGGATCAGCCGGATACTCCACTTCTCAAAAGAGGGATCGGCTGGGCACTCCTGGTCTCAGCAGGGGAATCAGCCGGACACTCCGCGTCTCGGCAGGGGGCTCGGATAGGCACTTCACGTCTCGGCAGGGGGATAGGGCAAACACTTCAGGTCTCGGAAGGCGGATCAGCCGGATACTCCACTTCTCAAAAGAGGGATCGGCTGGGCACTCCTGGTCTCAGCAGGGGAATCATCCGTACACTCCGCGTCTCGGCAGGGGGCTCGGATAAGCACTTAACGTCTCGGCAAGGGGATCAGCCGGACACTCCAGGTCTCGGCGGGGGGATCAGCGGGCTCTCCAGGTCTCAGCAGGGGGGTCGGCCGAGGATCAGCCGGACACTCCCTTCTCAAAAGAGGGATCGGCTGGGCACATCTGGTCTCAGCAGGGGGATCAGCCGGACACTCCACGTCTCAGCAGGGGGATAGGGCAGACACTTCAGGTCTCGGAAGGCGGATCTCAGCCCCTCTCAGCAGGGGATCATCCGTACACTCCGCGTCTCGGCAGGGGGCTCGGATAGGCACTTTACGTCTCGGGAAGGGGATCAGCCGGGCACTCCAGGTCTCGGCGGGGGATCAGTGGGTTCGGCAGGTCTTACAAGGGGGGTCGGCCGGGGATCAGCCGGACACTCAAATTTCGGCAGGCGGATAGGGCAGACACTTCCGGTCTCGGAAGACGGAACAGCCGGACACTCAGCAGGGGGATCAGCCGGACACTCAGCAGGTGGATCAGCCGGACACTCCGCGTCTCGGCAGGGGGCAGGGATAGGCACTTCACGTCTCGGCAAGCGGATTAGCCGGGCACTCCAGGACTCGGCGGGGGGATCAGCGGGTTCTCCAGGTCTCAACAGGGGGGTCGGCCGGGGATCAGCCAGACATTCCACGCCTCGGCAGGGGGATAGCCGGGCACCCCTGGTCTCGACGGGGGATCAGCGTGTTCTCCGGATCTCAGCAGGGGGTCGGCCGGGGATCAGCCGGACAGTCCACGTCTCGGCAGGGGGATAGGGCAGACACTTCAGGTCTCGGCAAGCGGATTAGCCGGGCACTCCAGGACTCAGCGGGGGGATCAGCGGGTTCTCCAGGTCTCAACAGGGGGGTCGGCGGGGATCAGCTAGACATTCCACGCCTCGGCAGGGGGATAGCCGGGCACCCCTGGTCTCAACGGGGGGATCAGCGTGTTCTCCGGATCTCAGCAGGGGGGTCGGCCGGGGATCAGCCGGACAGTCCACGTCTCGGCAGGGGGATAGGGCAGACACTTCAGGTCTCGGAAAGCGGATCAGCCGGACACTCCAGGACTCGGCGGGGGGATCAGCGAGTTCTCCCGGTCTCAGCAGGGGGGGTCGGCCAGGGATCAGGCAGACACTCCACGTCTCGGCAGGGGGATAGCCGGGCACCACAGGTCTTGACGGGGGGATCAGCGTGTTCTCCGGATCTCAGCAGGGGGTCGACTGGGGATCAGCCGGACAGTCCCCGTTTCGGCAGGGGGATAGGGCAGACACATCAGGTCTCGGAAGGCGGATCAGCCGCACACTCCACGTCTCAAAAGGGGGACCGGCTGGGCACTCCTCCTCTCAGCAGGGGATCATCCGTTCACTCCGGGTCTCGGAAAGGGGCTCGGATAGGCACTTTACGTCTCGGGAAGGGGATCAGCCGGGCACTCCAGGTCTCGACGGGGGGATCAGCGGGATCAGCCAGACACTCCACGTCTCGGCAAGGGGATAGCCGGGCACTCCAGGTCTTGACGGGGGGATCAGCGTGTTCTCCGTGTCTCAGCAGGGGAATCGGCCGGGGATCAGCCGGACACTCCACGTCTCGGCAGGGGGATAGGGCACCCCAGGTCTCGACGGGGGGATCAGCGTGTTCTCCGGATCTCAGCAGGGGGGTCGGCCGGGGATCAGCCGGACAGTCCACGTCTCGGCAGGGGGGCAGACACTTCAGGTCTCGGAAAGCGGATCAGCCGGACACTCCAGGACTCGGCGGGGGGGATCAGCGAGTTCTCCCGGTCTCAGCAGGGGGGTCGGCCAGGGATCAGGCAGACACTCCACGTCGCGGCAGGGGGATAGCCGGGCACCCCAGGTCTTGACGGGGGATCAGCGTGTTCTCCGGATCTCAGCAGGGGGTCGACTGGGGATCAGCCGGACAGTCCCCGTCTCGGCAGGGGGATAGGGAAGACACTTCCGGTCTCGAAAGGCACTTTACATCTCGGCAAGGGGATCAGCCGGGCACTTTAGGTCTCAGCGGGGGGATTAGCGGGTTCTGCAGGTCTCAGCAGGGGGTTCGGTCGGGAATCAGCCGGACACTCCACGTTTCGGCAGGGGGATAGGGCAGACACGGACACTCAGCAGGGGGATCAGCCGGACACTCCGCGTCTCGGCATGGGGCTTGGATAGGCACTTAAAGTCTCGGCAAGGGGATCAGCCGGGCACTCCAGGTCTCGGCGGAGGGATCAGCGGGTTCTGCAGGTCTCAGCAGGGGGGTCGGCCGGGGATCAGCCGGACACTCCACGTTTCGGCAGGGGGATAGGGCAGACACTTCCGGTCTCGGAAGGCGGAACAGCCGGACACTCAGCAGGGGGATCAGCCGGACACTCCACGTCTCAGCAGGGGGATAGGGCAGACACTTCAGGTCTCGGAAGGCGGATCAGCCGCACACTCCACGACTCAAAAGGGGGACCGCCTGGAAGCTCCTGCTCTCAGCAGGGCATCATACGGACACTCCGCGTCTCGGCGGGGGGCTCGGATAGGCAGTTCACGTCTCGGCAAGGGGATCAGCCGGGCACTTCAGGTCTCGGCGGGGGGGTCAGTGGGTTCTCCAGGTCTCAGCAGGGGGGTCGGCCGGGGATCAGACGGACACTCCACTTCTCAAAAGAGGCTGGGCACTCCTGGTCTCAGCAGAGGGGATCAGCCGGACACTCCACTTCTCAAAAGAGGGATCGGCTGGGCACTTCTGGTCTCAGCAGGGGGATCAGCCGGACACTTCAGGTCTCAGCGGGGGGGGTCAGCGGGTTCTGCAGGTCTCAGCAGGGGGTCGGCCGAGGATCAGCCGGATACTTCACGTTTCGGCACGGGGATGGGGCAGACACTTCCGGTCTCGGAAGGCGGAACAGCCGGACACTCAGCAGGGGGATCAGCCGGACACTCCGCGACTCGGCAGGGGGCTTGAATAGGCACATCACGTCTCGGCAAGGGGATCAGCCGGGCACTCCACTTCTCAAAAGAGGGATCGGCTGGGCACTCCTGGTCTCAGCAGAGGGGATCAGCCGGACACTCCACGTCTCAGCAGGGGGATAGGGCAGACACTTCAGGTCTCGGAAGGCGGATCAGCCGCACACTCCACGACTCAAAAGGGGGACCGCCTGGAAACTCCTGCTCTCAGCAGGGCATCATACGGACACTCCGCGTCTCGGCGGGGGGCTCGGATAGGCAGTTCACGTCTCGGCAAGGGGATCAGCCGGGCACTTCAGGTCTCGGCGGGGGGATCAGTGGGTTCTCCAGGTCTCAGCAGGGGGGTCGGCCGGGGATCAGCCGGACACTCCACTTCTCAAAAGAGGCTGGGCACTCCTGGTCCCAGCAGAGGGGATCAGGACACTCAGGGGGATCAGGGGATCAGGTCCCGGACACTCCACGTCTCAGCAGGGGGATAGGGCAGACACTTCAGGTCTCGGAAGGCGGATCAGCCGCACACTCCACGACTCAAAAGGGGGACCGCCTGGAAACTCCTGCTCTCAGCAGGGCATCATACGGACACTCCGCGTCTCGGCGGGGGGCTCGGATAGGCACTTCACGTCTCGGCAAGGGGATCAGTCGGGCACTTCAGGTCTCGGCGGGGGGATCAGCGGGTTCTCCAGGTCTCAGCAGGGGGGTCGGCCGGGGATCAGCCGGACACTCCACTTCTCAAAAGAGGGATCGGCTGGGCACTCCTGGTCTCAGCAGGGGGATCAGCCGGACACTCCACGTCTCAGCAGGGGGATAGGGCAGACACTTCCGGTCTCGGAAGGCGAAACAGCCGGACACTCAGCAGGGGGATCAGCCGGACACTCCGCGTCTCGGCAGGGGGCTTGGATAGACACATCACGTCTCGGCAAGGGGATCAGCCGGACACTCCAGGTCTTGGCGGGGGGATCAGCGGGTTCTCCAGGTCTCAGCAGGGGGGTCGGCCGGGGATCAGCCGGACACTCCACTTCTCAAAAGAGGGATCGGCTGGGCACTCCTGGTCTTTGCAGAGGGGATCAGCCGGACACTCCACGTCTCAGCAGGGGGATAGGGCAGACACTTCAGGTCTCGGAAGGCGGATCAGCCGCACACTCCACGACTCAAAAGGGGGACCGGCTGGGACCTCCTGCTCTCAGCAGGGCATGATCCGGACACTCCGCGTCTCGTCGGGGGGCTCGGATAGGCACTTCACGTCTTGGCAAGGGGATCAGCCGGGCACTTCAGGTCTCGGCGGGGGGATCAGCGGGCTCTCCAGGTCTCAGCAGGGGGGTCGGCCGAGGATCAGCCGGACACTCCACATCTCAAAAGAGGGATCGGCTGGGCACTCCTGGTCTCAGCAGAGGGGATCAGCCGGACACTCCACGTCTCAGCAGGGGGATAGGGCAGACACTTCAGGTCTCGGAAGGCGGATCAGCCACACACTCCACGACTCAAAAGGGGGACCGGCTGGGAACTCCTGCTCTCAGCAGGACATCATCCGGACACTCCGCGTCTCGGCGGGGGGCTCGGATAGGCACTTTACTTCTCGGCAAGGGGATCAACCGGGCACTCCAGGTCTCAGCAAGGGGATAGGGCAGACACTTCAGGTTTTGGACGGCGGATCAGCCACACACTCCACGACTCAAAAGGGGGACCGGCTGGGAACTCCTGCTCTCAGCAGGGCATCATCCGGACACTCCGCGTCTCGGCAGGGGGTTTGGATAGGCCCTTTACGTCTCGGCAAGGGGATCAGCCGGGCACTTCAGGTCTCAGCGGGGGATCAGCGGGTTCTGCAGGTCTCAGCAGGGGGGTCGGCCGGGGATCAGCCGGACACTCCACTTCTCAAAAGAGGGATCGGCTTTGCACTCCTGGTCTCAGCAGGGGGATCAGCCGGACACTCCACGTCTCAGCAGGGGGATAGGGCAGACACTTCCGGTCTCGGAAGGCGAAACAGCCGGACACTCAGCAGGGGGATCAGCCGGACACTCCGCGTCTCGGCAGGGGGCTTGTATAGGCACATCACGACTCGGCAAGGGGATCAGCCGGGCACTCCAGGTCTCGGCGGGGGATCAGCGGGTTCTGCAGGTCTCAGCAGGGGGGTCGGCCGGGGATCAGCCGGACAGTCCACGTCTCGGCAGGGCGTTCAGCCGGGCACTGCAGGTCTGCGGGTTCTCGAGGTCTCAGCAGGTAGGTCGGCCGGCGATCAGCGTCTCGGCAGGGACTCGGATAGGCACTTTACGTCTCGGAAAGGGGATCAGCCGGACACTCCAGGCCTCAGCAGGGAGATCGGCTAGGGGTAAATCGGCTGGGGATCACCTGGGGACTCCACGTCTACCCCCGGGTATAAGCCGGACACTCCACGTCTCGGCAGGGGGATAGGGCAGACACTTCAGGTTTTGGACGGCGGATCAGCCGCACACTCCGCGACTCAAAAGGGGGACCGGCTGGGAACTCCTGCTCTCAGCAGGGCATCATCCGGACACTCTGCGTCTCGGCAGGGACTCGGATAGTTACTTTACGTCTCGGCAAGGGGATCAGCCGGGCACTCCACGTTTCGGCAGGGGGATAGGGCAGACACTTCCGGTCTCGGAAGGCGGAACAGCCGGTCACTCCACGTCTCAAAAGAGGGATCGGCTGGGCACTCCTGGTCTAAGCAGGGGGATCAGCCGGACACTCCGCGTCTCAGCAGGGGGCTCGGATAAGCACTTAACGTCTCGGCAAGGGGATCAGCCGGGCACTCCAGGTCTCGGCGGGGGATCAGCGGGTTCTCTAGACCTCAGCAGGGGGTTGGCCGGGGATCAGCCAGACACTCCACGTCTCGGCAGGGGGATAGCCGGGCACCCTAGGTCTCGACGGGGGGATCAGCGTGTTCTCCGGATCTCAGCAGGGGGTCGGCCGGGGATCAGCCGGACAGTCCACGTCTCGGCAGGGGGATAGGGCAGACACTTCAGGTCTCGGAAAGCGGATCAGCCGGACACTCCAGGTCTCAGCAAGGTGATCGGTTGGGCACTCCTGGTCTCAGCAGGGGGATCATCCAGACACTCCAGGTCTCAGCAGAGGGATCATCCGGACACTCTGCGTCTCGGCAGGGACTCGGATAGTCACTTTACGTCTCGGCAAGGGGATCAGCCGGGCACTCCACGTTTCGGCAGGGGGATAGGGCAGACACTTCCGGTCTCGGAAGGCGGAACAGCCGGTCACTCCACGTCTCAAAAGAGGGATCGGCTGGGCACTCCTGGTCTAAGCAGGGGGATCAGCCGGACACTCCGCGTCTCAGCAGGGGGCTCGGATAGGCACTTAACGTCTCGGCAAGGGGATAGCCGGGCACTCCAGGTCTTGGCGGGGGGATCAGCGCGTTCTCTAGACCTCAGCAGGGGGTTGGCCGGGGATCAGCCAGACACTCCACGTCTCGGCAGGGGGATAGCCGGGCACCCCAGGTCTCGACGGGGGATCAGCGTGTTCTCCGGATCTCAGCAGGGGGTCGGCCGGGGATCAGCCGGACAGTCCACGTCTCGGCAGTGGGATAGGGCAGACACTTCAGGTCTCGGAAAGCGGATCAGCCGGACACTCCACTTCTCAAAAGAGGGATCGGCTGGGCACTCCTGGTCTCAGCAGGGGAATCATCCGTACACTCCGCGTCTCGGCAGGGGGCTCGGATAAGCACTTAACGTCTCGGCAAGGGGATCAGCCGGACACTCCAGGTCTCGGCGGGGGGATCAGCGGGCTCTCCAGGTCTCAGCAGGGGGGTCGGCCGGGGATCAGCCGGACACTCCCTTCTCAAAAGAGGGATCGGCTGGGCACATCTGGTCTCAGCAGGGGGATCAGCCGGACACTCCACGTCTCAGCAGGGGGATAGGGCAGACACTTCAGGTCTCGGAAGGCGGATCTCAGCCCCTCTCAGCAGGGGATCATCCGTACACTCCGCGTCTCGGCAGGGGGCTCGGATAGGCACTTTACGTCTCGGGAAGGGGATCAGCCGGGCACTCCAGGTCTCGGCGGGGGATCAGTGGGTTCGGCAGGTCTTACAAGGGGGGTCGGCCGGGGATCAGCCGGACACTCAAATTTCGGCAGGCGGATAGGGCAGACACTTCCGGTCTCGGAAGACGGAACAGCCGGACACTCAGCAGGGGGATCAGCCGGACACTCCAGGACTCGGCGGGGGGATCAGCGAGTTCTCCCGGTCTCAGCAGGGGGGTCGGCCAGGGATCAGGCAGACACTCCACGTCTCGGCAGGGGGATAGCCGGGCACCACAGGTCTTGACGGGGGATCAGCGTGTTCTCCGGATCTCAGCAGGGGGGTCGACTGGGGATCAGCCGGACAGTCCCCGTTTCGGCAGGGGGATAGGGCAGACACATCAGGTCTCGGAAGGCGGATCAGCCGCACACTCCACGTCTCAAAAGGGGGACCGGCTGGGCACTCCTCCTCTCAGCAGGGGATCATCCGTTCACTCCGGGTCTCGGAAAGGGGCTCGGATAGGCACTTTACGTCTCGGGAAGGGGATCAGCCGGGCACTCCAGGTCTCGACGGGGGGATCAGCGGGATCAGCCAGACACTCCACGTCTCGGCAGGGGGATAGCCGGGCACCCCAGGTCTTGACGGGGGGATCAGCGTGTTCTCCGGATCTCAGCAGGCGGGTCGGCCGGGGATCAGCCGGACAGTCCACGTCTCGGCAGGGGGATAGGGCACCCCAGGTCTCGACGGGGGATCAGCGTGTTCTCCGGATCTCAGCAGGGGGTCGGCCGGGGATCAGCCGGACAGTCCACGTCTCGGCAGGGGGCAGACACTTCAGGTCTCGGAAAGCGGATCAGCCGGACACTCCAGGACTCGGCGGGGGGATCAGCGAGTTCTCCCGGTCTCAGCAGGGGGTCGGCCAGGGATCAGGCAGACACTCCACGTCTCGGCAGGGGGATAGCCGGGCACCCCAGGTCTTGACGGGGGATCAGCGTGTTCTCCGGATCTCAGCAGGGGGGTCGACTGGGGATCAGCCGGACAGTCCCCGTCTCGGCAGGGGGATAGGGAAGACACTTCCGGTCTCGAAAGGCACTTTACATCTCGGCAAGGGGATCAGCCGGGCACTTTAGGTCTCAGCGGGGGATCAGCGGGTTCTGCAGGTCTCAGCAGGGGGGTCGGTCGGGAATCAGCCGGACACTCCACGTTTCGGCAGGGGGTAGGGCAGACACGGACACTCAGCAGGGGGATCAGCCGGACACTCCGCGTCTCGGCAGGGGGGCTTGGATAGGCACTTAAAGTCTCGGCAAGGGGATCAGCCGGGCACTCCAGGTCTCGGCGGAGGGATCAGCGGGTTCTGCAGGTCTCAGCAGGGGGGTCGGCCGGGGATCAGCCGGACACTCCACGTTTCGGCAGGGGGATAGGGCAGACACTTCAGGTCTCGGAAGGCGGATCAGCCGCACACTCCACGACTCAAAAGGGGGACCGCCTGGAAACTCCTGCTCTCAGCAGGGCATCATACGGACACTCCGCGTCTCGGCGGGGGGCTCGGATAGGCAGTTCACGTCTCGGCAAGGGGATCAGCCGGGCACTTCAGGTCTCGGCGGGGGGGGTCAGTGGGTTCTCCAGGTCTCAGCAGGGGGTCGGCCGGGGATCAGACGGACACTCCACTTCTCAAAAGAGGCTGGGCACTCCTGGTCTCAGCAGAGGGGATCAGCCGGACACTCCACTTCTCAAAAGAGGGATCGGCGGGGCACTTCAGGTCTCAGCAGGGGGATCAGCCGGACACTTCAGGTCTCAGCGGGGGGGTCAGCGGGTTCTGCAGGTCTCAGCAGGGGGGTCGGCCGGGGATCAGTCGGACACTTCACTGTTCGGCAGGGGAATAGGGCAGCCACTTCCGGTCTCGGAAGGCGGAACAGCCGGACACTCCACTCCGGTATCAGCAGGAGGATCAGCCGGACACTCCGCGTCTCGGCAGGGGGCTCGGATAGGCACTTCACGTCTCGGCAAGGGGATCAGCCGGGCACTCCAGGTCTCGGCGGGGGTATCAGCGGGTTCTCTAGACCTCAGCAGGGGGGTTGGCCGGGGATCAGCCAGACACTCCACGACTCGGCAGGTGGATAGCCGGGCACCCCTGCTCTCGACGGGGGGATCAGCGTGTTCTCCGCATCTCAGCAGGGGGGTCGGCCGGGGATCAGCCGGACAGTCCACGTCTCGGCAGGGGGATAGGGCACCCCATGTCTCGGCGGGGGGATCAGCGGGTTCTGCAGGTCTCAGCAGGGGGGTCGGCCGGGGATCAGCCGGACACTCCACTTCTCAAAAGAGGGATCGGCTGGGCACTCCTGGTCTCTGCAGAGGGGATCAGCCGGAAACTCCACGTCTCAGCAGGGGGATAGGGCAGACACTTCAGGTCTCGGAAGGCGGATCAGCCGCACACTCCACGACTCAAAAGGGGGACCGGCTGGGAACTCCTGCTCTCAGCAGGGCATCATCCGGACACTCCGCATCTCGGCAGGGGGCTCGGATAGGCACTTTACGTCTCGGCAAGGGGATCAGCCGGGCACTGCAGGTCTCGGCGGGGGATCAGCGGGTTCTCCAGGTCTCATCAGGGGGTCGGCCGGGGATCAGCCGGACACTCCACTTCTCAAAAGAGGGATCGGCTGGGCACTTCTGGTCTCAGCAGGGGGATCAGCCGGACACTTCAGGTCTCAGCGGGGGGTCAGCGGGTTCTGCTGGTCTCAGCAGGGGGTCGGCCGAGGATCAGCCGGACACTTCACGTTTCGGCACGGGGATGGGGCAGACACTTCCGGTCTCGGAAGGCGGAACAGCCGTACACTCAGAAGGGGGATCAGCCGGACACTCCGCGACTCGGCAGGGGGCTTGGATAGGTACATCACGTCTCGGCAAGGGGATCAGCCGGGCACTCCAGGTCTCGGCGGGGGTATCAGCGGGTTCTGCAGGTCTCAGCAGGGGGGTCGGCCGGGGATCAGCCGGACAGTCCACGTCTCGGCAGGGGGTTCAGCCGGGCACTGCAGGTCTGCGGGTTCTCGAGGTCTTAGCAGGTGGGTCGGCCGGAAATCAGTGTCTCGGCAGGGACTCGGATAGGCACTTTACGTCTCGGCAAGGGGATCAGCCGGGCACCCCAGGTCTCGGCGGGGGTATCAGCGGGTTCTCCAGGTCTCAGCAGGGGGGTCGGCCGGGGATCAGCCGGACAGTCCACGTCTCGGCAGGGGGTTCAGCCGGGCACTGCAGGTCTGCGGGTTCTCGAGGTCTCAGCAGGTGGGTCGGCCGGAAATCAGTGTCTCGGCAGGGACTCGGATAGGCACTTTACGTCTCGGAAAGGGGAACAGCCGGACACTCCACGTCTCAAAAGAGGGATCGGCTGGGCACTCCTGGTTTCAGCAGGGGGATCAGCCGGACACTCCGCGTCTCGGCAGGGGGCTCGGATAGGCACTTCACGTCTCGGCAAGGGGATCAGCCGTGCACTCTAGGTCTCGGAGGGGGGATGAGCGGGTTCTCTAGACCTCAGCAGGGGGTTGGCCGGAGATCAGCCAGACACTCCACGTCTCGGCAGGGGGATAGCCGGGCACCCCATGTCTCGACGGGGGATCAGCGTGTTCTCCGGATCTCAGCATGGGGGTCGGCCGGGGATCAGCCGGACACTCCACTTCTCAAAAGATCCTTCTTTTTTCTGGGCTGGGCACTCCTGGTCTCAGCAGGGGGATCAGCCGGACACTCCGCGTCTCGGCAGGGGGCTCGGATAGGCACTTCACGTCTCGGCAAGGGGATCAGCCGTGCACTCTAGGTCTCGGAGGGGGATGAGCGGGTTCTCTAGACCTCAGCAGGGGGTTGGCCGGAGATCAGCCAGACACTCCACGTCTCGGCAGGTGGATAGCCGGGCACCCCTGCTCTCGACGGGGGATCAGCGTGTTCTCCGAATCTCAGCAGGGGGGTCGGCCGGGGATCAGCCGGACAGTCCACGTCTCGGCAGGGGGATAGGGCACCCCATGTCTCGGCGGGGGGATCAGCGGGTTCTGCAGGTCTCAGCAGGGGGGGCGGCCGGGGATCAGCCGGACACTCCACTTCTCAAAAGAGAAATCGGCTGGGTACTCCTGGTCTCTGCAGAGGGGATCAGCCGGAAACTCCACGTCTCAGCAGGGGGATAGGGCAGACACTTCAGGTCTCGGAAGGCGGATCAGCCGCACACTCCACGACTCAAAAGGGGGACCGGCTGGGCACTCCTGGTCTCAGCAGGGGGATCAGCCGGACACTTCAGGTCTCAGCGGGTGGATCAGCGGGTTCTGTTGGTCTCAGCAGGGGGGTCGGCCGGGGATCAGCCGGACACTCCACTTCTCAAAAGATCCCTCTTTTTTCTGGGCTGGGCACTCCTGGTCTCAGCAGGGGGATCAGCCGGACACTCCACGGCTCAGCAGGGGGATAGGGCAGACACTTCAGGTCTCGGAAGGCGGATCAGCCGGACACTCAGCAGGGGGATCAGCCGGACACTCCGCGTCTCGGCAGGGGGCTTGTATAGGCACATCACGACTCGGCAAGGGGATCAGCCGGGCACTCCAGGTCTCGGCGGGGGGATCAGCGGGTTCTGCAGGTCTCAGCAGGGGGGTCGGCCGGGGATCAGCCGGACAGTCTACGTCTCGGCAGGGCGTGCAGCCGGGCACTGCAGGTCTGCGGGTTCTCGAGGTCTCAGCAGGTGGGTCGGCCGGCGATCAGCGTCTCGGCAGGGACTCGGATAGGCACTTTACGTCTCGGAAAGGGGATCAGCCGGGCACTCGACGTTTCGGCAGGGGGATAGGGCAGACACTTCCGGTCTCGGAAGGCGGAACAGCCGGACACTCCACGTCTCATAAGAGGGATCGGCTGGGCACTCCTGGTTTCAGCAGGGGGATCAGCCGGACACTCCGCGTCTCGGCAGGGGGCTCGGATAGGCACTTCACGTCTCGGCAAGGGGATCAGCCGTGCACTTCAGGTCTCGGCCGGGGGATCAGCGGGTTCTCCAGGTCTCAGCAGGGGGGTCGGCCGGGGATCAGCCGGACACTCCACTTCTCAAAAGATCCTTCTTTTTTCTGGGCTGGGCACTCCTGGTCTCAGCAGGGGGATCAGCCGGACACTCCACGTCTCAGCAGGGGGATAGGGCAGACACTTCAGGTCTCGGAAGGCGGAACAGCCGGACACTCAGCAGGGGGATCAGCCGGACACTCCGCGTCTCGGCAGGGGGCTTGTATAGGCACATCACGACTCGGCAAGGGGATCAGCCGGGCACTCCAGGTCTCGGCGGGGGGATCAGCGGGTTCTCCAGGTCTCAGCAGGGGGGTCGGCCGGGGATCAGCCGGACAGTCTACGTCTCGGCAGGGCGTTCAGCCGGGCACTGCAGGTCTGCGGGTTCTCGAGGTCTCAGCAGGTGGGTCGGCCGGCGATCAGCGTCTCGGCAGGGACTCGGATAGGCACTTTACGTCTCGGAAAGGGGATCAGCCGGGCACTCGACGTTTCGGCAGGGGGATAGGGCAGACACTTCCGGTCTCGGAAGGCGGAACAGCCGGACACTCCACGTCTCATAAGAGGGATCGGCTGGGCACTCCTGGTTTCAGCAGGGGGATCAGCCGGACACTCCGCGTCTCGGCAGGGGGCTCGGATAGGCACTTCACGTCTCGGCAAGGGGATCAGCCGTGCACTCCAGGTCTCGGAGGGGGATGAGCGGGTTCTCTACACCTCAGCAGGGGGTTGGCCGGGGATCAGCCAGACACTCCACGTCTCGGCAGGGGGATAGCCGAGCACCCCATGTCTCGACAGGGGGATCAGCGTGTTCTCCGGATCTCAGCAGAGGGGTCGGCCGGGGATCAGCCGGACAGTTCACGTCTCGGCAGGGGGATAGGGCACCCCAGGTCTCGACGGGGGATCAGCGTGTTCTCCGGATCTCAGCAGGGGGATCAGCCGGGCACTTCAGGTCTCAGCGGGGGGATCAGCGGGTTCTGTAGGTCTCAGCAGGGGGTCGGCCGGGGATCAGCCGGACACTCCACGTTTCGGCAGGGGGATAGGGCAGACACTTCCGGTCTCGGAAGGCGGAACAGCCGGACACTCAGCAGGGGGATCAGCCGGACACTCCACTTCTCAAAAGAGGGATCGGCTGGGCACTCCTGTTCTCAGCAGAGGGGAGAAGCCTGACACTCCACGTCTCAGCAGGGGGATAGGGCAGACACTTCAGGTCTCGGAAGGCGGATCAGCCGCACACTCCACGACTCAAAAGGGGGACCGGCTGGGACCTCCTGCTCTCAGCAGGGCATCATCCGGACACTCCGCATCTCGGCAGGGGGCTCGGATAGGCACTTTACGTCTCGGCAAGGGGATCAGCCGGGCACTGCAGGTCTCGGCGGGGGGATCAGCGGGTTCTCCAGGTCTCAGCAGGGGGGTCGGCCGGGGATCAGCCGGACACTCCACTTCTCAAAAGAGGGATCGGCTGGGCACTCCTGGTCTCAGCAGGGGGGATCAGCCGGACACTCCACGTCTCAGCAGGGGGATAGGGCAGACACTTCAGGTCTCGGAAGGCGGATCAGCCGCACACTCCACGACTCAAAAGGGGGACCGGCTGGGACCTCCTGCTCTCAGCATCATCCGGACACTCCGCGTCTCGGCAGGGGGCTCGTATAGGCACTTTACGTCTCGGCAAGGGGATCAGCCGGGCACTCCAGGTCTCAGCAGGGGGGTCGGCCGGGGATCAGCGTCTCGGCAGGAACTCGGATAGGCACTTTACGTCTCGGAAAGGGGATCAGCCGGGCACTCCACGTTTCGGCAGGGGGATAGGGCAGACACTTCCGGTCTCGGAAGGCGGAACAGCCGGACACTCCACGTCTCATAAGAGGGATCGGCTGGGCACTCCTGGTTTCAGCAGGGGGATCAGCCGGACACTCCGCGTCTCGGCAGGGGGTTTGGATAGGCACATCACGTTTCGCAAGGGGATCAGCCGGGCACTCCAGGTATCGGCGGGGGATCAGCGGGTTATGCAGGTCTCAGCAGGGGGGTCGGCCGGGGATCAGCCGGACACTCCACTTCTCAAAAGAGGGATCGGCTGGGCACTCCTGTTCTCAGCAGAGGGGATAAGCCTGACACTCCACGTCTCAGCAGGGGGATAGGGCAGACACTTCAGGTCTCGGAAGGCGGATCAGCCGCACACTCCACGCCTCAAAAGGGGGACCGGCTGGGACCTCCTGCTCTCAGCATCATCCGGACACTCCGCGTCTCGGCAGGGGGCTCGTATAGGCACTTTACGTCTCGGCAAGGGGATCAGCCGGGCACTCCAGGTCTCGGCGGGGGGATCAGCGGGTTCTCCAGGTCTCAGCAGGGGGGTCGGCCGGGGATCAGCCGGACACTTCACTTCTCAAAAGAGGGATCGGCTGGGCACTCCTGGTCTCAGCAGGGGGATCAGCCGGACACTCCACGTCTCAGCAGGGGGAGAGGGCAGACACTTTAGGTCTCGGAAGGCGGAACAGCCGGGCACTCCACGTCTCAAAAGAGGGATCGGCTGGGCACTCCTAATTTCATCAGGGGGATCAGCCGGACACTCCGCGTCTCGGCAGGGGGCTCGGATAGGCACTTCACGTCTCGGCAAGGGGATCAGCCGTGCACTCTAGGTCTCGGAGGGGGGATGAGCGGGTTCTCTAGACCTCAGCAGGGGGGTTGGCCGGAGATCAGCCCTGGGGATCACCTGGGGACTCCACGTCTACCCCCGGGTATAAGCCGGACACTCCACGTCTCGGCAGGGGGATAGGGCAAACACTTCAGGTCTCGAAAGGCGGATCAACCGCACACTCCACGTCTCAAAAGGGGGACCGGCTGGGCACTTCTGCTCTCAGCAGGGGATCATCCGTACACTCCGCGTCTCGGCAGGGGGCTCGGATAAGCACTTAACGTCTCGGCAAGGGGATCAGCCGGGCACTCCAGGTCTCGGCGGGGGGATCAGCGGGTTCTCCAGGTCTCAGCAGACCCCCCTGCAGACACTTGGACCGGAATGGGGCAGACACTTCCGGTCTCGGAAGGCGGAACAGCCGGATACTCCACTTCTCCACTAAATTCACCAAAAGACGCCCCCGTCTTTTTAATTCGAAATTTCAACTTTTCTGGAATCTTTGGCGGCAGCAGCGCCCCCCTACAAGCAAAGTATATATATTCTTGATCAGGATCACCTCTTGAGTTGATATGAGCATGTCCGTCTGTCTGTCTGTTTCTACGCGATCTAGACTCTCAGTTTTAAAGCTATCGTCTTAAAACTTTGCACACACCCTTCTTTCCTTTGCACGCAGTATATAAGTCGGAACGGCTGGGATCGGCCGACTATATCCTATAGCTGTCATATAACTGATTGATCGAAAATGGTATAACTTTGGTGTTTTTAGAGTTACAGAGTTCAGATTTTGTAGAAATGCTATTTTTAAAAAATAATACGACCTACTAAATTTCATAAGGATCGGCCGACTATATCTTATAGCTGCCATATAACTGATTGATCGGAAATGCTATAGCTTCGGTATTTTTAAAGCTAGAGAATATGGATTTGGTACGATTGCTATTTTTGGCAAAATAATACAACATGCCAAATTTTATAAGGATCAGCCGACTATATCCTATATCTGCCATATAACTGATTGATCGAAAATGGTATAACTTTGGTGTTTTTAGAGTTACAGAGTTCAGATTTTGTACGAATGCTATTTTTAAACACGACCTACTAAATTTCATAAGGATCGGCCGACTATATCTTATAGCTGCCATATAACTGAACGATCGGAAATGGTATTTGGTAAAAATACCAACATTGGGGTTCTTCCAGATAGAAGTTTGGAATTTTTTTTAGATTTTGTCTTGTAATTTATTGGTTATATTATGATATTCCCATAAGAATCGGTCAACTATATCCGATTTTAGCGATATATATCCTGTTTTAGATGCAAGGGTATATCGACCACGGCTTCGCCCGAAGTTAGCTTTCCTTTCTTGTTTTTTATTTATTATTTTGTTTTTAATTATTTTTTAAAATTATTTTTTTTATTCATATTTTTTTATATGTTTTATTTTATTTTGATTATTTTTTTAAATATATTTTTTTTTAATTTAATTTTTTTTTTTTATATTTTCATATATAATTTTTTTTTTTAAATTATTTTTAATATTTTTTATTTCTAATATTTTTTTTTTATTATTTTTTTTTATTTCATATTTTTGTTTTAAATTATTTTTTTAAATTAATTTTTTTTTTTAATTTTTTATTTTTATATTTTCATATAAAATTTTTTAAAAATATTTTTTTTAATATTTTTTATTTCTAAATTTTTTTTATTAATTTTTTTTTAATTTTAATTTTTATAATTTTTTCATTTTTTTGTTATTTTTTATTTTTTTTAATTTTTTTTAATTTAATTTTTTTTATTTTATATTTTCATATATAATTTTTTAAAAATTATTTTTATTTCTAATTTTTTTCATATTTTTTTGTTATTTTAATTTAAATTATTTTTTTAAATATTTTTTTTAATTAATTTTTAAATTTATATTTTCATGTATAATTTTTAAAAAATATTTGTTTTTAGTTATTTTTTTTTAAATATTTTTATATACATACCTACCTACCTGCTACATACCTGCTTCACATGCCACAGCAGACACCACACCCTCTTGCACCGCGGCAATCTATTCGCAACCGCTCCAAGTCCGCCTACGCCAGCAAACGACTCAGAGGTTTCGTCGAATGTGCAGGTGTGTTTCGCTTCCGGGTCAGGAGCCGTCCTACTGGGACTGGCCCTTATCAACGTGTGCCATTTGGGGTGCACCGTCCAGGCACGAGCACTGATAGACTCAAGCTCCGAAGCGACTTTCATAACGGAACGACTCTTCAACCTCGTCAAGCCTCCCTTCAAGACGATTCAAGCCCAAGTTTCCGGCCTTAATCAGACCATTTCCGCGCAGTCTACGAAATTGTGCCATTTCTCCATTCGGTCGCCGTCTAGACCCGGGCTACAATTAGAGACTGCGGCCTACGTTCTTCCGCACTTGGCAGGAGATCTACCATCCTACCCGATTCCGCAGGATCGTCTCAAGGGGCTGCCCGACATTCACCTGGCGGACCCCAACTTCTTTGAGAGCTTTCAAGTCGATGTATTAATAGGAGCTGACATTCTTCCGCACATTCTCCTCGGTAATTCCAAGGCTAACATCTGCGGGTCGCTTCTCGGTCAGGAGACCATTTTCGGATGGGTGCTGACCGGCCCATTATCTCCAGTTAACCCCGCAGCGTCTCTGTTTTTTCCGCACGAGTTGCCCGCAGCCTCGGTGACTCACTGGATCAGGGAGAGCTGCCCACACGGATCAGTTCGGAATCGGATTCAGGTTGCGAGCACAATTCTGTCTCAAGTCCTTCTTTAATTTACGCATCGCATCACGCTGCACGGTGGCAATCAGCTGATGATCCGTCTGATCCGAGCCAAATTCTAAATTCCAAGATCATATTCAGCACGATGTCGCCACGCCCACGCAACGCCCAGTCACTGGAGAGAAGATGTACTCGAGGTACACAATCCTACCGATGCCGAGTCTGCTATGAGATCCATCCATTGAAGAAGTGTAGGCGCTTCCTACGCCTTAATGCCGAGGAGCGGCTCCGAGCGGTTCTCGCGAACCGCTATTGCTCGAGCTGCCTGGCCCACGAGCATTTCGACGGATCCTGTCGGCGTGGAGACGGCTGTAAGACGTGTGGTCAGGATCACCACACGCTGCTGCACCCCGTGACCAAGGAGCACCGGTCACCGCCCGCGGGAGACAATACACGGGGTGTCTCGCTCTCTCGTCGGCCGTCATCCGCCAAATCCCGGCGCTGTTCGGGTGCTTCTCGCCCTGCGTCCTCCATTTTCCGGCATTCCCAAACCGATCCACGGCCGCCGACTTCCCGGCACTCTTCGATAACTCCACTGCATTCGTCCGCCACCCACCGGGTGCCGTCCACCGCTCGTCCGCCCACGTCATCCGCGCCTAGGCATTTTTCCGCTTCGCCTCGAGGGCCCTCGCAGGACGCGGTCGCTGCGCCCACCCTATCGTCGCTGCTGAACCGGAACAGCGTCACCACCGGGACCCGGGTCTTTGACACGAGGGCCTTCATCGACCCGTGTACGCCCTCTAGCTGCAGTGACGCATAGCTAGCGACGAGGGATCTTTTGCAACCCGAGCGATTGCAAGGGGGGGAGAATGTTTAGGTGAGGGGCCAGCTGATCTTAAGAGAGCATCCGCGCTGAAAAGCGCACCTGCGCTTAAAAGCTCATCCGTGCTGAAGAGCGCACCCGCGCTCGCCCCTCTATGCATTCTTCCTCTCCCGTCGACCGTGATCGATCGTCCGCTTTGGTTTATATTTACGTTTAGCGTATTTACGTTTTCACCGAAAGACGCCCCCGACTTTTTTATTCAAAATTTCAGCCGACTATATCCTATATCTGCCATATAACTGATTGATCGGAAATTCAGTGTTTTTCGAGCTAAAAAGTTGGGATTTTCTATGAATTCTATTTTTGGAAAAATAATACGACTTATCAAGTTTCATATGGATCGGCCTACCATATCTTATAGCTGCCATATAACTGAACTATCGGAAATGGTATTTGGTAAAAATACCAACTTTGGGGTTCTTCAAGATAGAAGTTTGGAATTTTTTTTTAAATTTTGTCTTGTAATTTATTGGTTCGGTCAACAAAGGAATCAACAATAATCGGTCAACATAAGATTCGGTCAACTATATCCGATTTTAGCGATATATGTATATCCTGTTTTAGCTGCAAGGGTATATCAACTTCGGCTTCGCCCGAAGTTAGCTTCCTTTCTTGTTTTTTATTTATTTTTTTTTAAATAATTTTTTTTATTCATATTTTTTTTTGATATTTTTTATTTTATTTTAATTATTTTTTTAAATATTTTTTTTTAATTTAAATTTTTTTTAATTATTTTTAATATTTTTTATTTCTAATATTTTTTTTTTATTATTTTTTTTATTTCATATTTTTTTTAAATTATTTTTTTAAATATATTTTTTTTATTTAATTTTTTATTTTTATATTTTCATATAAAATTTTTTAAAAATATTTTTTTTTAATATTTTTTATTTCTAAATTTTTTTATTAATTTTTGTTTATAAAAATTTTTTTTCCTTTTATTTTTGATATTTTTTTTATATATATTTTTTTTAATTTAATTTTTTATTTTTAAATTTTCATATATAATTTTTTTAATTAATTTTTTTTTTTAATTTTTATTAATTTTATTTTTTATAATTTTTTAAAATTTTTTTTCATATTTTTTTTAAATATTTTTTTTAATCTAATTTTTGGTTTTTGTATTTTCATATATAATTTTTTAAAAATATTTTTTATTTCTATTTATTTTAAATTTTTTTTAATTAATTTTTTTTAATTTTATTTTTTTTAATTTTTTTTATATATTTTTTAATAGTTTTTATTTTTAATTTTTTTTATATTTTTTTTCATTTTTTTTTTTGATTTTTTTTTAAATTAATTTTTTAAATATATTTTTTTAATTTAATTTTTTGTTTTTATATTTTCATATATAATTTTTTAAATATATTTTTTTTGGTATTTTTTTTTAATTAATTTTTTTTTAATTTTATTAATTTAATTTTTTATAATTTTTTAAAATTTTTTTCTTATATATTTTTGTTATTTTTTTTAATTTAATTTTTTATTTTTATATTTTCTTATATAAATTTTTAAAAATATTTTTTTTAAATGTTTTTTTTTAATTTAATTTTTTATTTTTAAATTTTCATATATAATTTTTTTTTTATTATTATTTTTTTTTTTAATTTTTATAATTTTTTTTTTATAATTTATTTTAAATTTTTTTATTTTTTTAATTTTTTTTTTTTTTTTTTAATTAATTTTTTTTTAATTTCTATTTATTTAAAATTTTTTTTTCATATTTTTTTTATATATATATTTTTTTCATATTTTTTTGATATTTTTTTTTTTAAATATTTTTTTTAATTTAATTTTTTAATTTTAAATTTTCATATATAATTTTTTTTAATTTTTATTAATTTTATTTTTTATAATTTTTTAAAATTTTTTTTCATATTTTTTTTTAAATTATTTTTTTAAATATATTTTTTTTTATTTAATTTTTTATTTTTATATATTCATATATAATTTTTTAAAAATATTTTTTTTAATATTTTTTATTTCTAAATTTTTTTATTAATTTTTTTTAATTTTAATTTTTATAATTTTTTCATTTTTTTGTTATTTTTATTTTTTTTAAATATTTTTTTTTAATTAAATTTTTTATTTTTATATTTTCATATATAATTTTTTAAAAATTATTTTTATTTCTACTTTTTTTTCATATTTTTTTGTTATTTTATTTTAAATTATTTTTTTAAATATTTTTTTTTTGAAATTAATTTTTAAATTTATATTTTCATGTATAATTTTTAAAAAATATTTTTTTTAAAATATTTTTTTATACATACCTACCTATCTGCTACATACCTGCTTCACATGCCACAGCAGACACCACACCCTCTTGCACCGCGGTAATCTATTCGCAACCGCTCCAAGTCCGCCTACGCCAGCAAACGACTCAGAGGATCAGTCGAATGTGCAGGTGTGTTTCGCTTCCGGGTCAGGAGCCGTCCTACTGGGCACGGCCCTTATCAACGTGTGCCATTTGGGGTGCACCGTCCAGGCACGAGCACTGATAGACTCAGGCTCCGAAGCGACTTTCATAACGGAACGACTGTTCAACCTCGTCAAGCCTCCCTTCAAGACGATTCAAGCCCAAGTTTCCGGCCTTAATCAGACCATTTCCGCGCAGTCTACGAAATTGTGCCATTTCTCCATTCGGTCGCCGTCTAGACCCGGGCTACAATTAGAGACTGCGGCAGGACCATTTTCGGATGGGTGCTGACCGGCCCATTATCTCCAGTCAACCACGCAGCGTTGCCCGCAGCCTCGGTGACTCACTGGATCAGGGAGAGGTGCCCACACGGATCAGTTCGGAATCGGATTCAGGTTGACAATTCTGTCTCGAGTCCTTCTTTAATTTACGCATCGCATCACGCTGCACGGTGGCAATCAGCTGATGATCCGTCTGATCCGGTCCGAATTCTAAATTCCAAGATCATATTCAGCACGATGTCGCCACGCCCAGTCACTGGAGAGCAGATGTACTCGAGGTACACAATCCTACCGATGCCGAGTCGGCTATGGGATCCATCCATTGAAGAAGTGTCGGCGCTTCCTACGCCTTAATGCCGAGGAGCGGCTCCGAGCGGTTCTCGCGAACCGCTATTGCTCGAGCTGCCTGGCCCACGAGCATTTCGACGGATCCTGTCGGCGTGGAGACGGCTGTAAGACGTGTGGTCAGGATCACCACACGCTGCTGCACGCTGCTGACCAAGGAGCACCGGTCACCGCCCGCGGGAGACAGTACACGGGGTGTCTCGCTCTCTCGTCGGCCGTCATCCGCCAAATCCCGGCGCGGTTCGGGTGCTTCTCGCCCTGCGTCCGCCATTTTCCGGCATTCCCAAACCGATCCACGGCCGCCGACTTCCCGGCACTCTTCGATAACTCCTCGGCATTCTTCCGCCACTGGCCGGCAGCCGTCAAGTGCTCCACTGCATTCGTCCGCCACCCACCGGGTGCCGTCCACCGCTCGTCCGCCCACGTCATCCGCGCCTAGGCAATTTTCCGCTTCGCCTCGAGGGCCCTCGCAGGACGCGGTCGCTGCGCCCACCCTATCGTCGCTGCTGAACCGGAACAGCGTCAACACCGGGACCCGTATCTTCGACACGGGGGCCTTCATCGACCCGTGTACGCCCTCTAGCTGCAGTAACGCATAGCTAGCGACGAGGGATCTTTTGCAACCCGAGCGATTGCAAGGGGGGGAGAATGTTTAGGTGAGGGGCCAGCTGATCTTAAGAGAGCATCCGCGCTGAAAAGCGCACCTGCGCTTAAAAGCTCATCCGTGCTGAAGAGCGCACCCGCGCTCGCCCCTCTATGCATTCTTCCTCTCTCGTCGGCCGTGATCGATCGTCCGCTCTGGTTTATATTTACGTTTAGCGTTTAGGCTTTCTAAGTTTAGTTCAGTTATCTCTTGTATGCAGCACAATAAAGCTGACCGCGTTAAATTCACCGAAAGACGCCCCCGACTTTTTTATTCAAAATTTCAGCCGACTATATCCTATATCTGCCATATAACTGATTGATCGGAAATGGCATAACTTCAGTGTTTTTCGAGCTAGAAAGTTGGGATTTTCTATGAATTCTATTTTTGGAAAAATAATACGACTTATCAAGTTTCATATTTTCAACGCTTACTTCACTTTCAAAGCAACCGAAAGTAATGCAAGCTCATCCCAAACATTGACCGGGTAATTGACCGACCCCAAACTTGACCGAATTCTTAAACGTAGAGAGCGTGAGAGCGCGATCTTGCTCCCCCTCGCTACCATCGATGTCTCTGCAGACAAAGAGCGCAGTAACTAGCACCGCAACCTCTTTGACATCGTCAACCGTAACAACAACAACAACCGCTACTGTAACGACAGCGCGTTTAACAACGTCATCAGCTAGCAGCGCAAACATTGATACTTCTGCCGCTGTGCTTCCCGAAAAAGAGAATAAAAACAAAGAAAATATTAAGCCGGCTGTGGAGACTGGTATGGATCGCTACATCCAAATCAAAAGGAAGCTGAGCCCCCTAAACTCTCAACGCAAAATAACCCGTGGCAATGCTAACATAGCCGCAATAGAAACGCCCACGAACTCAAACCGTTTTAAAATCTTGGCAGACTATGAAGATGAAGCCGAATCTACCGAAGTCGAAAAAAAGGAAGCCTAAGCCCCCGCCAATATACATACGAGAAAAAAGTTCCAACGTTCTTGTCAACAAAATTATAGAGCTCATTGGCAAGGACAACTTCCACATAATACCACTCGTAAAGGGCAACATCCAGGAAACAAAAGTTCAAACGAAGTCTGAAGATAACTACAGAGTATTATCGAAATACCTAACCGACAAAAAAAAGAACTTGTATACGTATCAGCTAAAAAGCAGCAAGGGCTTGCAAATCGTACTTAAGGGCATAGAGCCCGAAGTAACGCCTGCAGAGATAACAAAGGCGCTACAAGAGAAGGGATTTAGCGCTAAGACAGTGTTCAATATCTCTAACAGGGATAGAAAGCCGCAGCCACTCTTTAAGGTTGAGCTTGAACCACAAATTAAGCCCCTAAAGAAATACGAAGTGCACCCTATATACAATCTTCAGTTCCTGCTTCACCGCAGAATTACAGTTGAGGAGCCGCACAAACGCAATGGCCCGGTACAATGTGCGAACTGCCAAGAATATGGCCATACAAGGTCTTACTGTAAACTGCGCCCAGTCTGTGTAGTTTGTGGTGAGCTTCATGACTCCGCACACTGCCCAGCGAGCAAAGATGACCAAAACTCGAAAAAGTGCGGCAACTGCGGTGGAAATCACACTGCCAACTATAGAGGTTGCCCAGTTTATAAGGAGCTGAAAAGTCGCATCCACCAGAGGGGACTTACTGCCCGCACCCAAAATAATCAGTTCATAGCCTCCAGGTCAAACCCTGAAGTCTTCTTCTCGAATGCTGCCAGATCCTCACTAGGACCCATAAACTCTGACAAAAATGTCACATACGCAAGCGCTTTAAAATCAGGACTGGCAGAATCAGCACACCAATAACCGAACACGGCTCAGCAGCATCAACCGCCGGAGCAGCCAAAAAGTAACTTTGAAGCTATGATATGCAGTCTACAACAAAGCCTTACGGAGTTCATGTCGTTTATGCGTACAACTATGCAAGATCTAATGCGAAACCAAAATCTATTAATACAAATGCTGGTTTCACAACAATCCAAATAATGACTTCCCTACGAATATCTACATGGAACGCTAACGGCGTTTCGCAGCACAAACTCGAGTTAGCGCAATTCCTACTAGACAATCAAATCGACGTAATGCTGCTTTCAGAAACACATCTTACGAACAGATACAATTTTCAACTACGAGGATATTCATTCTATGGAACAAATCATCCAGACGGTAAAGCACACGGCGGGACTGGAATTTTAATCAGAAGCCGTATCAATCACCATTATCATACGAAATTTGCAAAAAACTACCTACAGGCCACATCAAGAAATATACACCTAAATACTGGCAAGCAATTAACTTTAGCTGCCGTATACTGCCCCCCACGCTTCACCATAGCCGAAGATGAGTTTATGCAGTTCTTCAACTCACTCGGAGACCACTTCATAGCGGCAGGAGACTACAATGCCAAGCACACACACTGGGGACCTCGCCTCGTGACCCCAAAAGGAAAGCAGCTCTATAATGCAATTATCAAAGCTAAGAACAGGCTAGACTATGCTTCTTCTGGCACACCAACATACTGGCCGGCTGACCTAAAGAAACTTCCCGATTTAATTGATTTTGCGATTACCAACAACATTCCTAAAAAGTTGATATCGGCCGATTGCCTTTCGGATCTTTCATCTGATCACTCGCCTGTCCTTTTTATTCTACTCCAACACCCAGGAACATGGGATCAATCATCGAATCTGACCTCACATAAAACCAATTGGGTTAAGTACAGGAAGTACATCAGCTCACACATTGAGCTAAGTCCTCACCTCAGCGACGAAGCCAACGTAGACAGCTTTGTTAATTCGCTGGAGTCTGTACTCGTCTCTGCAGCTCGAGCTTCAACACCTAAATCTACGAACACACAACGCATTCAAAAGAAGACAAATCTACAAATCGAACAGCTCGTCCTCGAAAAGCGACGCTTACGTCGAGAATTGCAATGTCACAGATCGCCATCTGCTAAACAACGCTTTAAACATGCCTCACGTCAACTTGATCAGGCTCTACAGCAAGAAGAAACGTATGTCCACAACCGCTACATAGAGCAATTGTCAACTAACAGTACGAAACACTCACTATGGAGAGCTCAGCCAACTCTGAGCTCACCGAACGAAACCGTGATGCCTATTAGAAATTCCACAGGCGGGTGGGCGCGCAGCGACGCAGACAGAGCCAGCACGTTTGCCAAACACCTTAAAAATCTTCCAACCAAATCCTGCCACCAATGCGTTTACTTTGCCGACTCTATCAGCCCCATCTATGAGCCCCAGCCTCAACATGAGCCGATTGAGTTTCGCCCAAACGAAATCGTTAACATCATCAAACGACAATTGAATCCGAAAAAAACACCAGGCTGCGACCTCATAACTCCCAAAATGATCATTGAGCTCCCATACTGCGCCGTTTGCACTCTCACCCAGCTAATTAATGCCATCGCAAAACTTGGCCACTTTCCAGTAAGATGGAAAAAGTCAATTATAACAATGATAGCAAAGCCGGGAAAAGACCACACTATTCCCACGTCGTATAGACCTATAAGCCTACTCTCTTGCCTATCTAAACTCTTTGAAAAATACCTAATGACTCGTATAAACACATACCTGAGAATCCAGGGAAGAATCCCGTCACACCAATTTAAGTTTCGTGGAAAGCATGGAACAATTGAGCAGGTCAACCGGATAACATCCGAAATTCGGAACGCGTTTGAAAAACGAGAGTACTGTACTGCTATATTTTTAGATGTCTCTCAAGCATTCGATAGAGTCTGGCTGGAAGGTCTAATGTACAAGATCAAGACAATGCTCCCCTACAGCACCCACAAGATTTTGGAGTCTTACCTACACGACAGAAAATTTGTCGTGAGGTGCAACACCGCTATATCCGATGATTACACTGTTGGAGCTGGAGTTCCTCAAGGCAGCGTGCTAGGGCCAATATTATATGTCCTCTACACCGCAGATATACCGACAAGCACACGTCTAACAACATCCACGTTTGCCGATGACACAGATATTCTTAGCCGCTCAAAATGACCGATTCAAGCAACTGCGCAGCTAGCTCATCATATGGTCGATGTCGAAAAATGGCTGTCAGATTGGCGAATTAAAGTGAACGAACTAAAATGCAAGCATGTTACGTTCACTCTGAACAGGCAAAACTGCCCGCCGATAACACTAAACAACACTCTACTCCCACAAGCAAACGAAGTAACATATCTAGGAGTACATCTCGATAGAAGACTCACATGGCGCCGGCACATTGAAGCCAAAAGAACACACCTAAAGCTAAAAGCCAGCGGCCTTCATTGGCTTATCAACGCTCGGTCACCTCTTAGCCTTGAATATAAAGTCCTGCTGTACAACTCGGTACTAAAACCTATATGGATGTACGGCTCCCAGTTATGGGGGAACGCCAACAATAGCAACATTGACATAATTCAAAGAGTTCAGTCAAAGATCTTGAGAACAATCACCGGGGCACCGTGGTACGTTCGCAACTAAAACATACACCGCGACTTAAACATTCTACCAGTCAAAGAAGCGATCGCAGAACAGAAGGTAAAGTACTTAACCAAGCTATCGGTGCACCCTAACCACCTGGCAAGAGGTCTAACAAGGTTGAGCAACCAATCACGCCTTCGTCGCAATGACTTACCCACCCAGCGACCGACCTGAGGGACGCGCAACCCGAATGCAGTTTTAGTTTTACTGTTAGTTAAATTTTAATGTTAAGATTTGCCAACTTATTGTTAGTCTCAAAATTAAGAGTAGATTCAATAAATAAAAGCAAAGCTATAATAAAAAAAAAACATAAGAATCGGTCAACTATATCCGATTTTAGCGATATATGTATATCCTGTTTTAGCTGCAAGGGTATATCAACTTCGGCTTCGCCCGAAGTTCCTTTCTTGTTTTTTATTTATTATTTTTTTTAAATAATTTTTTAAAATTATTTTTTTTTATTCATATTTTTTTTTGATATTTTTTATTTTATTTTAATTATTTTTTTAAATATTTTTTTTTTATTTAATTTTTTATTTTTATATTTTCATATATAATTTTTTTTAAATTATTTTTAATATTTTTTATTTCTAATATTTTTTTTATTATTTTTTTTATTTCATATTTTTTTTAAATTATTTTTTTTAATATATTTTTTTTATTTAATTTTTTATTTTTATATTTTCATATACAATTTTTTAAAAATATTTTTTTTAATATTTTTTATTTCTAAATTTTTTTTATTAATTTTTTTTATATATATTTTTTTTCATATTTTTTTTGATATTTTTTTTTATATATTTTTTTTTTAATTTAATTTTTTATTTTTAAATTTTCATATATAATTTTTTTAATTTATTTTTATTAATTTTATTTTTTATAATTTTTTAAAATTTTTTTTTCATATTTTTTTTATATATTTTTTTAATCTAATTTTTGGTTTTTGTATTTTCATACATAATTTTTTAAAAATATTTTTTATTTCTATTTATTTTAAATTTTTTTTAATTAATTTTTTTTAATTTTATTTTTTAAATTTTTTTTTATATATTTTTTAATAGTTTTTATTTCTAATTTTTTTTTCATATTTTTTTTATATTTATTTTCATATTTTTTTTTGATTTTTTTTTAAATTAATTTTTTAAATATATTTTTTTAATTTAATTTTTTGTTTTTATATTTTCATATATAATTTTTAAAAAATATTTTTTTGGTATTTTTTTTAATGATTTTTTTTATAATAAAAAATATCAAAAAAAATAATTTGATAATTTAAAAAAAAAAAATTTTTATATATTTTTTAATAGTGTTTATTTCTAATTTTTTTAAATTTTTTTTTTGATATTTTTTTATAAATTAATTTTTTTTTTAATTTTATAAATTTTCATTTTTATAATTTTTTTAAAATTTTTTTTATTTTTTTTTTTTTATTTTTTTTAATTTAATTTTTTATTTTTATATTTTCATATATAATTTTTTTTAATTATTTTTTTTTTTTTAATTTTTATAATTTTATTTTTTTGTAATTTATTTTAAATTTTTTTGTTATTTTTTTAAATTTAATTTTTAAATATTTTTTTTTAATTTTTTGTTTTTTTTTAATTAATTTTTTTTTATTTATATTTATTAAAATTTTTTTTTATATATATATTTTTCTTATATACATTTTTAAAAATATTTTTTTTAATTTAATTTTTTATTTTTATATATATAATTATTTTTTCATATATAATTTTTTTTAAATTAATTTTTTTTTAATTTTTATTAATTTTATTTTATATAATTTAAAAAAATTTTTATTTTTAATATTTTTTTTAACTTAATTTTTTTAATTTAATTTTTTGTTTTTATATTTTCATATATAATTTTTTAAAAATAATTTTTTTAATATTTTTTATTTCAATTTTTAAAAAAATTGGTTTTTTTTCATATATTTTTTTATATATAATTTTTTTTTAATTATATTTTTTTAATTTTTATAAATTTTATTTTTTATAATTTAAAAAAAATTTTTTTTTTATTTTTGTTATTTTTTTCTAAATTAATTTGTTTAAATTTAATTTTTTGTTTTTATATTTTCATATATAATTTTTTTAAAAATATTTTTTTTTAATAATTTTAATTTTATATATTTTTTTTAATTTTTTTGTGGTAATTTTTTTTATATTATTTTTTTAAATATTTTTTTTTTATAATAAAAAATATTAAAACAAATTAATTTGATAATTAAAAAAAAAATTTTTTTTTTTTTTTTTGCTAATTTTTTTTAATTTAATTTTTTATTTTTATATTTTCATATATAATTTTTTTTTATTAATTTTTTTTTAATTTTATTTTTTATAATTTTTTAAAATTTTTTTGTTATATTTTTTTTAAATTAATTTTTTTAATATTTTTTTTTTAATTTTTTATTTTTATATTTTCATATATAATTATTTTTTAAATTAATTATTTTTTGTAATTTTTATTAATTTTATTTTATATAATTTTTTTAAATTTTTTGTATATTTTTTTTAAATTATTTTTTTAAATATTTTTTTAATTTAATTTTTTATAATTTAAAAAATTTTTTTTAATATTTTTTTTAATTAATTTTTTAAATATATTTTTTTTAATTTAATTTTTTGTTTTTATATTTTCATATATAATTTTTTAAAAATATTTTTTTTAATTTTTTTTTGGTATTTTTTTGTAAATGAGTTTTTTTAATAATAAAAAAATGAATTTGATAATTTTAAAAATTTTTTTAATAGTTTTAATTTCTAATTTAAAAAAATTTTTTTTTTTTTTTGATATTTTTTTAAAATTATTTTTATATTTTCATATATAATATTTTTTTAATAAATTTTTTTAAAATTTTATTCATTTAATTTTTTATAATTTTTTAAAATTTTTTTGTTATTTTTTTTTTATATTTTCTTATATAAATTTTTAAAAATATTTTTTTAATATTTTTTTTTTAATTTAATTTTTATTTTTATATTTTCATATATAATTTTTTAAAAATATATTTTTTTTAATTTTTATACCCTTGCAGAGGGTATTATAATTTTGGTCAAAAGTGTGCAACGCAGTGAAGGAGACATCTCTGACCCTATAAAGTATATATATTCTTGATCAGGATCACCTCCTGAGTTGATATGAGCATGTCCGTCTGTCCGTCTGTCTGTCTGTTTCTACGCGAACTAGTCTCTCAGTTTTAAAGCTATCGTCTTGAAACATTGCACACACCCTTCTTTCCTTTGC
The DNA here is from genome assembly GCA_018153035.1 of Drosophila pseudoananassae pseudoananassae. Classification (NCBI taxonomy): domain Eukaryota; kingdom Metazoa; phylum Arthropoda; class Insecta; order Diptera; family Drosophilidae; genus Drosophila; species Drosophila pseudoananassae. The sequence goes on along the minus strand of JAECXR010000066.1, from coordinate 183,425 downwards.
ACGCAGTATATAAGTCGGAACGGCCGGGATCGGCCGACTATATCCTATAGCTGCCATATAACTGATTGATCGGTAATGGTATAACTTTGGTGTTTTTAGAGTTACAGAGTTCAGATTTTATACGAATGCTACTTTTGGCAAAATAATACGACCTACCAAATTTCATAAGGATCGGCCGACTATATCATATAGCTGCCATGTATCTGATTGATCGGAAATGCTATAACTTCGGTGTTTTTAAAGCTAGAGAATTAGGATTTAGTACGAATGCTATTTTTGGCAAAATAATACAACATGCCAAATTTCATAAGGATCAGCCGACTATATCCTATAGCTGCCATATAACTGAACAATCGGAAATTAACAAGCTTTGGTGTTTTTGAAGATAAAAAGCTGGAACTTTGTACAGATTCTATTTTGGGTCAGTTAATACAACCTACCAAATTGCATAACGATCGGCCGACTATATCTTATAGCTGCCATATAACTGAACGATCGGAAATGGTATTTGGTAAAAATACCAAATTTGGTATTTTTGAAGATGGAAGCTTGCTACTTTGTTTTAGATTTTTTATTGTAATAAATTGGTTATTTTATGATATTCTCATAAGGATCCGCCAATTTAATCCGATGTTTACGATATATATCCGGTTTTAACTGCAAGGGTATATCGACTTCGGCTCCGCCCGAAGTTAGCTTTCCTTTCTTGTTTTTGGTATTTTTATACCCTTGCGGAGGGTATTATAATTTTGGTCAAAAGTGTGCAACGCAGTGAAGGAGACATCTCCGACCCTATAAAGTATATATATTCTTGATTAGGATCACCTCCTGAGTTGATATAAGCATGTCCGTCTGTCCGTCTGTCTGTCCGTCTGTCTGTTTCTACGCAAACTAGTCTCTCAGTTTTAAAGCTATCGTCTTGAAACTTTGCACACACCCTTCTTTCCTTTGCACGCAGTATATAAGTCGGAACGGCCGGGATCGGCCGACTATATCCTATAGCTGCCATATAACTGATTGATCGGAAATGGTATAACTTTGGTGTTTTTAGAGTTACAGAGTTCAGATTTTGTACGAATGCTATTTTTGGCAAAATAATACGACCTACCAAATTTCATAAGGATCGGCCGACTATATCTTATAGCTGCCATATAACTGATTGATCGGAAATGGCATAACTTCAGTGTTTTTCGAGCTAGAAAGTTGGGATTTTCTATGAATTCTATTTTTGGAAAAATAATACGACTTATCAAGTTTCATATGGATCGGCCGACTATATCTTATAGCTGCCATATAACTGAACGATCGGAAATGGTATTTGGTTAAAATACCAACTTTGGGGTTCATCAAGATAGAAGTTTGGGCTTTTTTTTAGATTTTGTCTTGTAATTTATTGCTTATATTATGATATTCCCATAAGAATCGGTCAACTATATCCGATTTTAGCGATATATATCCTGTTTTAGCTGCAAGGGTATATCAACTTCGGCTCCGCCCGAAGTTAGCTTTCCTTTCTTGTTATACCTTTGCAGAGGGTATTATAATTTTGGTCAAAAGTGTGCAACGCAGTGAAGGAGACATCTCCGACCCTATAAAGTATATATATTCTTGATCAGGATCACCTCCTGAGTTGATATAAGCATGTCCGTCTGTCCGTCTGTCTGTTTCTACGCAAACTAGTCTCTCAGTTTTAAAGCTATCGTCTTGAAACTTTGCACACACCCTTCTTTCCTTTGCACGCAGTATATAAGTCGGAACGGCCGACTATATCCTATAGCTGCCATATAACTGATTGATCGGAAATGGTATAACTTTGGTGTTTTTAGAGTTACAGAGTTCAGATTTTGTATTATAATTGGTATTAGTGGTATTATTATTATGGTAAAGTGGTATTATAATTTTGGTCAAAAGTGTGCAACGCAGTGAAGGAGACATCTCTGATTTCAGATTTTGTACGAATGCTATTTTTGGCAAAATAATACGACCTACCAAATTTCATAAGTATCGGCCGACTATATCTTATAGCTGCCATATAACTGATTGATCGGAAATGCTATAACTTCGGTATTTTGAAAGCTAGAGAATTCGGATTTGGTACGATTGCTATTTTTGGCAAAATAATACAACATGCCAAATTTTATAAGGATCAGCCGACTATATCCTATATCTGCCATATAACTGATTGATCGGAAATGGCATAACTTCAGTGTTTTTCGAGCTAGAAAGTTGGGATTTTCTATGAATTCTATTTTTGGAAAAATAATACGACTTATCAAGTTTCATATGGATCGGCCGACTATATCTTATAGCTGCCATATAACTGAACGATCGGAAATGGTATTTGGTAAAAATACCAACTTTGGGGTTCATCAAGATAGAAGTTTGGGCTTTTTTTAGATTTTGTCTTGTAATTTATTGCTTATATTATGATATTCCCATAAGAATCGGTCAACTATATCCGATTTTAGCGATATATATCCTGTTTTAGCTGCAAGGGTATATCAACTTCGGCTCCGCCCGAAGTTAGCTTTCCTTTCTTGTTATACCCTTGCAGAGGGTATTATAATTTTGGTCAAAAGTGTGCAACGCAGTGAAGGAGACATCTCCGACCCTATAAAGTATATATATTCTTGATCAGGATCACCTCCTGAGTTGATATAAGCATGTCCGTCTGTCCGTCTGTCTGTTTCTACGCAAACTAGTCTCTCAGTTTTAAAGCTATCGTCTTGAAACTTTGCACACACCCTTCTTTCCTTTGCACGCAGTATATAAGTCGGAACGGCCGGGATCGGCCGACTATATCCTATAGCTGCCATATAACTGATTGATCGGAAATGGTATAACTTTGGTGTTTTTAGAGTTACAGAGTTCAGATTTTGTATTATAATTGGTATTAGTGGTATTATTATTATGGTAAAGTGGTATTATAATTTTGGTCAAAAGTGTGCAACGCAGTGAAGGAGACATCTCTGACCCTTTGAAGTATATATATTCTTGATCAGGATCACCTCCTGAGTTGATATGAGCATGTCCGTCTGTCCGTCTGTCCGTCTGTCTGTCTGTTTCTACGCGAACTAGTCTCTCAGTTTTAAAGCTATCGTCTTGAAACTTTGCACACACCCTTCTTTCCTTTGCACGCATTATATAAGTCGGAACGGCCGGGATCGGCCGACTATATCCTATAGCTGCCATATAACTGATCGGAAATGGTATAACTTTGGTGTTTTTAGAGTTACAGAGTTCAGATTTTGTACGAATGCTATTTTTGGCAAAATAATACGACCTACCAAATTTCATAAGGATCGGCCGACTATATCATATAGCTGCCATATATCTGATTGATCGGAAATGCTATAACTTCGGTGTTTTTAAAGTTAGATAATTAGGATTTAGTACGAATGCTATTTTTGGCAAAATAATACAACATGCCAAATTTCATAAGGATCAGCCGACTATATCCTATAGCTGCCATATAACTGAACAATCGGAAATTAACAAGCTTTGGTGTTTTTGAAGATAAAAAGCTGGAACTTCGTACAGATTCTATTTTGGGTCAGTTAATACAACCTACCAAATTGCATAACGATCGGCCGACTATATCTTATAGCTGCCATATAACTGAACGATCGGAAATGGTATTTGGTAAAAATACCAAATTTGGTATTTTTGAAGATGGAAGCTTGGTACTTTGTTTTAGATTTTTTATTGTAATAAATTGGTTATTTTATGATATTCTCATAAGGATCGGCCAATTTAATCCGATGTTTACGATATATATCCGGTTTTAACTGCAAGGGTATATCGACTTCGGCTCCGCCCGAAGTTAGCTTTCCTTTCTTGTTTTTGGTATTTTTATACCCTTGCAGAGGGTATTATAATTTTGGTCAAAAGTGTGCTTTTGACCTTCACTGCGTTGAAGGAGACATCTCCGACCCTATAAAGTATATATATTCTTTATCAGGATCACCTCCTGAGTTGATATAAGCATGTCCGTCTGTCCGTCTGTCTGTCCGTCTGTCTGTTTCTACGCAAACTAGTCTCTCAGTTTTAAAGCTATCGTCTTGAAACTTTGCACACACCCTTCTTTCCTTTGCACGCAGTATATAAGTCGGAACGGCCGGGATCGGCCGACTATATCCTATAGCTGCCATATAACTGATTGATCGGAAATGGTATAACTTTGGTGTTTTTAGAGTTACATAGTTCAGATTTTGTACGATACGATTTTGATATAACTGATTGATCGGAAATGGCATAACTTCAGTGTTTTTCGAGCTAGAAAGTTGGGATTTTCTATGAATTCTATTTTTGGAAAAATAATACGACTTATCAAGTTTCATATGGATCGGCCGACTATATCTTATAGCTGCCATATAACTGAACGATCGGAAATGGTATTTGGTAAAAATACCAACTTGGGGTTCATCAAGATAGAAGTTTGGGCTTTTTTTTAGATTTTGTCTTGTAATTTATTGCTTATATTATGATATTCCCATAAGAATCGGTCAACTATATCCGATTTTAGCGATATATATCCTGTTTTAGCTGCAAGGGTATATCAACTTCGGCTCCGCCCAAAGTTAGCTTTCCTTTCTTGTTATACCCTTGCAGAGGGTATTATAATTTTGGTCAAAAGTGTGCAACGCAGTGAAGGAGACATCTCCGACCCTATAAAGTATATATATTCTTGATCAGGATCACCTCCTGAGTTGATATAAGCATGTCCGTCTGTCCGTCTGTCTGTTTCTACGCAAACTAGTCTCTCAGTTTTAAAGCTATCGTCTTGAAACTTTGCACACACCCTTCTTTCCTTTGCACGCAGTATATAAGTCGGAACGGCCGGGATCGGCCGACTATATCTTATAGCTGCCATATAACTGATTGATCGGAAATGGTATAACTTTGGTGTTTTTAGAGTTACAGAGTTCAGATTTTGTACGAATGCTATTTTTGGCAAAATAATACGACCTACCAAATTTCATAAGGATCGGCCGACTATATCTTATAGCTGCTATATAACTGATTGATCGGAAATGCTATAACTTCGGTATTTTGAAAGCTAGAGAATTCGGATTTGGTACGATTGCTATTTTTGGCAAAATAATACAACATGCCAAATTTTATAAGGATCAGCCGACTATATCCTATATCTGCCATATAACTGATTGATCGGAAATGGCATAACTTCAGTGTTTTTCGAGCTAGAAAGTTGGGATTTTCTATGAATTCTATTTTTGGAAAAATAATACGACTTATCAAGTTTCATATGGATCGGCCGACTATATCTTATAGCTGCCATATAACTGAACGATCGGAAATGGTATTTGGTAAAAATACCAAAGCTTTCCTTTCTTTTAGCTTTCCTTTCTTGTTTTTTAAATGATTTTTTTTTATAATAAAAAAATATCAAAATATTAAATGAATTTGATAATTGAAAAAAAAAAAATTTTTTTATATATTTTTTTATAGTTTTTGTTTCTAATTTTTAAAAAATTTTTTTCATATTTTTTTTTGAAATTTTTTTTAATTAACTTTTTTTTTAATTTTATTTTTTATAATTTAAAAAAATTATTTTTTATATTTTTTTGTTATTTTTTTTAAATTTAATTTTTTATTTTTATATTTTCATATATAATTTTTTTTTAATTATTTTTTTTTAATTTTTCATTAATTTTATTTTTTTTATAATTTATTTTAAATTTTTTTGTTATTTTTTTTTAAATTAATTTTTTAAATATATTTTTTTAATTTAATTTTTGTTTTTATATATTTTTTTGATATTTATTTTTAATTAATTTTTTTTTAACAATTTTTTAAAATTTTTTTATATTTTTTTGTTATTATTTTTTAATTTAATTTTTTATTTTTATATTTTCATATATAATTTTATTTAATTATTTTTTTTTTTATTTTATATAAATTTATTATTTTATAATTTATTTTAAATTTATTTGTTATTTTTTTTAAATTACTTTTTTTTAATATATTTTTTTTAATTTAATTTTTTGTTTTTATATTTTCATATATAATTTTTTAAAAATATTTTTTTTAATTTTTTTGGTATTTTTTAAATGATTTTTTTAATAATTAAAAAATATCAAAAAAAATTAATTTGATAATTTAAAAAAATTTTTTAATAGTTTTTATTTCTAATTTAAAAAAATTTTTTTTTTTCATATTTTTTTTATTATTTTTTTTTAATTATTTTTATATTTTCATATATATCTTTTTTTTTAATTAATTTCTTTTTTAATTTTATGAATTTTATTTTTTATAATTTAAAAAATTTTTTTTTTTATATTATTTTGTTATTTTTTTTAAATTTAATTTTTTATTTTTATATTTTCTTATATAAATTTTTAAAAATATTTTTTTTTTAATTTAATTTTATCATATATAATTTTTTTTTAATTAATTTTTTTTTAAATTTTATTAATTTAATTTTTTAAAATTTTTTAAAATTTTTTTGTTATATTTTTTTGTTATGTTTTTTTAATTTAATTTTTTATTTTTATATTTTTTATATAAATTTTTAAAAATATTTTTTTAAATATTTTTTTTTAATTTAATTTTTTATTTTTATATTTTCATATATAATTTTTTTAATTATTTTTTTTAATTTTTATAAATTTATTATTTTATAATTTATTTTAAATTTTTTTATTTTTTTTTAAATTATTTTTTTTAATATATTTTTTTTAATTTAATTTTTTGTTTTTATATTTTCATATATAATTTTTTAAAAATATTTTTTTTTAATTTTTTTGGTATTTTTTTAAATGATTTTTTTTTAATAATTAAAAAATATCAAAAAAAATTAATTTGATAATTTTAAAAAAATTTTTTTAATTGTTTTAATTTCTAATTTTAAAAAATTTTTTTTTGATATTTTTTAAAATTATTTTTATATTTTCATATATAATATTTTTTAATAAATTTTTTTTTAAATTTTATTCATTTAATTTTTTATAATTTTTTAAAATTTTTTTGTTATTTTTTTTTAATTTAATTTTTTATTTTTATATTTTCATATATAATTTTTTTTAATTATTTTTTTTGTAATTTTTATAATTTTATTTTTTTATAATTTATTTTAAATTTTTTTGTTATTTTTTTTAAATTATTTTTATAAATATTTTTTTTATAATAAAAAATATCAAAAAAATTAATTTGATAATTTAAAAAAAAAAATTTTTATATATTTTTTAATAGTTTTTATTTCAAATTCTTTAAAATTTTTTTTCATATTTTTTTTGATATTTTTTTTAAATAAATTTTTTTTTTAATTTTATTAATTTCATTTATTATAATTTTTTTTTATATTTTTTTGTTATTTTTATTAATTTATTTTTTTCTTTTTATATTTTCTTATATAATTTTTTATAATTATTTTTTTTTAATTTTTTATTAATTTTTTTTTTATAATTTATTTTAAATTTTTTGTTATTTTTTTTTAATTATTTTTTTAATATATTTTTTTTAATTTAATTTTTGTTTTTATATTTTCATATATAATTTTTTAAAAATATTTTTTTAAATTTTTTTTGGGTATTTTTTTAAATTATTTTTTTTTAATAATTAAAAAATATAAAAAAAAATTAATTTGATAATTTTAAAAAATTTTTTAATAGTTTTAATTTCTAATTTAAAAAATTTTTTTTTTGATTTTTTTTAAAATTATTTTTATATTTTCATATATAATATTTTTAAATTAATTTTTTTTTTAATTTTATTAATTTAATTTTTATAATTTTTTAAAATTTTTTTATTTTTTTTAATTTAATTTTTTATTTTTATATTTTCATGTATAATTTTTTTTTTTAATTTTTATAATATTATTTTTTTATAATTATTTTTTTAAATATTTTTTTTATAATAAAAAAATATCAAAAAAATTAATTTGATAATTTAAAAAAAAAATTTTTTTTATATATTTTTTAATAGTTTTTATTTCAAATTCTTTAAAATTTTTTTTTCATATTTTTTTTGATATTTTTTTAAATTAATTTTTTTTTTTAATTTTATTAATTTCATTTTTTATAATTTTTTCAAATTTTTTTTTATATTTTTTGTTATTTTTATTAATTTAATTTTTTATTTTTATATTTTCTTATATAATTTTTTTTTAATTATTTTTTTTTTTAATTTTTTATTAATTTTTTTTTTTTTAATTTATTTAAAATTTTTTTGTTATTTTTTTTTAAATTAATTTTTTAAATAAATTTTTTTTAATTTAATTTTTTGTTTTTATATTTTCATATATAATTTTTTAAAAATTATTTTTTTTTTAATTTTTTTGGTATTTTTTTTAAATGAGTTTTTTTAATAATAAAAAAATGAATTTGATAATTTTAAAAAATTTTTTAATAGTTTTTATTTCTAATTTAAAAAATTTTTTTTTTTTTCATTTTTTTTTTTGATATTTTTTTTAATTATTTTTATATTTTCATATATATCTTTTTTTTTAATTAATTTCTTTTTTAATTTTATTTTTTATAATTTAAAAATTTTTTTTTATATTATTTTGTTATTTTTTTTAAATTTAATTTTTTATTTTTATATTTTCTTATATAAATTTTTAAAAATATTTTTTTTTAATTTAATTTTATCATATATAATTTTTTTTAATTAATTTTTTTTTAAATTTTATTAATTTAATTTTTTAAAATTTTTTAAAATCTTTTTGTTATGTTTTTTTAATTTAATTTTTTATTTTTATATTTTTTTATATAAATTTTTAAAAATATTTTTTTAAATATATTTTTTTAATTTAATTTTTTATTTTTATATTTTCATATATAATTTTTTTTAATTATTTTTTTTAATTTTTATAAATTTAGTATTTTATAATTTATTTTAAATTTTTTTATTTTTTTTTAAAATTATTTTTTTTAATATATTTTTTTAATTTAATTTTTTGTTTTTATATTTTCATATATAATTTTTTAAAAATATTTTTTTTAATTTTTTTTTGGTATTTTTTTAAATGATTTTTTTTAATAATTAAAAAATATCAAAAAAAAATTAATTTGATAATTTTAAAAAATTTTTTAATAGTTTTAATTTCTAATTTTAAAAAATTTTTTTTTTTGATATTTTTTAAAATTATTTTTATATTTTCATATATAATATTTTTTTAATAAATTTTTTTTTAAATTTTATTCATTTAATTCTTTATAATTTTTTAAAATTTTTTTGATTATTTTTTTTAATTTAATTTTTTATTTTTATATTTTCATATATAATTTTTTTTAATTATTTTTTTTTGTAATTTTTATAATTTTATTTTTTTATAATTTATTTTAAATTTTTTTGTTATTTTTTTTTAAATTATTTTTATAAATATTTTTTTATAATAAAAAATATCAAAAAAATTAATTTGATAATTTAAAAAAAAAAAAATTTTTATATATTTGTTAATAGTTTTTATTTCAAATTCTTTAAAATTTTTTTTTCATATTTTTTTTGATATTTTTTTAAATAAATTTTTTTTTTTAATTTTATTAATTTCATTTATTATAATTTTTAAAAAAATTTTTTTTTATATTTTTTTGTTATTTTTATTAATTTATTTTTTTCTTTTTATATTTTCTTATATAATTTTTTATAATTATTTTTTTTTAATTTTTTATTAATTTTTTTTTATATCTTATTTTAAATTTTTTTGTTATTTTTTTTAAATTATTTTTTTTAAATATATTTTTTTAATTTAATTTTTGTTTTTATATTTTCATATATAATTTTTAAAAATATTTTTTTTAATTTTTTTTTAAATTATTTTTTTAAATATTTTTTTTATAATAAAAAAATATCAAAAAAAATTAATTTGATAATTTAAAAAAAAAAATTTTTATATATATTTTAATAGTTTTTATTTCAAATTCTTTAAAATTTTTTTTTTCACATTTTTTTTTGATATTTTTTTAAATTAATTTTTTTTTAATTTTATTAATTTCATGTTTTATAATTTTTTCAAATTTTTTTTTATATTTTTTTGTTATTTTTATTAATTTAATTTTTTATTTTTATATTTTCTTATATAATTTTTTTTAATTATTTTTTTTTTAATTTTTTATTAATTTTTTTTTTTTTTTAATTTATTTAAAATTTTTTTGTTATTTTTTTTAAATTAATTTTTTAAATAAATTTTTTTAATTTAATTTTTTGTTTTTATATTTTCATATATAATTTTTTAAAAATATTTTTTTTTAATTTTTTTTTGGTATTTTTTTGTAAATGAGTTTTTTTAATAATAAAAAAATGAATTTGATAATTTTAAAAATTTTTTTAATAGTTTTAATTTCTAATTTAAAAATTTTTTTTTTCATATTTTTTTTGATATTTTTTTTAAATTAATTTTTTTTAATTTTATTAATTTCATTTTTTATAATTTTTTCAAATTTTTTTTTATATTTTTTTGTTATTTTTATTAATTTAATTTTTTATTTTTATATTTTCTTATATAATTTTTTTTAATTATTTTTTTTTAATTTTTTATTAATTTTTTTTAAATTTATTTAAAATATTTTTGTTATTTTTTTTAAATTAATTTTTTAAATATATTTTTTTAATTTAATTTTTTGTTTTTATATTTTCATATATAATTTTGTAAAAATATTTTTTTTTAATTTTTTTTTGGTAGTTTTTTAAATAATTTTTTTGTTTAATAATAAAAAAATATAAAAAATTAATTTGATAATTAAAAAAAAATTTTTTTATATATTTTTTAATAGTTTTTATTTCTAATTTTAAAAAATTTTTTTTCATATTTTTTTGATATTTTTTTTTTAATTAACTTTTTTTTTAATTTTATTTTTTATAATTTTTTAAAAATTTTTTGTTATATTTTTTTGTTATTTTTTTTTTAATTTAATTTTTTATTTTTATATTTTCTTATATAATTTTTTTAATTATTTTTTTTTTTTTTTTTTATTAATTTTTTTTTTTATAATTTATTTAAAATTTTTTTGTTATTTTTTTTAAATTAATTTTTTAAATATATTTTTTTAATTTAATTTTTTGTTTTTATATTTTCATATATAATTTTTTAAAAATATTTTTTTTTTAATTTTTTTTGGTATTTTTTTAAATAATTTTTTTTATAATAAAAAAATATAAAAAAAATTAATTTGATAATTTAAAAAAATTTTTTTATATATTTTTTAATAGTTTTTATTTCTAATTTTAAAATTTTTTTTTTCATATTTTTTGTTTTGATATTTTTTTGAATTATTTTTATATTTTTATATATAATTTTTTTTTTAATTTTATTAATTTAATTTTTTATAATTTTTGTTATAGTTTTTTGTTATGTTTTTTTATTTTTTTTAATTTAATTTTTTATTTTTATATTTTCTTATATAAATTTTTAAAAATATTTAAAAATTGATGATAAAATAAATGATTTTTTTTTAATAAAAAAAAATATCAAAAAAAATTAATTTGATAATTTAAAAAAAAAAATTTTTATATATTTTTTTATAGTTTTTATTTCTAATTTTAAAAAATTTTTTTTTCATATTTTTTTTTATTTTTTTTTAAATTAACTTTTTTTAATTTTATTTTTTATAATTTTTAAAAAATTTTTTTTTATATTTTTTTGTTATATTTTTTTAATTTAATTTTTTGTTTTTATATTTTCATATATAATTTTTTAAAAATATTTTTTTTAAATTTTTTTGGTATTTTTTTTAAATGAGTTTTTTTTAATAATAAAAAAATTAATTTGATAATTTTAAAAAATTTTTTTAATAGTTTTAATTTCTAATTTAAAAAAATTTTTTTTTTTGATATTTTTTAAAATTATTTTTATATTTTCATATATAATATTTTTTTAATTAATTTTTTTTTTTTAATTTTATTAATTAAATTTTTTATAATTTTTTAAAATTTTTTTTTATTTTTTTTTTTAATTTAATTTTTTATTTTTATATTTTCATATATAATTTTTTTTTTAAATTTTTATAATTTTATTTTTTTATAATTATTTTTTTAAATATTTTTTTTATAATAAAAAAATATCAAAAAAAATAATTTGATAATTTAAAAAAAAAATTTTTTATATATTTTTTAATAGTTTTTATTTCAAATTCTTTAAAATTTTTTTTTCATATTTTTTTTGATATTTTTTTTAAATTTTTTTTTTTTTTTTTTTTTTTTTTTACCGGTCTTTCAGAATTTGGAAATGGCTTGTGCATCAATAAGAGCATCAGCTAGCATTCCTGTATTCATCATAAAGCTTAGAGGCCCAGACGACCGAGGGGCGGTCAATAAACGATTTGTTAGAATATATTAAGCTATTTTTTTTATTATTAAGCTAGGAGGAGTTATTAAGGAAATTTAAAATTCTATATTTTAAGTTTGAGGGACAGGAAAGAGATGTTATGGCGTAGAGACCATTGTAGTTCGAACATAATACCCTAAAAGGGTCATGCAGTGCATATGTCGAACTACAACGGCTAAGGAACAGAGGACTAAAGTTTCGAGTCCTTCTATTAGGAATGTTAAATTTTAAGCGTGTTAGTAAATGCTGGCTATCTACATCCCCGTTAATAAGGTTATGCAGAAAGACTACACCGAGCATTGTCCTACGATTTGTTAAGCTAGGTAAGTTTATGAGTAAGAGTCTACTCTTATAAGATGGAAGGTGAAGATTTGCATCCCAGTTTAGACCTCTAAGTGAAAAAGTTAGGAAATTCTTTTGTACTGATTCTATGCGGTCCTGATGTACTCCATATTGGGGACTCCAGACACATGAACCGTACTCCAGTATAGGACGGACCAAAGAAATGAATAGAGTTTTAGTTATATAGGGGTCATTAAATTCTTTTGACCACCTTTTGATAAAACCAAGGACTCCTTTAGCCTTATTAACCATTAAGGAAATATGGTCGGCAAATTTAAGTTTGATGTCTAATAGGATGCCGAGATCATTAACCTGGGTCAATTTTTCTTAGGCAATCCCATTAATAGAATAAGTAGCTTGCAGAGGGCAAGAACGATAAAAAGACATATGTTTGCATTTAGATCCATTAAGTATTAGATCATTAGCTAAGCACCATTTTTGAAAGTTATCAAGGTCAGACTGAAGACTGCATTGGGCAGAGATGGATTTGTACTGAAGACAAAGCTTTACATCATCTGCATACATGAGAACTAGAGAGTTCGTTAAAGCAGGGGGAAAGTCGTTTATAAAAAGCGTAAATAATAACGGGCCAAGATGACTTCCTTGAGGGACGCCGGATGTAGCACGGACCAGACGGGACTGTATGTTTTTAAATAAGACTCTTTGTGTCCTTCCATCTAGGTAGCTGGAGATCCACGTTAAGAGGTCTTTAGGAAAACCCAGCATATTCAGTTTACTCAACAAGAGTGAGTGATTAACTGAATCGAATGCTTTGCTGAAGTCTGTGTAAATTACATCGGTTTGATATCCCTTACAAAAGCCATCTATGACAAAGGATGTCAACTCCAATAAGTTTGTGGTGGTGGAGCGACGCTTAATAAAGCCATGCTGACAAGGAGTGATAATCGAAGAGCAAAGGTGTTGCAAATGAGGGGTAATTAATTTTTCAAATAACTTTGGAATTGCCGACAACTTAGAGATGCCTCTGTAGTTGGCAGCCTCGGACTTTTTCCCTTTTTTATGTAGGGGAATTATAAATGATTCCTTCCACATAAGGGGAAAAATCGAGGTTTCCAAAGATAAGTTGAAAAGTCTTAGAAGAGGTTTGCACAGAGCCCTGGCGCAGTATTTTAGCACACAGCCTGGTACTCCGTCGGGGCCTGGCGAATAAATGGGTTTTACCCTTAAAAGACCAGATAATAAGCTATTCTCAGAAAAAAACGGACAGAAAATAAGATTTGCTGCTTGAATGTTATATGCATAAGGCTGATCAGTCAGTTTAGGAGGAGAATAAGTTGTTTGAAAAAATTCTGCGAATAGATCGGCAATGGCCTGATCCGAAGTCGCAGAAGAATTTTCAAACGTAAGCAGGGGTGAAAAAGATACGTGTTTACGCTTAGTGTTTACAAAATTATAAAACTGCTTTGGATCCTGAGTAAATTGAATCCGGCAGCGGTCAATATAATTCCTATAACATTCAGCGTTATGCACGGTAAAATTCGACCGAGCTAGTAGGTATCTTGCGAAATCCACACTACTGCAGGTTTTTTTTATATTTAAGTAAAAGCTTATTTTTTTGTTTTTAAGTTAGTAAGGCACCTTGTAAACCAAGGAGGATTTGCTGAGGCGGACGGATATTTCCAAGGCACACATGAGTCAAAAAATTTATTTAAAGTAAAATAAAATTTTTCTAAAGTGACATTAAGATCAGTGCACGCCAGAATATCAGACCAGTCAAATGTTTCTATAAGGCTATTAAGTTTCTGAAAATCAGCTTTACGGAAACAGCGAATCTTATTTACCACGCTCGGAGACCTCTGATCGATACCAGGAGTGGTTTCGATTGAGACCTCCAGCGTGGGGTGATATGGATCCTCTGGGGTTGAAAGGGGGAAAGCTCTGGAGAGAGCAGTACCATCCGGATCAGATACAAAACATAAGTCTAAAAGCCGACCTAGCGAATTTCTAACATGATTGATCTGACCTAGGGACATGTCAAACATGCCCGCGGTGAAGTCATGGTAAGTTGAAAGTGACAAAGATGGTGAGTTGTCGACGTTGGACCACTTTAATTCTGGGATATTAAAGTCGCCCACCGCTACGAGTTGGTCACGATCCGTCATAAGGTTAGAGACGTATCGAATGGCGGACAAATGCTGCCAATATGTAGGCGGTTCAGACATAGGAGGTATATATGAACAAGTAATGTATAAAGCTTTAACGGACATAGTGATTTTAACGCAAATAAATTCTATGTCACCAAACTCATGGGATTTCACCTCTTCAGAAGCAAGAGTAGAGTCTACAGAAATGAGGACTCCACCTCCTCTTCGCTGAGATCGATCCCGTCTAAAAGTGGTGTACTTACTTGGAAAAACTTCGGAGCTAAAGATCTCCGGATTTAACCAGGTTTCTGTAAATGCTATTATATGGGATGCAAAAAAGAACTATCAGAATATAGCTTGGGGAGTTTGCTACGTAGCCCCCTAGTATTCTGATAGGTAAGAGTTAGTGAGGAAACTAGTTTTTTGGGTTAGTGGCCAAAGAAGAGGTGGAGGGTTGGTCAGTGGTTTCGATATTGGGAAGTCTCACTCCCACTGGTTTTTGAACTTTTTCTTCACGGAACTAGGCTGATGTTCTTGGACGAAAAGATTCTCTGGCCAAAAACTGGGAGAGCAAATCGTCTTGAACATCAGCGCGGGCACACGAATCTTGAAAGAAGACGTGCGCCTTGTATAATAATACTTATATTTTTGTATGTCCTCCACCTTTATATCGGCTTTTGTTTTGGCTTTGATATAAGCCGAGATATCAATCTCTGAAGTATCAGGGGCGAGCCGAGAAACAAATATATGTTTCGATGGAGGAATCACCTGTAAGGGTTTTGGTGCCGCAGGTACTAGAACTGCAGCATCAGTCGGTGCCGGTGGTCCGGACTGTGGAATACCCTTTTGGGTGACCCTAATGGGGGTTTCGTTCCCTAGGACTTGTGGCATCACTTGAAGGGATGCCATGGCGGACATATCAGACAATTGCTCATTATCCCTGAGAAATTCTGACGAATTTTTCTCAGTTCTGGCCCTTGGGGTGGCCAGAGATATAAGCGGCTGCATTAATGTCGGCTGAGCAGGCTGAGGCGGATCAGAAACAGCGGATTTCTTGCGCTTAGGGGACTCGTTTAGCAGCTGAAGGCCACTAAACTGAGTGTCCAGCGCACAGAGCTGGTCATTGATTTTACGAAAACCAGTGATCAGCTCTTTAAATCCATTTTTGGTCTGTCTCATGAACGACCTCATTTCGCCTTGCACAGCACGACAATTTTCACAACAATAATGTATCCCAGACCTACGGGAAATGGCATCTGAAACTGATGCAGTGAAACCGGCACACTTGGCATGTACGACGTTCTCACATAGCCAGCAATGGATGGCAGGCTGGGATGAGGAAATTGTCTTGTTACAAGACTTAATGGCACAGACAAGTTTAAATTCCATTTTACTTTTATTTATTATAAAACAAAAATTATTATTTAAAAAGTTTAAAAACACAATACCTTGAACCACTGTGCCAAATAGGAAGCCAAAGCGGGAGCTTTAAATAGTGCAAAAGAGAAATGCAGAAATAAAGATAAGCCGGGGAAGAAGCAGAGCTGAGCTATGCTTGGAATTGAAATTATTCAATTTATTAATTCGACTCCAAATATACCACAGCACTCGCGAAGCGATACGGTTTAGGCTTTAAGATTGTTAAGATTCACAAGGTTTAATTCACAAGTATGTAAACACCGGTTTACCAATATTTATAATAAAACGCAGTGCGCACAAAAAAACACGACCGTTCGCTTAAGAGAAAGAGAGGGAAGTTGTAGGAGGGAAGTTTTTTTTTTTATATTTTTTTGTTATTTTTATTAATTTAATTTTTTATTTTTATATTTTCTTATATAATTTTTTTTAATTATTTTTTTTAATTTTTATTAATTTTTTTTTTTTTAATTTATTTAAAATTTTTTTGTTATTTTTTTTAAATTAATTTTTTAAATATATTTGTTTTAATTTAATTTTTTGTTTTTATATTTTCATATATAATTTTTTAAAAATATTTTTTTTAAATTTTTTTTGGTAGTTTTTTAAATAAGTTTTTTTTTAATAATAAAAAAATATAAAAAAATTAATTTGATAATTTAAAAAAATTTTTGTTATATATTTTTTAATAGTTTTTATTTCTAATTTTTAAAAATTTTTTTTTCATATTTTTTTTGATATTTTTTTTAAATTAACTTTTTTTTAATTTTATTTTTTTATAATTGTTTTAAAATTTTTTTTTTTTTTTTTGTTATTTTTTTTAATTTAATTTTTTATTTTTATATTTTCTTATATAATTTTTTTTAATTATTTTTTTTTAATTTTTTATTAATTTTTTTTTTTTTATAATTTATTTAAAATTTTTTTGTTATTTTTTTTAAATTAATTTTTTAAATATATTCTTTTTAATTTAATTTTTTGTTTTTATATTTTCATATATAACTTTTTAAAAATATTTTTTTTAATTTTTTTTGGTATTTTTTAAATAATTTTTTTTTAATAATAAAAATATAAAAAAAAATTAATTTTATAATTAAAAAATTTTTTTTTATATTTTTTTTAATAGTTTTTATTTCTAATTTAAAAAAATTTTTTTTCATATTTTTTTTAAATTAACTTTTTTTTAATTTTATTTTTTATAATTTTTTTAAAGTTTTTTTATATTTTTTTATTATTTTTTTTAAATTAATTTTTTTAATATATTTTTTTTAATTTAATTTTTTTTATATTTTCATATATAATATTTTTTTAATTAATTTTTTTTTAAATTTTATTAATTTAATTTTTTATAATTTTTAAAATTTTTTTGTTATTTTTTTAATTTAATTTTTATATTTTCATATATAATTTTTTTAATTATTTTTTTTTAATTTTTATAATTTTATTTTTTTATAATTTATTTTAAATTTTTTGTTATTTTTTTTAAATTATTTTTTTAAATATTTTTTTTATAATAAAAAAATAATAATAAATATTCTTTAAAATTTTTTGTTTCATATTTTTTTGATATTTTTTTAAATTAATTTTTTTATTAATTTTATTTTTTTCAAATTTTTTTTTATATTTTTTGTTATTTTTTTAATTTAATTTTTTATTTTTATATTTTCTTATATAATTTTTTTAATTTTTTTTAATTTTTTATTAATTTTTTTTTTATAATTTAAATATAATATAAAAATAAAAAGAAAAAATAAAAATAAAAATTAAATTAAAAAAATATTTAAAAAATTAATTAAAAATAAATAACAAAAAAAATATAAAAAAATTAAAAAAAATTTTTTTTTATTATAAAAAATAAAATTAATAAAAATAAAAAAAAAATTAATTAAAAAAAATAATATATGAAAATATAAAAATAAAAAATTAAAAAATAAAAAAAAATATTTAAAAATTTATTAAAAATAAATAACAAAAAAATATAAAAAATTTTTTTTTTTTAATTATAAAAATAAAAATTATATATGAAAATATAAAAATAAAAATTAAATTAAAAAAAATATTTAAAAATTAATTAAAATAAATTACAAAAAAATATATAAAAAAAAAAAAAATTTTTTTTTAATTATAAAAAATAAAATTTATAAAAATTAAAAAAATTAATTAATAAAAATTATATATGAAAATATAAAAGTAAAAAAAAGGAAATTTAAAAAAAATATTTAAAAAACTAATTAAAAATAAATAACAAATAAAATATATAAAAAAAATTTTTTTTCAGTTATTTAAAAATAAAATTAATAAAAATTAAAAAAAAATATATATGAATATATAAAAATAAAAAATTAAATTAAAAAAATATTTAAAAAATTAATTTAAAAAAATAACAAAAAAAATATAAAAAAAAATCTTTTTTTAATTATAAAAAATAAAATTAAAAAAAAATTAATTAAAAAATGAATTAAAAAAATTATATATGAAAATACAAAAATAAAAAATTAAATTAAAAAAATATTTAAAAAATTAATAAAAAATAAATAACAAAAAAATATTTAAAAAAATTTTTTTTAATTATAAAAAATTAAAAAAATTAATTAAAAAAAATTATATATGAAAATATAAAAATAAAATATTAAATTAAAAAAAAAATATTTAAAAAATTAATTAAAAATAAATAACAAAAAAATATAATAAAATAATATTATAAAAAATAAAAAAAAATTAATATAAATTATAAAAAATAAAATTAATATAAATTTAAAAAAAAAATTTTTAAAAAATTATATATGAAAATATAAAAATAAAAAATTAAATTAAAAAAAAATATTTAAAAAATTAATTAAAAATAAATAACAAAAAAAATATAAAAAAAATCTTTTTTAATTATAAAAAATAAAATTTAAAAAAATTAATTAAAAAAAATAATTACAAAAAATTATATATGAAAATATAAAAATAAAAATTAAATTAAAATATTTAAAAAATATTTAAAAAATTAATTTAAAAAAAAATAACAAATAAAATATTAAAAAGCAAATTTTTAAAAATTATAAAAAATAAAAATTAATAAAAATTAAAAAAAATATTTATATGAAAAATAAAAATAAAAAATTAAATTAAAAAAAATATTTAAAAAATTAATTAAAAATAAATAACAAAAAAATTACAAAAAAAAAAAAAAAATTTTTTTTATTATAAAAAATAAAATTAATAAAAATAAAAAAAATTAATTAAAAAAAATAATATATGAAAATATAAAAATAAAAAATTAAAAAATAAAAAAAAAAATATTTAAAAAATTATTAAAAATAAATAACAAAAAAAATAAAAAAATAAAAAATAAACTTAATAAAAATTAAAAAAATTATATATGAAAATATAAAAATAAAATATTAAATTAAAAAAAAATTTAAAAAATGAATTAAAAATAAATAACAAAAAAATATAATAAAATAAAATTATAAAAAATAAAAAAAATTAATATAAATTATAAAAAATAAAATTAATATAAATTTAAAAAAAAAATTTAAAAAAATTATATATGAAAATATAAAAATAAAAATTAAATTAAAAAAAAATATTTAAAAAATTAATTAAAAATAAATAACAAAAATAAATAAAAAAAAATTTTTTTTTAATTATAAAAAATAAAATTAATAAAAATTAAAAAAATTAATTAAATAAAATTATATATGAAAATATAAAAATAAAAATTAAATTAAAAAAAATATTTAGAAAATTATTTAAAAATAAATAACAAAAAAATTAGAAATAAAAATTAAAAAAAATATTTTTAAAAAATTATATATGAAAATAAAAAATTAAATTAAAAAAAATAATTAAAAAAAAAATATATTTTTAAAAATGATACATGAAAAATAAAAAATTAAATTAAAAAAATATATTTAAAAAAAATTTTAAAAATAAAAGATTAAATTAATTTGGAAAAAAAGAGAAATAAAAAATATATAAAAATATTTTTAAAAAATAAAAACTTAAATTAAAAAAAAAATTATTTAAAAAAAAAAAATAAGACTAAATAAAAAATAATTTTGAAAAAAATAAAAATTAAAAATAATTTAAAAAAATATTTTTAAAAAATTGTATATGAAAATATAAAAATAAAAAATTAAATTAAAAAAAAAAAAAAATAAAAAAAAAAATTTAAAAAAATAAGAAATAAAAAATATTAAAAACAAATATTTTTAAAAAATTATTATTGAAAATATAAAAATAAAAAATTAAAAATAAAAAAAAAATTTTAAAAAATAATTAAAAATAAAAAAAATTTTAAAAATAATTTTAAAAAATATTTTTAAAAAATTATATATGAAAATACAAAAATTAAATTAAAAAAAAATATTTAAAAAATTAATTAAAAATAAATAACAAAAAAATTAAAAAAAAATTATTTTTTAATTATAAAAAATAAAATTAATAAAAATTTAAAAAAAATTAATTAAAAAAATTATATATGAAAATATAAAAATAAAAAATTAAATTTAAAAAAATAATACAAAACAAATTTTTAAAAATTATAAAAAATAAAATTAATAAAAATTAAAAAAAATATATGAAAAAATAAAAATTAAATTAAAAAAAATATTTAAAAAATTAATTAAAAATAAATAACAAAAAAAATAACAAAAAATTTTTTTTTTAATTATAAAAAATAAAATTAATAAAAATTAAAAAAAAATTATATATGAAAAAATAAAAATAAAAAATTATATTAAAAAAAATATTTAAAAATTAATTAAAAATAAATAACAAAAAAATAAAAAAATTTTTTTTTTAATTATTTAAAAAATAAAATTTAAAAAAATTAATTAAAAAAATTATATATGAAAATATAAAAATAAAATATTAAATTAAAAAAATATTTAAAAATTAATTAAAAATAAATAACAAAAAATATAACAAAAATTTTTTTTAATTATAAAAATAAAAATTAATAAAAATTAAAAAAATTATATATGAAAAAATAAAAATAAAAAATTATATTAAAAAAATATTTAAAAAATTAATTAAAAATAAATAACAAAAAAATAAAAAAAATTTTTTTTTAATTATTTAAAAAATAAAATTTAAAAAATTAATTAAAAAAATTATATATGAAAATATAAAAATAAAATATTAAATTAAAAAAAAATATTTAAAAAATGAATTAAAAATAAATAACAAAAAAATATAATAAAATAAAATTATAAAAAATAAAAAAAAATTAATATAAATTATAAAAAATAAAATTAATAAAAATTAAAAAAATTAATTAAATAAAATTATATATGAAAATATAAAAATAAAAAATTAAATTAAAAAAAAATATTTAGAAAATTAATTAAAAATAAATAACAAAAAAATTAGAAATAAAAAATTAAAAAAAATATTTTTAAAAAATTATATATGAAAATAAAAAATTAAATTAAAAAAAATAATTTAAAAAAAAAATATTTTTAAAAAATGATACATGAAAAATAAAAATAAAAAATATATTTAAAAAAAAATTTTAAAAATAAAAGATTAAATTAATTTGGAAAAAAAAAGGAAATAAAAAATATATAAAAAATATTTTTAAAAAATAAAAACTTAAATTAAAAAAAAAAATTATTTAAAAAAAAAAAATAAAAGACTAAATAAAAAATAATTTTGAAAAAAATAAAATTAAAAATAATTTAAAAAAATATTTTTAAAAAATTGTATATGAAAATATAAAAATAAAAATTAAATTAAAAAAAAAAAAAAATAAAAAAAAAAATTTAAAAAAAAATAAGAAATAAAAAATATTAAAAACAAATATTTTTAAAAAATTATTATTGAAAATATAAAAATAAAAAATTAAATTAAAAAAAAAAAATTTTAAAAAATAATAAAAATTTTTTTTTTTTTAATTATAAAAAATAAACTTAATAAAAATTTAAAAAAATTAAAAAAATATTTAAAAAATTAATTAAAAATAAATAACAAAAAAAAAAAAAAAAATTTTTTTAATTATAAAAAATAAAATTTATAAAAATTAAAAAAAAATTATATATGAAAATATTTAAATAAAAAATTAAATTAAAAAAAAAATATATAAAAAAATAATTTAAAAAAATAACAAAAAAAAGGAAAAAAATTAAAAAATTAAATATTTTTAAAAATTTATATATGAAAATATAAAAATAAAAAATAAATTAAAAAAAATATTTAAAAAATTAATTTAAAAAAATAACAAAAAATATATAAAAAAATTTTTTTTTTTATGATAAAAAAATAAAGTTAAAAAAATTAAAAAAAAATTAATTTACAAAAAATTATATATGAAAAAATAATAATAAAAAATTAAATTTAAAAAAAATATTTAAAAATTAATAAAAAATAAATAACAAAAAAAAATATTTAAAAAAAATTTTTTAATTATAAAAATAAAATTAATAAAAATTAAAAATTAAAAATTATTTATTAAAAATAAATAGCAAAAAAAATAAAAAAATTTTTTTTTAATTATAAAAAATAAACTTAATAAAAATTAAAAAAAAATTATATATGAAAATATAAAAATAAAATATTAAATTAAAAAAAAAATATTTAAAAAATTAATTAAAAATAAATAACAAAAAATATAAAAAAATATTTTTTAATTATAAAAAATAAAATTTATAAAAATTAAAAAAATTAATGAATAAAAATTATATATGAAAATATAAAAATAAAAAATGAAATTTAAAAAAAAAATATTTAAAAAACTAATTAAAAATAAATAACAAATAAAATATATAAACAAAATTTTTTTTAGTTATTTAAAAAAAAAAATTAATAAAAATTAAAAAAAATATATATATTAATATATAAAAATAAAAAATTAAATTAAAAAAAATATTTTAAAAATTAATTTAAAAAAATAACAAAAAATATATAAAAAAAAAATTACAAAAAAAAAATAAAACAAAAATTTTTTTTTTAATTATAAAAAATAAAATTAATAAAAATTAAAAAAAAATTAATTAAAAAAATTATATATGAAAATATAAAAATAAAAAATTAAATTAAAAAAAAATATTTAAAAAATTATTTAAAAAAAAATAACAAAAAAATATTAAAAAACAAATTTTTAAAAATTATAAAAAATAAATTTGATAAAAATTAAAAAAAATATTTAAAAAATAAATTAAAAATAAATAACAAAAAAATATAAAAAAAATTTTTTTAATTATAAAAAATAATATTAATAAAAATTTAAAAAAAATGATTAAAAAAATTGTATATGAAAATATAAAAATAAAAAAATAAATTAAAAAGAAAATATTTAAAAAATTAATTAAAAATAAATAACAAAAAAAAAAAAAAAAAATAAAACAAAAATTTTTTTTTTAATTATAAAAAATAAAATTAATAAAAATTAAAAAAAAATTAATTAAAAAAAATTATATATGAAAATATAAAAATAAAAAATTAAATTAAAAAAAAATATTTAAAAAATTATTTTAAAAAAAAATAACAAAAAAATTATTAAAAAACAAATTTTTAAAAATTATAAAAAATAAATTTGATAAAAATTAAAAAAAATTATATATGAAAATATAAAAATAAAAAACTTAAAAAAAAAAAAAAAATATTTAAAAAATTAATTAAAAATAAATAACAAAAAAATATAATAAAATAAAATTATAAAAAATAAAAAAAAATTAATATAAATTATAAAAAATAAAATTAATATAAATTAAAAAAAAAATTTTTAAAAATTATATATAAAAATATAAAAATAAAAAATTAAATTAAAAAAAAATATTTAAAAAATTAATTAAAAATAAATTAAAAATAAATAACCAAAAAAAAATATAAAAAAAAATAAAAAAAAAATTTTTTAAATTATAAAAAATAAAATTAATAAAAATTAAAAAAAAATTATATATGAAAATACAAAAATAAAAAATTAAATTAAAAAAAATATATTTAAAAATTAATTAAAAATAAATTACAAAAAAAATATATAAAAAAAATAAACAAAAAATAAAAAAATTTTTTTTTAATTATAAAAAATAAAATTTATAAAAATTAAAAAAAAAATTATATATGAAAATATAAAAATAAAAAATTAAATTAAAAAAAAATATTTAAAAAATTAATAAAAAATAAATAACAAAAAATAACAAAAAATTATAAAAAATTAAAAAAAATTAATTAAAAAAAATTATATATGAAAATATAAAAATAAAAAATTAAATTAAAAAAATATTTAAAAAATTAATTAAAAATAAATAACAAACAAAATATAAAAAATTTTTTTTTTTAATTATAAAAAATAAAATTAATAAAAATTAAAAAAAATTAATTAAAAAAAATTATATATGAAAATAAAAAAATAAAAAATTAAATTAAAAAAAATATATTTAAAAATTAATTAAAAATAAATAACAAAAAAAATATAAAAAAAATCTTTTTTTAATTATAAAAAATAAAATTTAAAAAAATTAATTTAAAAAAATTATATATGAAAATATAAAAATAAAAATTAAAAAAATTATAAAAAAAAATATAAAAATTAAATTAAAAAAATATATATAAAAAAATAATTTAAAAAAAAATAACAAAAAAAAAGGAAAAAAATTAAAAAATTAAATATTTTTAAAAATTTATATATGAAAATATAAAAATAAATTAAAAAAAAATTTAAAAATTAATTTAAAAAATAACAAAAAATATATAAAAAAATTTTTTTTTTTGATAAAAAAATAAAGTTAAAAAAATTAAAAAAATTAATTTACAAAAATTATATATGAAAAAATAATAATAAAAAATTAAATTAAAAAAAAAATAAAATTAATAAAAATTAAAAATTAAAAATTATTTATTAAAAATAAATAGCAAAAAAATATAAAAAAATTTTTTTTTTTAATTATAAAAAATAAACTTAATAAAAATTAAAAAAAAATTATATATGAAAATATAAAAATAAAATATTAAATTAAAAAAAAATATTTAAAAAATTAATTAAAAATAAATAACAAAAAATATAAAAAAAATATTTTTAATTATAAAAAAATAAAATTTATAAAAATTAAAAAAAATTAATGAATAAAAATTATATATGAAAATATAAAAATAAAAAATGAAATTTAAAAAAAAATATTTAAAAAACTAATTAAAAATAAATAACAAATAAAATATATAAACAAAATTTTTTTTTAGTTATTTAAAAAATAAAATTAATAAAAATTAAAAAAATATATATATATGAATATATAAAAATAAAAAATTAAATTAAAAAAATATTTTAAAAATTAATTTAAAAAAATAACAAAAAAAATATAAAAAAAAATTACAAAAAAAATAACAGAAAAATTTTTTTTTTAATTATAAAAAATAAAATTAATAAAAATTAAAAAAAAATTAATTAAAAAAAAATTATATATGAAAATATAAAAATAAAAAATTAAATTAAAAAAAAATATTTAAAAAATTATTTAAAAAAAAATAACAAAAAAAATATTAAAAAACAAATTTTTAAAAATTATAAAAAATAAATTTGATAAAAATTAAAAAAATATTTAAAAAATAAATTAAAAATAAATAACAAAAAAATATATAAAAAAATTCTTTTTTAATTATAAAAAATAATATTAATAAAAATTAAAAAAAAATTGATTAAAAAAAATTGTATATGAAAATATAAAAATAAAAAAATAAATTAAAAAGAAAATATTTAAAAAATTAATTAAAAATAAATAACAAAAAAAAAAAAAACAAAAATTTTTTTTAATTATAAAAAATAAAATTAATAAAAATTAAAAAAAAATTAATTAAAAAAAATTATATATGAAAATATAAAAATAAAAAATTAAATTAAAAAAATATTTAAAAAATTAATTAAAAATAAATAACAAAAATATATAAAAAAATTTTTTTTTTAATTATAACAAATAAAATTAATAAAAATTAAAAAAAATTAATTAAAAAAATTATATATGAAAATACAAAAATAAAAAATTAAATTTAAAAAAAATATTTAAAAAATTAATTAAAAATAAATAACAAAAAAATATAAAAAAAATTTTTTTTTAATTATAAAAAATAATATTAATAAAAATTTAAAAAAAAATGATTAAAAAAAAATTGTATATGAAAATATAAAAATAAAAAAATAAATTAAAAGAAAATATTTAAAAAATTAATTAAAAATAAATAACAAAAAAAAAAAAAAAAAAAATAAAACAAAAATTTTTTTTTAATTATAAAAAATAAAATTAATAAAAATTAAAAAAAAATTAATTAAAAAAAATTATATATGAAAATATAAAAATAAAAAAATTAAATTAAAAAAAAATATTTAAAAAATTATTTTAAAAAAAAATAACAAAAAAATTATTAAAAAACAAATTTTTAAAAATTATAAAAAATAAATTTGATAAAAATTAAAAAAAATTATATATGAAAATATAAAAATAAAAAATTCAAAAAAAAAAAAAAAATATTTAAAAAATTAATTAAAAATAAATAACAAAAAAATATAATAAAATAAAATTATAAAAAATAAAAAAAAATTAATATAAATTATAAAAAATAAAATTAATATAAATTAAAAAAAAATTTTTTTAAAAATTATATATAAAAATATAAAAATAAAAAATTAAATTAAAAAAAAATATTTAAAAAATTAATTAAAAATAAATTAAAAATAAATAACCAAAAAAAATATAAAAAAAAATAAATAAAAAAATTTTTTTAAATTATAAAAAATAAAATTAATAAAAATTAAAAAAAAATTATATATGAAAATACAAAAATAAAAAATTAAATTAAAAAAATATATTTAAAAAATTAATTAAAAATAAATTACAAAAAAAATATATAAAAAAAATAAACAAAAAATAAAAAAATTTTTTTTTAATTATAAAAAATAAAATTTATAAAAATTAAAAAAAAAATTATATATGAAAATATAAAAATAAAAAATTAAATTAAAAAAAAATATTTAAAAAATTAATAAAAAATAAATAACAAAAAATAACAAAAAATTATAAAAAATTAAAAAAAAATTAATTAAAAAAAATTATATATGAAAATATAAAAATAAAAAAATTAAATTAAAAAAATATTTAAAAAATTAATTAAAAATAAATAACAAACAAAATATAAAAAATTTTTTTTTAATTATAAAAAATAAAATTAATAAAAATTAAAAAAATTAATTAAAAAAAAATTATATATGAAAATAAAAAAATAAAAAATTAAATTAAAAAAAATATATTTAAAAAATTAATTAAAAATAAATAACAAAAAAAATATAAAAAAAATCTTTTTTTAATTATAAAAAATAAAATTTAAAAAAAATTAATTTAAAAAAATTATATATGAAAATATAAAAATAAAAAATTAAAAAAATTATAAAAAAAAAATATAAAATATTAAATTAAAAAAAATATATATAAAAAAATAATTTAAAAAAAAAATAACAAAAAAAAGGAAAAAAATTAAAAAATTAAATATTTTTAAAAATTTATATATGAAAATATAAAAATAAATTAAAAAAAATATTTAAAAAATTAATTTAAAAAAATAACAAAAAATATATAAAAAAATTTTTTTTTATGATAAAAAAATAAAGTTAAAAAAAATAAAAAAATTAATTTACAAAAATTATATATGAAAAAATAATAATAAAAAATTAAATTAAAAAAAAATATTTAAAAATTAATAAAAAATAAATAACAAAAAAAAAATTTAAAAAAAAATTTTTTTTAATTATAAAAAATAAAATTAATAAAAATTAAAAATTAAAAATTATTTATTAAAAATAAATAGCAAAAAAAATAAAAAAAATTTTTTTTTAATTATAAAAAATAAACTTAATAAAAATTAAAAAAAATTATATATGAAAATATAAAAATAAAATATTAAATTAAAAAAAAATATTTAAAAAATTAATTAAAAATAAATAACAAAAATATAAAAAAATATTTTTTAATTATAAAAAATAAAATTTATAAAAATTAAAAAAAATTAATTAAAAAAATTATATATGAAAATACAAAAATAAAAAATTAAATTTAAAAAAAATATTTAAAAAATTAATAAAAAATAAAAAACAAAAAAAATTAAAAAAAAATTTTTTTTATTATAAAAAATAAAATTAATAAAAATTAAAAAAAAATTATATATGAAAAAATAAAAAAATTAAATTAAAAAAAATATATTTAAAAAATTAATTAAAAATAAATTACAAAAAAATATATAAAAAAAAAAAAAATTTTTTTTTTAATTATAAAAAATAAAATTTATAAAAATTAAAAAAAAATTAATGAATAAAAATTATATTTGAAAATATAAAAATAAAAAATGAAATTTAAAAAAAAATATTTAAAAAACTAATTAAAAATAAATAACAAATAAAATATATAAAAAAAATTTTTTTTTTAGTTATTTAAAAAATAAAATTAATAAAAATTAAAAAAAAATATATATGAATATATAAAAATAAAAATTAAATTAAAAAAAATATTTAAAAAATTAATTAAAAATAAATTAAAAATAAATAACCAAAAAAAATATAAAAAAAAAATAAAAAAAAAAATTTTTTTTTAAATTATAAAAAATAAAATTAATAAAAATTAAAAAAAAATTATATATGAAAAAATAATAATAAAAAATTAAATTAAAAAAAAATATTTAAAAATTAATAAAAAATAAATAACAAAAAAAAATATTTAAAAAATTTTTTTTTAATTATAAAAAATAAAATTAATAAAAATTAAAAATTATTTATTAAAAATAAATAGCAAAAAAAAAAAAAAAAATTTTTTTTTAAATTATAAAAAATAAACTTAATAAAAATTAAAAAAAATTATATATGAAAATATAAAAATAAAATATTAAATTAAAAAAAATATTTAAAAAATTAATTAAAAATAAATAACAAAAATATATAAAAAAATTTTTTTAATTATAACAAATAAAATTAATAAAAATTAAAAAAAATTAATTAAAAAAATTATATATGAAAATACAAAAATAAAAAATTAAATTTAAAAAAAATATTTAAAAAATTAATAAAAAATAAAAAAACAAAAAAATTTAAAAAAAATTTTTTTTTATTTTTATAAAAAAAAAATTAATAAAAATTAAAAAAAAATTATATATGAAAAAATAAAAAATTAAATTAAAAAAATATATTTAAAAAATTAATTAAAAGTAAATTACAAAAAAAATATATAAAAAAAATTTTTTTTTAATTATAAAAAATAAAATTTATAAAAATTAAAAAAAATTAATGAATAAAAATTATATATGAAAATATAAAAATAAAAAATGAAATTTAAAAAAAATATTTAAAAAACTAATTAAAAATAAATAACAAATAAAATATATAAAAAAAAATTTTTTTTAGTTATTTAAAAAATAAAATTAATAAAAATTAAAAAAAAATATATATATGAATATATAAAAATAAAAAATTAAATTAAAAAAATATTTTAAAAATTAATTTAAAAAAATAACAAAAAAAATATAAAAAAAATTACAAAAAAAATAAAACAAAAATTTTTTTTAATTATAAAAAATAAAATTAATAAAAATTAAAAAAAAATTAATTAAAAAAATTATATATGAAAATATAAAAATAAAAAATTAAATTAAAAAAAAATATTTAAAAAATTATTTAAAAATAAATTAAAAATAAATAACCAAAAAAAAATATAAAAAAAATATAAAAAAAATTTTTTTTAATTATAAAAAATAAAATTAATAAAAATTAAAAAAAAATTATATATGAAAATACAAAAATAAAAAATTAAATTAAAAAAATATATTTAAAAAATTAATAAAAAATAAATAACAAAAAAATATTTAAAAAAAATTTTTTTTATTATTTAAAAAATAAAAAAATTAATTAAAAAAATTATATATGAAAATATAAAAATAAAAAATTAAATTAAAAAAATATTTTAAAAATTAATTAAAAATAAATAACAAACAAAATATAAAAAATTTTTTTTAATTATAAAAAATAAAATTAATAAAAATTAAAAAAAATAATTAAAAAAAATTATATATGAAAATAAAAAAATAAAAATTAAATTAAAAAAAAAATATTTAAAAAATTAATTAAAAATAAATAACAAAAAAATATAAAAAAATTTTTTTTTTAATTATAAAAAATAAAATTTAAAAAAATTAATTAAAAAAATTATATATGAAAATATAAAAATAAAATATTAAATTAAAAAAAAAAATATTTAAAAAATTGATTAAAAATAAATAACAAAAAAATATAATAAAATAAAATTATAAAAAATAAAAAAAATAATATAAATTATAAAAAATAAAATTAATAAAAATTAAAAAAAAAATTTAAAAAAAAATTTAAAAAAAATTATATATGAAAATATAAAAAAAAAAAATTAAGTTAAAAAAAATATTTTAAAAATTAATTAAAAATAAAAAAAAAAAAATATAAAAAAAATTTTTTTAATTATAAAAATAAAATTAATAAAAATTAAAAAAAAAATTATATATGAAAAAATAAAAATAAAAAATTAAATTAAAAAAAAATATTTAAAAAATTAATTAAAAATAAATAACAAAAAAATATAAAAAAAAAAATTTTTTAATTATAAAAAATAAAATTAATAAAAATTAAAAAAAATTAATAAAATAAATTATATATGAAAAAATAAAACTAAAAAATTTAACTTAAAAAAAAATATTTAAAAAATTAATTTAAAAAAAATAACAAAAAAAATTAAAATAAAATATAAAAAATAAAATTAATAAAAATTAAAAAAAATTATATATGAAAAAATAAAAATAAAAAATTAAATTAAAAAAAAATATTTAAAAAATTAATTAAAAATAAATAACAAAAAAAATATAAAAAAAATTTTTTTTTAATTATAAAAAATAAAATTAATAAAAATTAAAAAAAAATTAATAAAATAAATTATATATGAAAAAATAAAACTAAAAAATTTAACTTAAAAAAAATATTTAAAAATTAATTAAAAATAAATAACAAAAAAAATATTTAAAAAAAATTTTTTTTTAATTATAAAAATAAAATTAATAAAAATTAAAAAAAATTAATTTAAAAAAATATATATGAAAAATTAAAACTAAAAATTAAATTAAAAAAAAATTTAAAAATTAATTAAAATTAAATAACAAAAAAATATAAAAAAAAATTACAAAAAAATAAAAAAAAATTTTTTTTTTAATTATAAAAAATAAAATTAATAAAAATTAAAAAAAAATAATTAAAATAAATTATATATGAAAAATTAAAACTAAAAAATTAAATTAAAAAAAAATATTTAAAAATTAATTTAAAAAAAATAACAAAAAAAATAAAATTAATAAAAATTAAAAAAAAATTATATATGAAAATATAAAAATAAAAAATTAAATTAAAAAAATATATTTAACAAATTAATTAAAAATAAATAACAAAAAAAATATAAAAAAAAATTTTTTTAATTATAAAAAATAAAATTAATAAAAAATAAAAAAATTATATATGAAAATATAAAAATAAAAATTAAATTAAAAAAAAATATTTAAAAAATTAATTTAAAAAAAATAACAAAAAAATTATATATGAAAATATAAAAATAAAAAATTAAATTAAAAAAAATATTTAAAAAATTAATTAAAAATAAATAACAAAAAAAATATAAAAAAATTCTTTTTTAATTATAAAAAAATAAAATTAATAAAAATTAAAAAAAAATAACTAAAAAAAATTATATATGAAAATAAAAAAATAAAAAATTAAATTAAAAAAAAATATTTAAAAAATTAATTAAAAATAAATAACAAAAAAAATATAAAAAAAAATTTTTTTTAATTATAAAAAATAAAATTTAAAAAAAATTAATTAAAAAAAATTATATATGAAAATATAAAAATAAAATATTAAATTAAAAAAAAATATTTAAAAAATTGATTAAAAATAAATAAAAAAAAAATATAATAAAATAAAATTATAAAAAATAAAAAAAAATTAATATAAATTATAAAAAATAAAATTAATAAAAATTAAAAAAAAAATTTTAAAAAAATTAATAAAAAAATTATATTTGAAAATATAAAAATAAAAAATTAAGTTAAAAAAAAAATATTTAAAAAATTAATTAAAAATAAATAACAAAAAAAAATATAAAAAAAAAATTTTTTTAATTAAAAAAAATAAAATTAATAAAAATTAAAAAAAATATATATTTTATATATGAAAATATAAAAATAAAAAATTAAATTAAAAAAATATATTTAACAAATTAATTAAAAATAAATAACAAAAAAATATAAAAAAAAATTTTTTTAATTATAAAAAATAAAATTAATAAAAAATAAAAAAAAATTATATATGAAAATATATAAATAAAAAATTAAATTAAAAAAAATATTTAAAAAATTAATTTAAAAAAAATAACAAAAAAAATAAAATTAATAAAAATTAAAAAAAATTATATATGAAAATATAAAAATAAAAAATTAAATTAAAAAAATATATTTAACAAATTAATTAAAAATAAATAACAAAAAAAATATAAAAAAATTTTTTTTTAATTATAAAAAATAAAATTAATAAAAAATAAAAAAAATTATATATGAAAATATAAAAATAAAAAATTAAATTAAAAAAATATTTAAAAAATTAATTTAAAAAAAATAACAAAAAAAATTATATATGAAAATATAAAAATAAAAAATTAAATTAAAAAAAAATATTTAAAAAATTAATTAAAAAATAAATAACAAAAAAATATAAAAAAATTCTTTTTTAATTATAAAAAATAAAATTAATAAAAATTAAAAAAAAATAACTAAAAAAATTATATATGAAAATAAAAAAATAAAAATTAAATTTAAAAAAAATATTTAAAAAATTAATTAAAAATAAATAACAAAAAAATATAAAAAAAATTTTTTTTTTTAATTATAAAAAATAAAATTTAAAAAAATTAATTAAAAAAATTATATATGAAAATATAAAAATAAAATATTAAATTAAAAAAAAAAATATTTAAAAAATTGATTAAAAATAAATAACAAAAAAATATAATAAAATAAAATTATAAAAAATAAAAAAAAAATTAATATAAATTATAAAAAATAAAATTAATAAAAATTAAAAAAAAATTTAAAAAAAATTTAAAAAAAAATTATATTTGAAAATATAAAAATAAAAAATTAAGTTAAAAAAAATATTTAAAAAATTAATTAAAAATAAATAACAAAAAAAATATAAAAAAAAATTTTTTTAATTAAAAAAAATAAAATTAATAAAAATTAAAAAAATATATATTTTATATATGAAAATATAAAAATAAAAAAATTAAATTAAAAAAAATATTTAAAAAAATTAATTTAAAAAAAATAACAAAAAAAATTAAAATAAAATATAAAAAATAAAATTAATAAAAATTAAAAAAATTATATATGAAAAAATAAAAATAAAAAATTAAATTAAAAAAAATATTTAAAAAATTAATTAAAAATAAATAACAAAAAAATAAAAAAAAATTTTTTTAATTATAAAAAAAAAAATTAATAAAAATTAAAAAAATTAATAAAATAAATTATATATGAAAAAATAAAACTAAAAAAATTTAACTTAAAAAAAATATTTAAAAAATTAATTAAAATTAAATAACAAAAAAAATATAAAAAAAATTACAAAAAAATAAAAAAAAATTTTTTTTTTAATTATAAAAAATAAAATTAATAAAAATTAAAAAAAAATAATTAAAATAAATTATATATGAAAAATTAAAACTAAAAAATTAAATTAAAAAAATATTAAAAAAATTAATTTAAAAAAAATAACAAAAAAAATAAAATTAATAAAAATTAAAAAAAATTATATATGAAAATATAAAAATAAAAAATTAAATTAAAAAAATATATTTAACAAATTAATTAAAAATAAATAACAAAAAAATATAAAAAAATTTTTTTAATTATAAAAAAATAAAATTAATAAAAAATAAAAAAAAATTATATATGAAAATATATAAATAAAAAATTAAATTAAAAAAAATATTTAAAAAATTAATTAAAAATAAATAACAAAAAAAATAAAAAATTTTTTTTAATTATAAAAAATAAAATTAATAAAAATTAAAAAAATTAATTAAAAAAATTATATATGAAAATATAAAACTAAAAAATTAAATTAAAAAAAAATATTTAAAAAATTAATTAAAAAAAAATAACAAAAATATATAAAAAAATTCTTTTTAATTATAAAAAATAAAATTAATAAAAATTAAAAAAAATTAATTTAAAAAAATTATATATGAAAAAATAAAAATAAAAAATTTAACTTAAAAAAATATTTAAAAAATTAATTAAAAATAAATAACAAAAAAATTAAAATAAATTATAAAAAATAAAATTAATAAAAATTAAAAAAAAATTATATATGAAAATATAAAAATAAAAAATTAAATTAAAAAAAATATTTAAAAAATTAATTAAAAATAAATAACAAAAAAAATATTTAAAAAAAATTTTTTTAATTATAAAAAATTAAATTAATAAAAATTTAAAAAAATTATATATGAAAATATAAAAATAAAAATTAAATTAAAAAAAAAATATTTAAAAAATTAATTTAAAAAAAATAACAAAAAATATATAAAAAAATTCTTTTTTAATTATAAAAAATAAAATTAATAAAAATTAAAAAAAATTCTTTAAAAAAAAATTATATATGAAAATATAAATATAAAAAATTAAATTAAAAATAAAATATTTAAAAAATTAATTAAAAATAAATAACAAAAAAAATATAAAAAAAATTACAAAAAAAATAAAAAAATTTTTTTTTTTAATTATAAAAAAATAAAATTAATAAAAATTAAAAAAAAAAAAAATTAATTAAAAAAATTATATATGAAAAAATAAAACTAAAAAATTAAATTAAAAAAAATATTTAAAAAATTAATTTAAAAAAAATAACAAAAAAATTATATATGAAAATATAAAAATAAAAAATTAAATTAAAAAAAATATTTAAAAAATTAATTAAAAATAAATAACAAAAAAAATATAAAAAAATTCTTTTTTAATTATAAAAAATAAAATTAATAAAAATTAAAAAAAAATTAATTAATTAAAAAAATTATATATGAAAATATAAATATAAAAAATTAAATTAAAAATAAAATATTTAAAAAATTAATTAAAAATAAATAACAAAAAAATATAAAAAAAATTACAAAAAAATAAAAAAAAATTTTTTTTTAATTATAAAAAATAAAATTAATAAAAATTAAAAAAAAAATTAATTAAAAAAATTATATATGAAAAAATAAAACTAAAAAATTAAATTAAAAAAATATTTAAAAAATTAATTTAAAAAAATAACAAAAAAATTATATATGAAAATATAAAAATAAAAATTAAATTAAAAAAATTTTTAAAAAATTAATTAAAAATAAATAACAAAAAAATATAAAAAAATTCTTTTTTAATTATAAAAAATAAAATTAATAAAAATTAAAAAAATTAATTAAAAAAATTATATATGAAAATATAAATATAAAAAATTAAATTAAAAATAAAATATTTAAAAATTAATTAAAAATAAATAACAAAAAAATATAAAAAAATTACAAAAAAAATAAAAAAAATTTTTTTTTTAATTATAAAAAATAAAATTAATAAAAATTAAAAAAAAATTAATTAAAAAAAATTATATATGAAAAAATAAAACTAAAAATTAAATTAAAAAAAAATATTTAAAAAATTAATTTAAAAAAAATAACAAAAAAAATAAAATAAATTATAAAAAATAAAATTAATAAAAATTATATATGAAAATATAAAAATAAAAATTAAATTAAAAAAAAAATTTAAAAAATTAATTAAAAATAAATAACAAAAAAATATAAAAAAAATTTTTTTTTAATTATAAAAAATAAAAATTAATAAAAATTAAAAAAAAATTAATTAAAAAAAATTATATATGAAAAAATAAAAATTAAAAATTAAATTAAAAAAAATATTTAAAAAATTAATTAATAATAAATAGCAAAAAAAATATAAAAACAATTTTTTTAATTATAAAAAAATAAAATTAATAAAAATTAAAAAAAATTAATTAGAAAAAAATTATATATGAAAAAATAAAAATTAAAAATTAAATTAAAAAAAAATATTTAAAAAATTAATTTAAAAAAAATAACAAAAAAATTAAAATAAAATATAAAAAATAAAATTAATAAAAAAATTATATATGAAAAAATAAAAATAAAAAATTAAATTAAAAAAAAATATTTAAAAAATTAATTAAAAATAAATAACAAAAAAAATATAAAAAAAAATTTTGTTTAATTATAAAAATAAAATTAATAAAAATTAAAAAAAAATTAATTAAAAAAATATATATGAAATTATAAAAATAAAAAATTAAATTAAAAAAAAATATTTAAAAAATTAATTTAAAAAAATAACAAAAAAAATTAAAATAAAATATAAAAAATAAAATTAATAAAAAAAATTATATATGAAAAAATAAAAATAAAAAATTAAATTAAAAAAATATTTAAAAATTAATTAAAAATAAATAACAAAAAAATATAAAAAAAATTTTTTTAATTATAAAAAATAAAATTAATAAAAATTAAAAAAAATTAATTAAAAAAAATATATATGAAAATATAAAAATAAAAAATTAAATTAAAAAAAAATATTTAAAAATTAATTAAAAATAAATAACAAAAAAATATAAAAAAAATTTTTTTAATTATAAAAAATAAAATTAATAAAAATTAAAAAAAATAATTAAAATAAATTATATATGAAAAAATAAAACTAAAAAATTAAATTAAAAAAATATTTAAAAAATTAATTTAAAAAAAATAACAAAAAAATTAAAATAAAATATAAAAAATAAAATTAATAAAAAAATTATATATGAAAAATAAAAATAAAAAATTAAATTAAAAAAAATATTTAAAAAATTAATTAAAAATAAATAACAAAAAAATATAAAAAAAAAATTTTTGTTTAATTATAAAAAATAAAATTAATAAAAATTAAAAAAAAATTAATTAAAAAAATATATATGAAATTATAAAAATAAAAAATTAAATTAAAAAAAAATATTTAAAAAATTAATTTAAAAAAAATAACAAAAAAAATTAAAATAAAATATAAAAAATTAAATTAATAAAAATTATATATGAAAAAATAAAAATAAAAAATTATATTAAAAAAAATATTTAAAAAATTAATTAAAAATAAATAACAAAAAAAATATAAAAAAAAATTTTTTTAATTATAAAAAATAAAATTAATAAAAATTAAAAAAATTAATTAAAAAAAAAATATATGAAAATATAAAAATAAAAAATTAAATTAAAAAAAAATATTTAAAAAATTAATTAAAAATAAATAACAAAAAAATATAAAAAAAAAAATTTTTTAATTATAAAAAATAAAATTAATAAAAATTAAAAAAAAATAATTAAAATAAATTATATATGAAAAAATAAAACTAAAAATTAAATTAAAAAAATATTTAAAAAATTAATTTAAAAAAATAACCAAAAAAATAAAAAAAATTCTTTTTTTAATTATAAAAAATAAAATTAATAAAAATTAAAAAAAAATTAATTAAAAAAATTATATATGAAAAAATAAAAATTAAAAATTAAATTAAAAAAAAATATTTAAAAAATTAATTAAAAATAAATAACAAAAAAAATATAAAAAAAATAACAAAAAAATAAAATAAATTATAAAAATAAAATTAATAAAAATTATAAAAAAATTATATATGAAAATATAAAAATAAAAATTAAATTAAAAAAAAATTTTAAAAATTAATTAAAAATAAATAACAAAAAATAAAAAAAAAATTTTTTTTTTTAATTAAAAAAATAAAATTAATAAAAATTAAAAAAAAATTAATTAAAAAAAATTATATATGAAAAAATAAAAAATTAAAAATTAAATTAAAAAAAATATTTAAAAAATTAATTTAAAAAAATAACAAAAAAATTAAAATAAAATATAAAAAATAAAATTAATAAAAAAAATTATATATGAAAAAATAAAAATAAAAAATTAAATTAAAAAAAATATTTAAAAATTAATTAAAAATAAATAACAAAAAAAATAAAAAAAAAAAATTTTTTTAATTATAAAATTAAAATTAAGAAAAATTTAAAAAAATTAATTAAAAAAAATATATATGAAAATATAAAAATGAAAA
The DNA here is from genome assembly GCA_018153035.1 of Drosophila pseudoananassae pseudoananassae. NCBI lineage: Eukaryota > Metazoa > Arthropoda > Insecta > Diptera > Drosophilidae > Drosophila > Drosophila pseudoananassae. The sequence continues at coordinate 145,081 of JAECXR010000066.1, read as the reverse complement.
TTTAATTCATTTTATTAAATTTCAAAATTTAATTTAAAAAAAAAATTTAAAAAATTAATTAAAAATAAATAACAAAAAAATATAAAAAAAAAATTTTTTTAATTATAAAAAAATAAAATTAATAAAAATTAAAAAAAAATAATTAAAATAAATTATATATGAAAAAATAAAACTAAAAAATTAAAAAAAAAAAAAATAAATTAAAAAAAAATATATAAAAAATTAATTTAAAATAAATAACAAAAAAATTAAAATAAAATATAAAAAATAAAATTAATAAAAATTAAAAAAAAATTATATATGAAAACATAAAAATAAAAAATTAAATTAAAAAAAATATTTAAAAAAATAATTTAAAAAAAATAACAAAAAAAAGAAAAAAAATTTAAAAAAAGGAAATAAAAATATTAAAAAAATATTTTTAAAATTTTATATATGAAAATATAAAAATAAAAATTAAATTAAAAAAATTTCAAAAAAAAAATTTTTTAATTATTATTAAAAAATAAAATTAATAAAAATTAAAAAAAATTATATATGAAAACATAAAAATAAAAAATTAAATTAAAAAAAAATATTTAAAAAAATAATTTAAAAAACATATAACAAAAAAAATTAAAATAAAATATAAAAAATAAAATTAATAAAAATTAAAAAAAATTATATATAAAAATAAAAAAATAAAAATTAAATTAAAAAAAAAATATTTAAAAATTAATTAAAAAAAAATAACAAAAAATATATAAAAAAATTCTTTTTTAATTATAAAAAATAAAATTAATAAAAATTAAAAAAATTAATTTAAAAAATTATATATTAAAAAATAAAAAAAAAAATTTAACTTAAAAAAATATTTAAAAAATTAATTAAAAATAAATAACAAAAAAATTAAAATAAATTATAAAAAATAAAATTAATAAAAATTAAAAAAAAAATTATATATGAAAAAAATAAAAATAAAAATTAAATTAAAAAAAATATTTAAAAAATAATTAAAAATAAATAACAAAAAAATATAAAAAAAAAAAATTTTTTTTAATTATAAAAATAAAATTAATAAAAATTAAAAAAAATTAATAAAATAAATTATATATGAAAAAATAAAACTAAAAAATTTAACTTAAAAAATATTTAAAAAATTAATTAAAAATAAATAACAAAAAAAATATTAAAAAAAAATTTTTTTTTTAATTATAAAAAATAAAATTAATAAAAATTAAAAAAAATTAATTTAAAAAAATATATATGAAAAATTAAAACTAAAAAATTAAATTTAAAAAAATAAATAAAAAATAAAAAAAAAATATTTTTTTTTTTTAATTATAAAAAATAAAATTAATAAAAATTAAAAAAAATTATATATGAAAAAAAAAAATAAAAAAATTAAATTAAAAAAAAAATATTTAAAAAATTAATTAAAAAAAATAACAAAAATATATAAAAAAATTCTTTTTTAATTATAAAAATAAAATTAATAAAAATTAAAAAAAAATTAATTTAAAAAAATATATATGAAAAAATAAAAATAAAAAATTTAACTTAAAAAAATATTTAAAAAATTAATTAAAAATAAATAACAAAAAAATTAAAATAAATTATAAAAAATAAAATTAATAAAAATTAAAAAAAAATTATATATGAAAAATAAAAATAAAAAATTAAATTAAAAAAAAAAATATTTAAAAATTAATTAAAAATAAATAACAAAAAAATATAAAAAAAAAAATTTTTTTAATTATAAAAAATAAAATTAATAAAAATTATATATGAAAAATTAAAAATAAAAAATTATATTAAAAAAATATTTAAAAAATTAATTAAAAATAAATAACAAAAAAATATAAAAAAATTTTTTTAATTATAAAAAAATAAAATTAATAAAAATTAAAAAAATTAATTAAAAAAAAATTATATATGAAAAATAAAAATTAAAAATTAAATTAAAAAAAATATTTAAAAAATTAATTTAAAAAAATAAAAAAATTAAAATAAAATATAAAAAATAAAATTAATAAAAAAAATTATATATGAAAAAATAAAAATAAAAAATGAAATTAAAAAAATATTTAAAAATTAATTAAAAATAAATAACAAAAAAATATAAAAAAAAAATTTTTAATTATAAAAATAAAATTAATAAAAATTATATATGAAAAAATAAAAATAAAAAATTATATTAAAAAAAAATATTTAAAAATTAATTAAAAATAAATAACAAAAAAAATATAAAAAAAATTTTTTTAATTATAAAAAATAAAATTAATAAAAATTAAAAAAAATTAATTAAAAAAATTATATATGAAAAAATAAAAATTAAAAATTAAATTAAAAAAAAATATTTAAAAAATTAATTTAAAAAAAATAACAAAAAAATTAAAATAAAATATAAAAATAAAATAAATAAAAAAAATTATATATGAAAAAATAAAAATAAAAATTAAATTAAAAAAATATTTAAAAAATTAATTAAAAATAAATAACAAAAAAATATAAAAAAAAAATTTTTTTTAATTATAAAAATAAAATTAATAAAAATTAAAAAAAATTAATTAAAAAAAATATATATGAAAATATAAAAATAAAAAATTAAATTAAAAAAAAATATTTAAAAAATTAATTAAAAATAAATAACAAAAAAATATAAAAAAAATTATTTTTAATTATAAAAAATAAAATTAATAAAAATTAAAAAAAAATAATTAAAATAAATTATATATGAAAAAAATAAAACTAAAAAATTAAATTAAAAAAAATATTTAAAAAATTAATTTAAAAAAAATAACAAAAAAATATAAAAAAATTCTTTTTTATTATAAAAAAATAAAATTAATAAAAATTAAAAAAATTAATTAAAAAAATTATATATGAAAAAATAAAAATTAAAAATTAAATTAAAAAAAATATTTAAAAATTAATTAAAAAAATAAATAACAAAAAAAATATAAAAAAAATAACAAAAAAATAAAAATAAATTATAAAAAATAAAATTAATAAAAATTATAAAAAAATTATATATGAAAATATAAAAATAAAAAATTAAATTAAAAAAATATTTAAAAAATTAATTAAAAATAAATAACAAAAAAATAAAAAAAATTTTTTTAATAAAAAAAAATAAAATTAATAAAAATTAAAAAAAATTAATTAAAAAAAATTATATATGAAAAAATAAAATTAAAAATTAAATTAAAAAAAAAAATATTTAAAAAATTAATTTAAAAAAAATAACAAAAAAAATTAAAATAAAATATAAAAAATAAAATTAATAAAAAAATTATATATGAAAAAATAAAAATAAAAATTAAATTAAAAAAAAATATTTAAAAAATTAATTAAAAATAAATAACAAAAAAATAAAAAAAAAATTTTTTTAATTATAAAATTAAAATTAAGAAAAATTTAAAAAAATTAAATTAAAAAAAATTATATATGAAAATATAAAAATGAAAATTTAATTCATTTAATTAAATTTCAAAATTTAATTTAAAAAAAAAATATTTAAAAAATTAATTAAAAATAAATAACAAAAAAAATATAAAAAAAATTTTTTTTAATTATAAAAAATAAAATTAATAAAAATTAAAAAAAAATAATTAAAATAAATTATATATGAAAAAATAAAACTAAAAAATTAAATTAAAAAAAAAATTTTAAAAAAAATAATTAAAAATAAATAACAAAAAAAAATTTTTTAATTATAAAAAATAAAATTAATAAAAATTAAAAAACAATTAATTAAAAAATATTATATATGAAAAAATAAAAATCAAAAATTAAATTAAAAAAAATATTTTAAAAATTAATTTAAAAAAAATAAAAAAATTAAAATAAATAATAAAAAATAAAATCAATAAAAATTAAAAAAAAATATATGAAAATATAAAAATAAAAAATTAAATTAAAAAAATGTTTAAAAAATTAATTAAAAATAAATAACAAAAAAATATAAAAAAAAATTTTTTTAATTATAAAAAATAAAATTAATAAAAATTAAAAAAAAATATATATGAAAATATATAAATAAAAAATTAAATTAACAAAAAAATATTTAAAAAAAATAATTAAAAATAAATAACAAAAAAAATTTTTTTAATTATAAAAATAAAATTAATAAAAATTTTAAAAAAAATTAATTAAAAAAATTATATATGAAAATATAAAAACAAAAAATTAAATTAAAAAAAAAATATTTAAAAAATTAATTTAAAATAAATAACAAAAAAATATAAAAAAAACTTTTTTTTAATTATAAAAAAAAAAATTAATAAAAATTAAAAAAAAAATTATATATGAAAACATAAAAAAAAAAATTAAATTAAAAAAAAATATTTAAAAAATAATTTAAAAAAATATAACAAAAAAAAGAAAAAAAAATAAAAAAAAGGAAATAAAAATATTAAAAAAATATTTTTAAAAATTTATATATGAAAATATAAAAATAAAAAATTAAATTAAAAAAAAATTCAAAAAAATTTTTTTTTAATTATAAAAATAAAATTAATAAAAATTAAAAAAAATTAATTAAAAAAATTATATATGAAAAATAAAATTAAAAATTAAATTAAAAAAAAATATTTAAAAAATTAATTTAAAAAAAACCAAAAAAATTAAAATAAAATATAAAAAATAAAATTAATAAAAAAAATTATATATGAAAAAATAAAAATAAAAAATTAAATTAAAAAAAAATATTTAAAAAATTAATTAAAAATAAATAACAAAAAAATAAAAAAAAAAAAAATTTTTTAATTATAAAATTAAAATTAAGAAAAATTAAAAAAAATTAATTAAAAAAAATTATATATGAAAATATAAAAATGAAAATTTAATTCATTTAATTAAATTTCAAAATTTAATTTAAAAAAAATATTTAAAAAATTAATTAAAAATAAATAACAAAAAAAATAAAAAAAAAAATTTTTTAATTATAAAAAATAAAATTAATAAAAATTAAAAAAAAATAATTAAAATAAATTATATATGAAAAAATAAAACTAAAAAAATTAAATTAAAAAAAAATTTTAAAAAATAATTAAAAATAAATAACAAAAAAAAAATTTTTTAATTATAAAAAATAAAATTAATAAAAATTAAAAAACAATTAATTAAAAAATATTATATATGAAAAAATAAAAATCAAAAATTAAATTTAAAAAATATTTTAAAAATTAATTTAAAAAAAAAAAAAAAATTAAAATAAATAATAAAAAATAAAATCAATAAAAATTAAAAAAAAATATATATGAAAATATAAAAATAAAAAATTAAATTAAAAAAAATGTTTAAAAATTAATTAAAAATAAATAACAAAAAAATATAAAAAAATTTTTTTTAATTATAAAAATAAAATTAATAAAAATTAAAAAAAAATTATATATGAAAATATATAAATAAAAATTAAATTAACAAAAAAATATTTAAAAAAATAATTAAAAAAAAATAACAAAAAAATTTTTTTAAATTATAAAAAATAAAATTAATAAAAATTAAAAAAAAATTAATTAAAAAAATTATATATGAAAATATAAAAACAAAAAATTAAATTAAAAAAAAATATTTAAAAAATTAATTTAAAATAAATAACAAAAAAATATAAAAAAAAACTTTTTTTAATTATAAAAAATAAAATTAATAAAAATTAAAAAAAAAAATTATATATGAAAACATAAAAATAAAAAATTAAATTAAAAAAAAAATATTTAAAAAAATAATTTAAAAAAATATACAAAAAAAAAAAAAATTAAAAAAAAAAGGAAATAAAAATATTAAAAAAATATTTTTAAAAAATTTATATCTGAAAATATAAAAATAAAAAATTAAATTAAAAAAAATTCAAAAAAAAATTTTTTTTTAATTATAAAAAATAAAATTAATAAAAATTAAAAAAAATTATATATGAAAACATAAAAATAAAAAATAAATTTAAAAAAAAAATATTTAAAAAAATAATTTAAAAACATATAACAAAAAAATTAAAATAAAATATAAAAAATAAAATTAATAAAAATTTAAAAAAATTATATATGAAAAAATAAAAATAAAAATTAAATTAAAAAAAAAATATTTAAAAAATTAATTAAAAAAAATAACAAAAAATATATAAAAAAAATTCTTTTTTAATTATAAAAAATAAAATTAATAAAAATTAAAAAAATTAATTTAAAAAATTATATATGAAAAAATAAAAATAAAAAATTTAACTTAAAAAAAATATTTAAAAATTAATTAAAAATAAAATAAAATAAATAAAATAAATTATAAAAAATAAAATTAATAAAAATTAAAAAAAAATTATATATGAAAAAATAAAAATAAAAAATTAAATTAAAAAAAATATTTAAAAAATTAATTAAAAATAAATAACAAAAAAAATTATAAAAAAAAATTTTTTAATTATAAAAAATAAAATTAATAAAAATTAAAAAAATTAATAAAATAAATTATATATGAAAAAATAAAACTAAAAATTTAACTTAAAAAATTTTAAAAATTAATTAAAAAATAAATAACAAAAAAAATATTAAAAAAAAAAATTTTTTTTTAATTATAAAAAATAAAATTAATAAAAATTAAAAAAAATTAATTTAAAAAAATATATATGAAAAATTAAAACTAAAAAATTAAATTTAAAAAAATATAAAAAAAATTAAAAAAAAAAAAAAATTTTTTTTTTAATTATAAAAAATAATATTAATAAAAATTAAAAAAATTATATATGAAAAAATAAAAATAAAAAATTAAATTAAAAAAAAAATATTTAAAAAATTAATTAAAAAAAATAACAAAAAATATATAAAAAAAATTCTTTTTTTAATTATAAAAAAATAAAATAATAAAAATTAAAAAAATTAATTTAAAAAAATTATATATGAAAAAATAAAAATAAAAATTTAACTTAAAAAAAATATTTAAAAAATTAATAAAAATATATAACAAAAAAAATTAAAATAAATTATAAAAATAAAATTAATAAAAATTAAAAAAAAATTATATATGAAAAAATAAAAATAAAAAATTAAATTAAAAAAAAATATTTAAAAAATTAATTAAAAATAAATAACAAAAAAATATAAAAAAAAATTTTTTTTAATTATAAAAAATAAAATTAATAAAAATTATATATGAAAAATTAAAAATAAAAAATTATATTAAAAAAAAATATTTAAAAAATTAATTAAAAATAAATAACAAAAAAATATAAAAAAATTTTTTTTTAATTATAAAAAATAAAATTAATAAAAATTAAAAAAATTAATTAAAAAAATTATATATGAAAAAATAAAAATTAAAAATTAAATTAAAAAAATATTTAAAAAATTAATTTAAAAAAATAACAAAAAAATTAAAATAAAATATAAAAATAAAATTAATAAAAAAATTATATATGAAAAAATAAAAATAAAAAATTAAATTAAAAAAAATATTTAAAAATTAATTAAAAAATAAATAACAAAAAAATATAAAAAAAAAAATTTTTTAATTATAAAAAATAAAATTAATAAAAATTAAAAAAAAATTAATTAAAAAAATATATATGAAAATATAAAAATAAAAAAATTAAATTAAAAAAAAATATTTAAAAAATTAATTAAAAATAAATAACAAAAAAATATAAAAAAAACTTTTTTAATTATAAAAATAAAATTAATAAAAATTAAAAAAAATTAATTAAAAAAAATATATATGAAAATATAAAAACAAAAAATTAAATTAAAAAAAAAATATTTAAAAATTAATTTAAAATAAATAACAAAAAAATAAAAAAAACTTTTTTTTTAATTATAAAAAATAAAATTAATAAAAATTAAAAAAAAAATTATATATGAAAACATAAAAATAAAAATTAAATTAAAAAAAATATTTAAAAATAATTTAAAAAAAATATAACAAAAAAAAAAAAAAAAATTAAAAAAAAAAGGAAATAAAAAATATTAAAAAAATATTTTTAAAAATTTATATATGAAAATATAAAAATAAAAATTAAATTAAAAAAAAATTCAAAAAAAAAAATTTAAAAAATAATTTAAAAAACATATAACAAAAAAATTAAAATAAAATATAAAAATAAAATTAATAAAAATTAAAAAAAAATTATATATGAAAAAATAAAAATAAAAAATTAAATTAAAAAAAAATATTTAAAAAATTAATTAAAAAAAAATAACAAAAAATATATAAAAAAATTCTTTTAATTATAAAAAATAAAAATTAAAAAAAAATTAATCTAAAAAAATTATGTATGAAAAAATAAAAATAAAAAATTTAACTTAAAAAAAATATTTAAAAAATTAATTAAAAATAAATAACAAAAAAAAATTAAAATAAATTATAAAAAATAAAATTAATAAAAATTAAAAAAAAAAATTATATATGAAAAAAAAAAATAAAAATTAAATTAAAAAAAAAATATTTAAAAATTAATTAAAAATATTTATTTTTAAAAAAAAAAATATAAAAAAAAAAAATTTTTTAATTATAAAAAATAAAATTAATAAAAATTTAAAAAAAATTAATAAAATAAATTATATATGAAAAAATAAAACTAAAAAATTTAACTTAAAAAAATATTTAAAAAATTAATTAAAAATAAATAACAAAAAAAATATTAAAAAAAAAAATTTTTTTTAATTATAAAAAATAAAATTAATAAAAATTAAAAAAAATTAATTTAAAAAAATATATATGAAAAATTAAAACTAAAAATTAAATTTAAAAAAAAATATTTAAAAAATTAATTAAAATTAAATAACAAAAAAATATAAAAAAAATTACAAAAAAATAAAAAAAAAATTTTTTTTTTTAATTATAAAAAATAAAATTAATAAAAATTAAAAAAAAATAATTAAAATAAATTATATATGAAAAATTAAAACTAAAAAATTAAATTAAAAAAAATATTTAAAAAATTAATTTAAAAAAAATAACAAAAAAAATAAAATTAATAAAAATTAAAAAAAATTATATATGAAAATATAAAAATAAAAAATTAAATTAAAAAAATATATTTAACAAATTAATTAAAAATAAATAACAAAAAAAAAAAAATTTTTTTAATTATAAAAAAATAAAATTAATAAAAATTAAAAAAAATTAATTAAAAAAAATTATATATGAAAATATAAAACTAAAAAAATTAAATTAAAAAAAAATATTTAAAAAATTAATTAAAAAAAAAAAATAAAAAAATATATAAAAAAATTTTTTTAATTATAAAAAAATAAAATTAATAAAAATTAAAAAAATTAATTTAAAAAAATTATATATGAAAAAATAAAAATAAAAAATTTAACTTAAAAAAAATATTTAAAAATTAATTAAAAATAAATAACAAAAAAATTAAAATAAATTATAAAAATAAAATTAATAAAAATTAAAAAAAATTATATATGAAAAATAAAAATAAAAAATTAAATTAAAAAAAAAATATTTAAAAAATTAATTAAAAATAAATAACAAAAAAAATATAAAAAAAATTTTTTTTAATTATAAAAAATAAAATTAATAAAAATTTAAAAAAATTAATAAAATAAATTATATATGAAAAAAATAAAACTAAAAAATTTAACTTAAAAAAAATATTTAAAAAATTAATTAAAAAATAAATAACAAAAAAATATTAAAAAAAAAATTTTTTAATTATAAAAATAAAATTAATAAAAATTAAAAAAATTAATTTAAAAAATATATATGAAAAATTAAAACTAAAAATTAAATTTAAAAAAATATTTAAAAAATTAATTAAAATTAAATAACAAAAAAATATAAAAAAAAAATTACAAAAAAAATAAAAAAAAAATTTTTTTTTTTAATTATAAAAATAAAATTAATAAAAATTAAAAAAAAATAATTAAAATAAATTATATATGAAAAATTAAAACTAAAAAATTAAATTAAAAAAAAATATTTAAAAAATTAATTTAAAAAAATAACAAAAAAATAAAATTAATAAAAATTAAAAAAAATTATATATGAAAATATAAAAATAAAAAATTAAATTAAAAAAATATATTTAACAAATTAATTAAAAATAAATAACAAAAAAAAATAAAAAATTTTTTTAATTATAAAAAATAAAATTAATAAAAATTAAAAAAAAATTATATATGAAAATATATAAATAAAAAATTAAATTAACAAAAAAATATTTAAAAAAATAATTAAAAAATAAATAACAAAAAAATTTTTTAATTATAAAAAATAAAATTAATAAAAATTAAAAAAAATTAATTAAAAAAATTATATATGAAAATATAAAAACAAAAAATTAAATTAAAAAAAAATATTTAAAAAATTAATTTAAAATAAATAACAAAAAAATATAAAAAAAACTTTTTTTAATTATAAAAATAAAAATTAATAAAAATTAAAAAAAAATTATATATGAAAACATAAAAATAAAAAATTTAAATTAAAAAAAAATATTTAAAAAAATAATTTAAAAAAATAATAACAAAAAAAGAAAAAAAAAATTAAAAAAAAAGGAAATAAAAAATATTAAAAAAATATTTTAAAAATTTATATATGAAAATATAAAAATAAAAAATTAAATTAAAAAAATCTTCAAAAAATTTTTTTTTAATTATAAAAATAAAATTAATAAAAATTAAAAAAATTATATATATGAAAACATAAAAATAAAAATTAAATTTAAAAAAATATTTAAAAAATAATTTAAAAAACATATAACAAAAAAATTAAAATAAAATATAAAAATAAAATTAATAAAAATTAAAAAAAATTATATATGAAAAAATAAAAATAAAAAATTAAATTAAAAAAAAAATATTTAAAAATTAATTAAAAAAAAACAAAAAATATATAAAAAAATTCTTTTTAATTATAAAAAATAAAAATTAAAAAAAAATTAATCTAAAAAAATTATGTATGAAAAAATAAAAATAAAAAAATTTAACTTAAAAAAAATATTTAAAAATTAATTAAAAATAAATAACAAAAAAATTAAAATAAATTATAAAAAATAAAATTAATAAAAATTAAAAAAAAATTATATATGAAAAAATAAAAATAAAAAATTAAATTAAAAAAAAAAAAATATTTAAAAAATTAATTAAAAATAAATAACAAAAAAATATAAAAAAAATTTTTTTTTAATTATAAAAATAAAATTAATAAAAATTTAAAAAAATTAATAAAATAAATTATATATGAAAAAATAAAACTAAAAATTTAACTTAAAAAATATTTAAAAATTAATTAAAAATAAATAACAAAAAAAATATTAAAAAAAAATTTTTTTTTTAATTATAAAAATAAAATTAATAAAAATTAAAAAAAAATTAATTTAAAAAATATATATGAAAAATTAAAACTAAAAATTAAATTTAAAAAAAAATATTTAAAAAATTAATTAAATTAAATAACAAAAAAATATAAAAAAAAATTACAAAAAAATAAAAAAAAAAATTTTTTTTTTAATTATAAAAATAAAATTAATAAAAATTAAAAAAAATAATTAAAATAAATTATATATGAAAAATTAAAACTAAAAAATTAAATTAAAAAAAATATTTAAAAAATTAATTTAAAAAAAATAACAAAAAAAATAAAATTAATAAAAATTAAAAAAAAATTATATATGAAAATATAAAAATAAAAAATTAAATTAAAAAAATATATTTAACAAATTAATTAAAAATAAATAACAAAAAAAAAAAATTTTTTTAATTATAAAAAATAAAATTAATAAAAATTAAAAAAATTAATTAAAAAAATTATATATGAAAATATAAAACTAAAAAATTAAATTAAAAAAAAAATATTTAAAAAATTAATTAAAAAAAATAACAAAAAAATATATAAAAAAAATTCTTTTTTAATTATAAAAAATAAAATTAATAAAAATTAAAAAAATTAATTTAAAAAAATTATATATGAAAAAATAAAAATAAAAAATTTAACTTAAAAAAAATATTTAAAAAATTAATTAAAAATAAATAACAAAAAAATTAAAATAAATTATAAAAAATAAAATTAATAAAAATTAAAAAAAAATTATATATGAAAAAATAAAAATAAAAAATTAAATTAAAAAAAAAATATTTAAAAAATTAATTAAAAATAAATAACAAAAAAATATAAAAAAAATTTTTTTTTAATTATAAAAAATAAAATTAATAAAAATTTAAAAAATTAATAAAATAAATTATATATGAAAAAATAAAACTAAAAAATTTAACTTAAAAAAAATATTTAAAAAATTAATTAAAAATAAATAACAAAAAAAATATTAAAAAAAAAAATTTTTTTTAATTATAAAAAATAAAATTAATAAAAATTAAAAAAATTAATTTAAAAAATATATATGAAAAATTAAAACTAAAAATTAAATTTAAAAAAAAATATTTAAAAAATTAATTAAAATTAAATAACAAAAAAAAAATATAAAAAAAATTACAAAAATAAAAAAAAATTTTTTTTTTAATTATAAAAAATAAAATTAATAAAAATTAAAAAAAAAAATAATTAAAATAAATTATATATGAAAAATTAAAACTAAAAAATTAAATTAAAAAAAATATTTAAAAATTAATTTAAAAAAAATAACAAAAAAATAAAATTAATAAAAATTAAAAAAAAATTATATATGAAAATATAAAAATAAAAAATTAAATTAAAAAAATATATTTAACAAATTAATTAAAAATAAATAACAAAAAAAAAAAAATTTTTTTTAATTATAAAAAATAAAATTAATAAAAATTAAAAAAAAATTAATTAAAAAAAATTATATATGAAAATATAAAACTAAAAAATTAAATTAAAAAAAAATATTTAAAAAATTAATTAAAAAAAATAACAAAAATATATAAAAAAATTCTTTTTTAATTATAAAAAATAAAATTAATAAAAATTAAAAAAAAATTAATTTAAAAAAATTATATATGAAAAAATAAAAATAAAAATTTAACTTAAAAAAAATATTTAAAAAATTAATTAAAAATAAATAACAAAAAAATTAAAATAAATTATAAAAATAAAATTAATAAAAATTAAAAAAAAATTATATATGAAAATATAAAAATAAAAAATTAAATTAAAAAAAATATTTAAAAAATTAATTAAAAATAAATAACAAAAAAAAATATAAAAAAATTTTTTTTAATTATAAAAAATAAAATTAATAAAAAATAAAAAAAATTATATATGAAAATATAAAAATAAAAAATTAAATTAAAAAAAATATTTAAAAAATTAATTAAAAATAAATAACAAAAAAATATAAAAAAAATTCTTTTTAATTATAAAAAATAAAATTAATAAAAATTAAAAAAATTAATTAAAAAAAATTATATATGAAAATATAAATATAAAAAATTAAATTAAAAATAAAATATTTAAAAAATTAATTAAAAATAAATAACAAAAAAAATATAAAAAAATTACAAAAAAATAAAAAAAATTTTTTTAATTATAAAAATAAAATTAATAAAAATTAAAAAAATTAATTAAAAAAAAATATTTAAAAAATTAATTTAAAAAAAATAACAAAAAAAATAAAATAAATTATAAAAAAATAAAATTAATAAAAATTATATATGAAAATATAAAAATAAAAATTAAATTAAAAAAAATATTTAAAAATTAATTAAAAATAAATAACAAAAAAAATATTAAAAAAATTTTTTTTTAATTATAAAAATAAAATTAATAAAAATTAAAAAAAAATTAATTTAAAAAAATATATGAAAAATAAAAATTAAAAATTAAATTAAAAAAATATTTAAAAAATTAATTAATAATAAATAGCAAAAAAAATATAAAAACAATTTTTTTAATTATAAAAAAATAAAATTAAAAAAATTTTTAAAAAATTATATATGAAAATATAAAAATAAAAAATTAAATTAAATAAAAAAATATTTAAAAATTAATTTAAAAAAAAAAAAAAAAAATGAAAAAATAATAGAAATAAAAAATATTAAAAAAAAATATTTTAAAAAGTTTATATATGAAAATATAAAAACAAAAATTAAATTAAAAAAATTCAAAAAAATTTTTTTTTTAATTATAAAAAATAAAATTAATAAAAATTAAAAAAATTATATATGAAAACATAAAAATAAAAAATTAAATTTAAAAAAATTTAAAAATAAAATTTAAAAATTAATTAAAAATAAATAACAAAAAAAATATAAAAAAAATTTTTTTTTTTAATTATAAAAAATAAAATTAATAAAAATAAAAAAAAAAATTATATATGAAAATATAAAAATAAAAATTAAATTAAAAAAAAATATTTAAAAAATTAATTTAAAAAAAATAAAAAAAAATATATAAAAAAAATTCTTTTTTAATTATAAAAAATAAAATTAATAAAAATTAAAAAAAATTAATTAAAAAAATTATATATGAAAATATAAATATAAAAAATTAAATTAAAAATAAAATATTTAAAAATTAATTAAAAATAAATAACAAAAAAATATAAAAAAAATTACAAAAAAATAAAAAAAATTTTTTTAATTATAAAAAATAAAATTAATAAAAATTAAAAAAAAATTAATTAAAAAAAATATTTAAAAATTAATTTAAAAAAAATAACAAAAAAAATAAAATAAATTATAAAAAATAAAATTAATAAAAATTATATATGAAAATATAAAAATAAAAATTAAATTAAAAAAAAATATTTAAAAAATTAATTAAAAATAAATAACAAAAAAATATAAAAAAATTCTTTTTAATTATAAAAAATAAAATTAATAAAAATTAAAAAAATTAATTAAAAAAATTATATATGAAAATATAAATATAAAAAATTAAATTAAAAATAAAATATTTAAAAATTAATTAAAAATAAATAACAAAAAAAATATAAAAAAATTACAAAAAAATAAAAAAAATTTTTTTTAATTATAAAAAATAAAATTAATAAAAATTAAAAAAAAATTAATTAAAAAAAATTATATATATGAAAAATAAAACTAAAAAATTAAATTAAAAAAAATATTTAAAAATTAATTTAAAAAAAATAACAAAAAAAATAAAATAAATTATAAAAAATAAAATTAATAAAAATTATATATGAAAATATAAAAATAAAAATTAAATTAAAAAAAATATTTAAAAAATTAATTAAAAATAAATAACAAAAAAAATATTTAAAAAAATTTTTTTAATTATAAAAATAAAATTAATAAAAATTAAAAAAATTAATTTAAAAAAATATATATGAAAAAATAAAAATTAAAAATTAAATTAAAAAAAAATATTTAAAAATTAATTAATAATAAATAGCAAAAAAAATAAAAAACAATTTTTTTTAATTATAAAAAAATAAAATTAAAAAAAAATTTTTAAAAAAATATATATGAAAATATAAAAATAAAAATTAAATTAAAAAAAATTCAAAAAATTTTTTTTTTAATTATAAAAAATAAAATTAATAAAAATTAAAAAAATTATATATGAAAACATAAAAATAAAAAATTAAATTTAAAAAAAATATTTAAAAAAATAATTTAAAAAACATATAACAAAAAAAATTAAAATAAAATATAAAAAATAAAATTAATAAAAATTAAAAAAAAATTATATATGAAAAAATAAAATAAAAAAATTAAATTAAAAAAAAAATATTTAAAAAATTAATTAAAAAAAAATAACAAAAAATATTAAAAAAAAATTTTTTTTTTAATTATAAAAATAAAATTAATAAAAATTAAAAAAATTAATTTAAAAAAATATATATGAAAAATTAAAACTAAAAAATTAAATTTAAAAAAATATTTAAAAATTAATTAAAATTAAATAACAAAAAAAATATAAAAAAAAATTACAAAAAAAAAAAAAAATTTTTTTTTTTAATTATAAAAAATAAAATTAATAAAAAATTAAAAAAAAATAATTAAAATAAATTATATATGAAAAATTAAAACTAAAAAATTAAATTAAAAAAATATTTAAAAATTAATTTAAAAAAAATAACAAAAAAATAAAATTAATAAAAATTAAAAAAAAATTATATATGAAAATATAAAAATAAAAAATTAAATTAAAAAATTATATTTAACAAATTAATTAAAAATAAATAACAAAAAAAATTAAAAAAAAATTTTTTTTAATTATAAAAAATAAAATTAATAAAAATAAAAAAAAAATTATATATGAAAATATAAAAATAAAAAATTAAATTAAAAAAAAATATTTAAAAAATTAATTAAAAATAAATAACAAAAAAATAAAAATTTTTTTAATTATAAAAAATAAAATTAATAAAAATTAAAAAAAATTAATTAAAAAAAATTATATATGAAAATATAAAACTAAAAAATTAAATTAAAAAAAAATATTTAAAAAATTAATTAAAAAAAAATAACAAAAAAATATATAAAAAATTTTTTTTAATTATAAAAAATAAAATTAATAAAAATTAAAAAAAATTAATTTAAAAAAATTATATATGAAAAAATAAAAATAAAAAATTTAACTTAAAAAAATATTTAAAAAATTAATTAAAAATAAATAACAAAAAAATTAAAATAAATTATAAAAAATAAAATTAATAAAAATTAAAAAAAAATATATATGAAAAAATAAAAATTAAAAATTAAATTAAAAAAAATATTTAAAAAATTAATTTAAAAAAAATAAAAAAATAAAATTAATAAAAATAAAAAAAATTATATATGAAAATATAAAAATAAAAAATTAAATTAAAAAAATATATTTAACAAATTAATTAAAAATAAATAACAAAAAAAAATTTAAAAAAATTTTTTTATTATAAAAAAATAAAATAAATAAAAATAAAAAAAATTATATATGAAAATATAAAAATAAAAAATTAAATTAAAAAAAAATATTTAAAAAATTAATTAAAAATAAATAACAAAAAAATAAAAATTTTTTTTAATTATAAAAAATAAAATTAATAAAAATTAAAAAAAAATTAATTAAAAAAATTATATATGAAAATATAAAACTAAAAAATTAAATTAAAAAAAAAAATATTTAAAAAATTATTAAAAAAAAAATAACAAAAATATATAAAAAAATTCTTTTTTTAATTATAAAAAATAAAATTAATAAAAATTAAAAAAAAATTAATTTAAAAAAATATATATGAAAAATTAAAACTAAAAATTAAATTTAAAAAAAATATAAAAAAAATTACAAAAAATAAAAAAAATTTTTTTTTTTTAATTATAAAAAATAAAATTAATAAAAATTAAAAAAAATTATATATGAAAAAATAAAACTAAAAAATTAAATTAAAAAAAAATATTTAAAAAATTAATTAAAAAAAATAACAAAAATATATAAAAAAAATTCTTTTTAATTATAAAAAATAAAATTAATAAAAATTAAAAAAAAATTAATTTAAAAAATTATATATGAAAAAATAAAAATAAAAATTTAACTTAAAAAAATATTTAAAAAATTAATTAAAAATAAATAACAAAAAAATTAAAATAAATTATAAAAAATAAAATTAATAAAAATTAAAAAAAAAAATATATGAAAAAATAAAAATTAAAAATTAAATTTAAAAAAAAATATTTAAAAAATTAATTAATAATAAATAGCAAAAAAATATAAAAACAATTTTTTTAATTATAAAAAAATAAAATTAAAAAAAAATTTTAAAAAAATTATATATGAAAATATAAAAATAAAAATTAAATTAAATAAAAAAATATTTAAAAATTAATTTAAAAAAAAAAACAAAAAAATGAAAAAATAATAGAAATAAAAAATATTAAAAAAAAATATTTTAAAAAGTTTATATATGAAAATATAAAAACAAAAAATTAAATTAAAAAAAATTCAAAAAAAAAAATTTTTTAATTATAAAAATAAAATTAATAAAAATTAAAAAAATTATATATGAAAACATAAAAATAAAAAATTAAATTTAAAAAAAAATATTTAAAAAAATAATTTAAAAAACATATAACAAAAAAATTAAAATAAAATATAAAAATAAAATTAATAAAAATTAAAAAAAAATTATATATGAAAAAATAAAAATAAAAAATTAAATTAAAAAAAAATATTTAAAAAATTAATTAAAAAAATAACAAAAAAAATATAAAAAAAATTTTTTTTAATTATAAAAATAAAATTAATAAAAATTAAAAAAAAATTAATAAAATAAATTATATATGAAAAATAAAACTAAAAAATTTAACTTAAAAAATATTTAAAAAATTAATTAAAAATAAATAACAAAAAAAATATTAAAAAAAATTTTTTTTAATTATAAAAAATAAAATTAATAAAAATTAAAAAAAATTAATTTAAAAAAATATATATGAAAAATTAAAACTAAAAAATTAAATTTAAAAAAAATATTTAAAAAATTAATTAAAATTAAATAACAAAAAAAATAAAAAAAATTTACAAAAAAATAAAAAAAAATTTTTTTTTTAATTATAAAAAAATAAAATTAATAAAAATTAAAAAAAATTATATATGAAAAAATAAAAATAAAAATTAAATTAAAAAAAAAATATTTAAAAAATTAATTAAAAAAAAATAACAAAAAATATATAAAAAAATTCTTTTTTAATTATAAAAAATAAAATTAATAAAAATTAAAAAACAATTAATTAAAAAATATTATATATGAAAAAATAAAAATCAAAAATTAAATTAAAAAAAATATTTTAAAAATTAATTTAAAAAAATAAAAAAATTAAAATAAATAATAAAAAATAAAATCAATAAAAATTAAAAAAATATATATGAAAATATAAAAATAAAAAATTAAATTAAAAAAAATGTTTAAAAAATTAATTAAAAATAAATAACAAAAAAATATAAAAAAATTTTTTTAATTATAAAAAATAAAATTAATAAAAATTAAAAAAATTATATATGAAAATATATAAATAAAAAATTAAATTAACAAAAAAATATTTAAAAAATAATTAAAAATAAATAACAAAAAAATTTTTTTAATTATAAAAATAAAAATTAATAAAAATTAAAAAAAAATTAATTAAAAAAATTATATATGAAAATATAAAAACAAAAAATTAAATTAAAAAAAAATATTTAAAAAATTAATTTAAAATAAATAACAAAAAAAAATATAAAAAAAACTTTTTTAATTATAAAAATAAAATTAATAAAAATTAAAAAAAAAATATATATGAAAATATAAAAATAAAAAATTAAATTAAATAAAAAAATATTTAAAAAATTAATTTAAAAAAAAAAACAAAAAAATGAAAAAATAATAGAAATAAAAAATATTAAAAAAAATATTTTAAAAAGTTTATATATGAAAATATAAAAACAAAAAATTAAATTAAAAAAAATTCAAAAAAAAAAATTTTTTTTAATTATAAAAAATAAAATTAATAAAAATTAAAAAAAATTATATATGAAAACATAAAAATAAAAAATTAAATTTAAAAAAAAAATATTTAAAAAAATAATTTAAAAAACATATAACAAAAAAATTAAAATAAAATATAAAAATAAAATTAATAAAAATTTAAAAAAAAATTATATATGAAAAAATAAAAATAAAAATTAATTAAAAAAAATAACAAAAAAAATATAAAAAAAAAAATTTTTTTAATTATAAAAAATAAAATTAATAAAAATTAAAAAAAATTAATAAAATAAATTATATATGAAAAAATAAAACTAAAAAATTTAACTTAAAAAAATATTTAAAAAAATTAATTAAAAATAAATAACAAAAAAAATATTAAAAAAAAAATTTTTTTAATTATAAAAAATAAAATTAATAAAAATTAAAAAAAATTAATTTAAAAAAATATATATGAAAAATTAAAACTAAAAATTAAATTTAAAAAAATATTTAAAAAATTAATTAAAATTAAATAACAAAAAAAATATAAAAAAAATTACAAAAAAAAAAAAAAAATTTTTTTTTTTAATTATAAAAATAAAATTAATAAAAATTAAAAAAAAAATAATTAAAATAAATTATATATGAAAAATTAAAACTAAAAAATTAAATTAAAAAAAAAATATTTAAAAAATTAATTTAAAAAAAATAACAAAAAAATAAAATTAATAAAAATTAAAAAAATTATATATGAAAATATAAAAATAAAAAATTAAATTAAAAAAATATATTTAACAAATTAATTAAAAATAAATAACAAAAAAATTTAAAAAAAATTTTTTTTAATTATAAAAAATAAAATTAATAAAAATAAAAAAAAAAATTATATATGAAAATATAAAAATAACAAATTAAATTAAAAAAAATATTTAAAAAAATTAATTAAAAATAAATAACAAAAAAATAAAACATTTTTTTTAATTATAAAAAATAAAATTAATAAAAATTAAAAAAATTAATTAAAAAAAATTATATATGAAAATATAAAACTAAAAATTAAATTAAAAAAAAAAATATTTAAAAAATTAATTTAAAAAAAATAACAAAAAATATATAAAAAATTTTTTTTAATTATAAAAAATAAAATTAATAAAAATTAAAAAAAAATTAATTTAAAAAAATATATATGAAAAATTAAAACTAAAAAATTAAATTTAAAAAAAAATATAAAAAAAATTACAAAAAAAAAAAAAAAAAATTTTTTTTTTTTAATTAAAAAAAAAAAATTAATAAAAATTAAAAAAAAATTATATATGAAAAAATAAAAATAAAAAATTAAATAAAAAAAAATATTTAAAAAATTAATTAAAAAAAATAACAAAAAATATATAAAAAAAATTCTTTTTTAATTATAAAAAATAAAATTAATAAAAATTAAAAAAATTAATTTAAAAAAATTATATATGAAAAAATAAAAAATTTAACTTAAAAAAAAATATTTAAAAATTAATTAAAAATAAATAACAAAAAAATTAAAATAAATTATAAAAATAAAATTAATAAAAATTAAAAAAAAATATATATGAAAAAATAAAAATTAAAAATTAAATTAAAAAAAAATATTTAAAAATTAATTAATAATAAATAGCAAAAAAAATATAAAAACAATTTTTTTTAATTATAAAAAAATAAAATTAAAAAAATTTTTAAAAAAAATTATATATGAAAATATAAAAATAAAAAAATTAAATTAAATAAAAAATATTTAAAAAATTAATTTAAAAAAAAAACAAAAAATGAAAAAATAATAGAAATAAAAAATATTAAAAAAAAAATATTTTAAAAAGTTTATATATGAAAATATAAAAACAAAAAATTAAATTAAAAAAAAATTCAAAAAAAAAAATTTTTTTTAATTATAAAAATAAAATTAATAAAAATTAAAAAAATTATATATGAAAACATAAAAATAAAAAATTAAATTTAAAAAAAATATTTAAAAAATAATTTAAAAACATATAACAAAAAAATTAAAATAAAATATAAAAAATAAAATTAATAAAAATTAAAAAAAAATTATATATGAAAAATAAAAATAAAAAATTAAATTAAAAAAAAAATATTTAAAAAATTAATTAAAAAAAATAACAAAAAAATATAAAAAAAAAAATTTTTTAATTATAAAAAATAAAATTAATAAAAATTAAAAAAATTAATAAAATAAATTATATATGAAAAAATAAAACTAAAAATTTAACTTAAAAAAATATTTAAAAAATTAATTAAAAATAAATAACAAAAAAATATTAAAAAAAAAATTTTTTTTTAATTATAAAAAAATAAAATTAATAAAAATTAAAAAAAATTAATTTAAAAAAATATATATGAAAAATTAAAACTAAAAAATTAAATTTAAAAAAAAATATTTAAAAAATTAATTAAAATTAAATAACAAAAAAATATAAAAAAAAATTACAAAAAAATAAAAAAATTTTTTTTTTAATTATAAAAAATAAAATTAATAAAAATTAAAAAAAAATTATATATGAAAAAATAAAAATAAAAAATTAAATTAAAAAAAAATATTTAAAAAATTAATTAAAAAAAATAACAAAAAATATATAAAAAAATTCTTTTTTAATTATAAAAAATAAAATTAATAAAAATTAAAAACAATTAATTAAAAAATATTATATATGAAAAAATAAAAATCAAAAATTAAATTAAAAAAAAATATTTTAAAAATTAATTTAAAAAAAAAAAAAAATTAAAATAAATAATAAAAAATAAAATCAATAAAAATTAAAAAAAATATATATGAAAATATAAAAATAAAAATTAAATTAAAAAAAATGTTTAAAAATTAATTAAAAATAAATAACAAAAAAATATAAAAAAAATTTTTTTAATTATAAAAATAAAATTAATAAAAATTAAAAAAAATTATATATGAAAATATATAAATAAAAAATTAAATTAACAAAAAAATATTTAAAAAAATAATTAAAAAATAAATAACAAAAAAATTTTTTTAATTATAAAAAATAAAATTAATAAAAATTAAAAAAAAAATTAATTAAAAAAATTATATATGAAAATATAAAAACAAAAAATTAAATTAAAAAAAAAATATTTAAAAAATTAATTTAAAATAAATAACAAAAAAAATATAAAAAAACTTTTTTTTAATTATAAAAAATAAAATTAATAAAAATTAAAAAAAAATTATATATGAAAACATAAAAATAAAAAATTAAATTAAAAAAAAATTTAAAAAATAATTTAAAAAAATATAACAAAAAAAAAGAAAAAAATTAAAAAAAAAAGGAAATAAAAATATTAAAAAAAAATTTTTAAAAATTTATATATGAAAATATAAAAATAAAAATTAAATTAAAAAAATTCAAAAAAAATTTTTTTAATTATAAAAAAATAAAATTAATAAAAATTAAAAAAATATTATATGAAAACATAAAAATAAAAAATTAAATTTAAAAAAAATATTTAAAAAAATAATTTAAAAAACATATAACAAAAAAATATTTAAAAAATTAATTAAAAAAAATAACAAAAATATATAAAAAAAATTCTTTTTAATTATAAAAATAAAATTAATAAAAATTAAAAAAATTAATTTAAAAAATTATATATGAAAAAATAAAAATAAAAATTTAACTTAAAAAAATATTTAAAAAATTAATTAAAAATAAATAACAAAAAAATATTAAAAAAAAAATTTTTTTTTAATTATAAAAAATAAAATTAATAAAAATTAAAAAAAATTAATTTAAATAAATATATATGAAAAATTAAAACTAAAAAATTAAATTTAAAAAAAATATTTAAAAATTAATTAAAATTAAATAACAAAAAAAATATAAAAAAAATTACAAAAAAATAAAAAAAAATTTTTTTTTTTTTAATTATAAAAAATAAAATTAATAAAAATTAAAAAAAAAATAATTAAAATAAATTATATATGAAAAATTAAAACTAAAAATTAAATTAAAAAAAAATATTTAAAAAATTAATTTAAAAAAAATAACAAAAAAAATAAAATTAATAAAAATTAAAAAAAATTTATATGAAAATATAAAATAAAAAATTAAATTTAAAAAAAATATTTAAAAATAATTTAAAAAACATATAACAAAAAAAATATTTAAAAAATTAATTAAAAAAAATAACAAAAAATATATAAAAAAAATTCTTTTAATTATAAAAAATAAAATTAATAAAAATTAAAAAAAAATTAATTTAAAAAAATTATATATGAAAAAATAAAAATAAAAAATTTAACTTAAAAAACAATATTTAAAAATTAATTAAAAATAAATAACAAAAAAATTAAAATAAATTATAAAAATAAAATTAATAAAAATTAAAAAAATTATATATGAAAATATAAAAATAAAAATTAAATTAAAAAAAATATTTAAAAAATTAATTAAAAATAAATAACAAAAAAAATAAAAAAAAAAATTTTTTTAATTATAAAAAATAAAATTAATAAAAAAAAAAAAAATTATATATGAAAATATAAAAATAAAAAATTAAATTAAAAAAAATATTTAAAAAATTAATTTAAAAAAAATAACAAAAATATATAAAAAAATTCTTTTTTAATTATAAAAAATAAAATTAATAAAAATTAAAAAAAATTAATTAAAAAAATTATATATGAAAATATAAATATAAAAAATTAAATTAAAAATAAAATATTTAAAAAATTAATTAAAAATAAATAACAAAAAAAATTATATATGAAAATATAAAACTAAAAAATTAAAATAAAAAAAATATTTAAAAAATTAATTTAAAAAAATAACAAAAAAATAAAATAAATTATAAAAAATAAAATTAATAAAAATTATATATGAAAATATAAAAATTAAAAAAAATATTTAAAAATTAATTAAAAATAAATAACAAAAAAAATATTTAAAAAAAAATTTTTTTTAATTATAAAAATAAAATTAATAAAAATTAAAAAAAAATTAATTTAAAAAATATATATGAAAAAATAAAAATTAAAAATTAAATTAAAAAAAAATATTTAAAAAATTAATTAATAATAAATAGCAAAAAAATATAAAAACAATTTTTTTTAATTATAAAAAAATAAAATTAAAAAAAAATTTTTAAAAAAAATTATATATGAAAATATAAAAATAAAAATTAAATTAAATAAAAAAATATTTAAAAAATTAATTAAAAAAAAAAACAAAAAAATGAAAAAAATAATAGAAATAAAAAATATTAAAAAAAATATTTTAAAAAGTTTATATATGAAAATATAAAAACAAAAAATTAAATTAAAAAAAATTCAAAAAAAAAATTTTTTTTTAATTATAAAAATAAAATTAATAAAAATTAAAAAAAAATTATATATGAAAACATAAAAATAAAAAATTAAATTTAAAAAAATATATTTAAAAAAATAATTTAAAAAACATATAACAAAAAAATTAAAATAAAATATAAAAAATAAAATTAATAAAAATTAAAAAAAATTATATATGAAAAATAAAAATAAAAAATTAATTAAAAAAAAATAACAAAAAAATATAAAAAAAATTTTTTTAATTATAAAAATAAAATTAATAAAAATTAAAAAAATTAATAAAATAAATTATATATGAAAAAATAAAACTAAAAAATTTAACTTAAAAAAATATTTAAAAAATTAATTAAAAATAAATAACAAAAAAAATATTAAAAAAAAAATTTTTTTAATTATAAAAAATAAAATTAATAAAAATTAAAAAAATTAATTTAAAAAAATATATGAAAAAATTAAAACTAAAAATTAAATTTAAAAAAAATATTTAAAAAATTAATTAAAATTAAATAACAAAAAAATAATAAAAAAAAATTACAAAAAAATAAAAAAAAAAAATTTTTTTTTAATTATAAAAAATAAAATTAATAAAAATTAAAAAAAAAATAATTAAAATAAATTATATATGAAAAATTAAAACTAAAAATTAAATTAAAAAAAATATTTAAAAAATTAATTTAAAAAAAATAACAAAAAAAATAAAATTAATAAAAATTAAAAAAAATTATATATGAAAATATAAAAATAAAAATTAAATTAAAAAAATATATTTAACAAATTAATTAAAAAAATAAATAACAAAAAAATTTAAAAAAAAATTTTTTTAATTATAAAAAATAAAATTAATAAAAAATAAAAAAAAATTATATATGAAAATATAAAAATAAAAAATTAAATTAAAAAAAAATATTTAAAAATTAATTAAAAATAAATAACAAAAAAATAAAACATTTTTTTAATTATAAAAATTAAAATTAATAAAAATTAAAAAAAATTAATTAAAAAAAATTATATATGAAAATATAAAACTAAAAATTAAATTAAAAAAAAAAATATTTAAAAAATTAATTTAAAAAAAATAACAAAAAATATATAAAAAAATTCTTTTTTAATTATAAAAAATAAAATTAATAAAAATTAAAAAAATTAATTTAAAAAAATATATATGAAAAATTAAAACTAAAAAATTAAATTAAAAAAAAATATAAAAAAAAATTACAAAAAAAAAAAAAAAATTTTTTTTTTTTGTAATTAAAAAAAATAAAATTAATAAAAATTAAAAAAAATTATATATGAAAAAATAAAAATAAAAAATTAAATTAAAAAAAAAATATTTAAAAAATTAATTAAAAAAAATAACAAAAAATATATAAAAAAATTCTTTTTAATTATAAAAATAAAATTAATAAAAATTAAAAAAAAATTAATTTAAAAAAATTATATATGAAAAAATAAAAATAAAAAATTTAACTTAAAAAAAATATTTAAAAAATTAATTAAAAATAAATAACAAAAAAATTAAAATAAATTATAAAAAATAAAATTAATAAAAATTAAAAAAAAAATTATATATGAAAAAAATAAAAATAAAAAATTAAATTAAAAAAAAAATATTTAAAAATTAATTAAAAATAAATAACAAAAAAATATAAAAAAAAAAATTTTTTTAATTATAAAAATAAAATTAATAAAAATTAAAAAAAATTAATAAAATAAATTATATATGAAAAAATAAAACTAAAAAATTTAACATAAAAAAATATTTAAAAAATTAATTAAAAATAAATAACAAAAAAAATATTAAAAAAAAATTTTTTTTAATTATAAAAATAAAATTAATAAAAATTAAAAAAATTAATTTAAAAAATATATATGAAAAATTAAAACTAAAAAATTAAATTTAAAAAAAATATAAAAAAAAAATTAAAAAAAAAAAAATTTTTTTTTTTTAATTATAAAAAATAAAATTAATAAAAATTAAAAAAATTATATATGAAAAAATAAAAATAAAAATTAAATTAAAAAAAAATATATTTAAAAAATTAATTAAAAAAAAATAACAAAAAATATATAAAAAAATTCTTTTTTAATTATAAAAATAAAATTAATAAAAATTAAAAAAAATTAATTTAAAAAAATTATATATGAAAAAATAAAAATAAAAAATTTAACTTAAAAAAAAATATTTAAAAATTAATTAAAAATAAATAACAAAAAAAATTAAAATAAATTATAAAAAATAAAATTAATAAAAATTAAAAAAAAATTATATATGAAAAATAAAAATAAAAAATTAAATTAAAAAAAAAATATTTAAAAAATTAATTAAAAATAAATAACAAAAAAAATAAAAAAAAAAATTTTTTAATTATAAAAATAAAATTAATAAAAATTATATATGAAAAATTAAAAATAAAAAATTATATTAAAAAAATATTTAAAAAATTAATTAAAAATAAATAACAAAAAAATATAAAAAAAAATTTTTTAATTATAAAAATAAAATTAATAAAATTATATATGAAAAAATAAAAATAAAAAATTATATTAAAAAAATATTTAAAAAATTAATTAAAAATAAATAACAAAAAAAATATAAAAAAAAATTTTTTAATTATAAAAATAAAATTAATAAAAATTAAAAAAAATTAATTAAAAAAAATATATATGAAAATATAAAAATAAAAAATTAAATTAAAAAAAAATATTTAAAAAATTAATTAAAAATAAATAACAAAAAAATATAAAAAAAAATTTTTTTAATTATAAAAAATAAAATTAATAAAAATTAAAAAAAATAATTAAAATAAATTATATATGAAAAAATAAAACTAAAAAATTAAATTAAAAAAATATTTAAAAATTAATTTAAAAAAAATAACAAAAAAATATAAAAAAATTCTTTTTAATTATAAAAAAATAAAATTAATAAAAATTAAAAAAAATTAATTAAAAAAATTATATATGAAAAAATAAAAATTAAAAATTAAATTAAAAAAAATATTTAAAAAATTAATTAAAAATAAATAACAAAAAAAATAAAAAAAAATAAAAAAAAAATAAAATAAATTATAAAAATAAAATTAATAAATATTATAAAAAAATTATATATGAAAATATAAAAATAAAAAATTAAATTAAAAAAAAATATTTAAAAAATTAATTAAAAATAAATAACAAAAAAATAAAAAAATTTTTTTTTAATTATAAAAAATAAAATTAATAAAAATTAAAAAAAATTAATTAAAAAAATTATATATGAAAAAATAAAAATTAAAAATTAAATTAAAAAAAATATTTAAAAATTAATTAAAAAAAAATAACAAAAAAATTAAAATAAAATATAAAAAATAAAATTAATAAAAAAATTATATATGAAAAAATAAAAATAAAAAATTAAATTAAAAAAAATATTTAAAAAATTAATTAAAAATAAATAACAAAAAAATTAAAAAAAAAATTTTTTTTAATTATAAAATTAAAATTAAGAAAAATTTAAAAAAATTAATTAAAAAAATTATATATGAAAATATAAAAATGAAAATTTAATTCATTTAATTAAATTTCAAAATTTAATTTAAAAAAAAAAATATTTAAAAAATTAATTAAAAATAAATAACAAAAAAATATAAAAAAAATTTTTTTAATTATAAAAATAAAATTAATAAAAATTAAAAAAAAATAATTAAAATAAATTATATATGAAAAAATAAAACTAAAAAATTAAATTAAAAAAAATATTTAAAAAAATAATTAAAAATAAATAACAAAAAAAATTTTTTAATTATAAAAAATAAAATTAATAAAAATTAAAAAACAATTAATTAAAAAATATTATATATGAAAAATAAAAATAAAAATTAAATTTAAAAAAATATTTAAAAATTAATTTAAAAAAATTAAAAAAAATTAAAATAAATAATAAAAAATAAAATCAATAAAAATTAAAAAAAAATATATATGAAAATATAAAAATAAAAAATTAAATTAAAAAAATGTTTAAAAATTAATTAAAAATAAATAACAAAAAAAATATAAAAAAATTTTTTTTAATTATAAAAAATAAAATTAATAAAATTAATAAAAAAAAAAAATTATATATGAAAATATATAAATAAAAATTAAATTAACAAAAAAATATTTAAAAAATAATTAAAAATAAATAACAAAAAAATTTTTTAATTATAAAAATAAAATTAATAAAAATTAAAAAAAATTAATTAAAAAAATTATATATGAAAATATAAAAACAAAAAATTAAATTAAAAAAAAATATTTAAAAATTAATTTAAAATAAATAACAAAAAAATATAAAAAAACTTTTTTTTAATTATAAAAAATAAAATTAATAAAAATTAAAAAAAAATTATATATGAAAACATAAAAATAAAAAATTAAATTAAAAAAAATATTTAAAAAAATAATTTAAAAAAAATATAACAAAAAAAAAAAAAAAAAAAATTAAAAAAAAAGGAAATAAAAAATATTTAAAAAATATTTTTAAAAATTTATATATGAAAATATAAAAATAAAAATTAAATTAAAAAAAAATTCAAAAAAAATTTTTTTTAATTATAAAAAATAAAATTAATAAAAATTAAAAAAAATTATATATGAAAACATAAAAATAAAAAAATAAATTTAAAAAAATATTTAAAAAATAATTTAAAAAACATATAACAAAAAAATTAAAATAAAATATAAAAAATAAAATTAATAAAAATTAAAAAAATTATATATGAAAAAATAAAAATAAAAAATTAAATTAAAAAAAAAATATTTAAAAAATTAATTAAAAATAAATAACAAAAAAAATATTAAAAAAAAAAATTTTTTTTAATTATAAAAAATAAAATTAATAAAAATTAAAAAAATTAATTTAAAAAAATATATATGAAAAATTAAAACTAAAAATTAAATTTAAAAAAAATATTTAAAAAATTAATTAAAATTAAATAACAAAAAAAATATAAAAAAAATTACAAAAATAAAAAAAAAAATTTTTTTTAATTATAAAAATAAAATTAATAAAAATTAAAAAAAAATAATTAAAATAAATTATATATGAAAAATTAAAACTAAAAAATTAAATTAAAAAAAATTTAAAAAATTAATTTAAAAAAAATAACAAAAAAATAAAATTAATAAAAATTAAAAAAAAATTATATATGAAAATATAAAAATAAAAATTAAATTAAAAAAATATATTTAACAAATTAATTAAAAATAAATAACAAAAAAAATTAAAAAAAATTTTTTTTTAATTATAAAAAATAAAATTAATAAAAAATAAAAAAAATTATATATGAAAATATAAAAATAAAAAATTAAATTAAAAAAAATATTTAAAAATTAATTAAAAATAAATAACAAAAAAATAAAACATTTTTTTAATTATAAAAAATAAAATTAATAAAAATTAAAAAAAAATTAATTAAAAAAAATTATATATGAAAATATAAAACTAAAAATTAAATTAAAAAAAATATTTAAAAAATTAATTTAAAAAAATAACAAAAATATATAAAAAAATTCTTTTTTTAATTATAAAAAATAAAATTAATAAAAATTAAAAAAATTAATTTAAAAAAATATATATGAAAAATTAAAACTAAAAATTAAATTTAAAAAAAATATAAAAAAAATTACAAAAAAATAAAAAAAAAATTTTTTTTTTTTAATAAAAAATAAAATTAATAAAAATTAAAAAAAAATTATATATGAAAAAATAAAAATAAAAAATTAAATTAAAAAAAAATATTTAAAAAATTAATTAAAAAAAATAACAAAAAATATATAAAAAAAATTTTTTTAATTATAAAAAATAAAATTAATAAAAATTAAAAAAAATTAATAAAATAAATTATATATGAAAAAAATAAAACTAAAAAATTTAACATAAAAAAATATTTAAAAAATTAATTAAAAATAAATAACAAAAAAATTAAAATAAATTATAAAAAATAAAATTAATAAAAATTAAAAAAAATTATATATGAAAAAATAAAAATAAAAAATTAAATTAAAAAAAAAATATTTAAAAAATTAATTAAAAATAAATAACAAAAAAATATAAAAAAAAATTTTTTAATTATAAAAAATAAAATTAATAAAAATTAAAAAAAATTAATAAAATAAATTATATATGAAAAAAAAAACTAAAAAATTTAACATAAAAAATATTTAAAAAATTAATTAAAAATAAATAACAAAAAAATATTAAAAAAAATTTTTTTTTAATTATAAAAATAAAATTAATAAAAATTAAAAAAAATTAATTTAAAAAAATATATATGAAAAATTAAAACTAAAAAATTAAATTTAAAAAAAATATAAAAAAAAATTACAAAAAAATAAAAAAAAATTTTTTTTTATTAATTATAAAAAATAAAATTAATAAAAATTAAAAAAAAATTATATATGAAAAAATAAAAATAAAAATTAAATTAAAAAAAAATATTTAAAAATTAATTAAAAAAATAACAAAAAAATATATAAAAAAATTCTTTTTTAATTATAAAAAATAAAATTAATAAAAATTAAAAAAATTAATTTAAAAAAATTATATATGAAAAAATAAAAATAAAAAATTTAACTTAAAAAAATATTTTAAAAATTAATTAAAAATAAATAACAAAAAAATTAAAATAAATTATAAAAATAAAATTAATAAAAATTAAAAAAAAATTATATATGAAAAAATAAAAATAAAAAATTAAATTAAAAAAAAAAATATTTAAAAATTAATTAAAAATAAATAACAAAAAAAATATAAAAAAAATTTTTTTTAATAAAAAATAAAATTAATAAAAATTATATATGAAAAAATAAAAATAAAAAATTATATTAAAAAAAAATATTTAAAAATTAATTAAAAATAAATAACAAAAAAAATATAAAAAAAAATTTTTTTTTAATTATAAAAAATAAAATTAATAAAAATTAAAAAAAATTAATTAAAAAAATATATATGAAAATATAAAAATAAAAAATTAAATTAAAAAAAAAATATTTAAAAAATTAATTAAAAATAAATAACAAAAAAAATATAAAAAAAAATTTTTTTAATTATAAAAAATAAAATTAATAAAAATTAAAAAAAAATAATTAAAATAAATTATATATGAAAAAATAAAACTAAAAAATTAAATTAAAAAAAATATTTAAAAATTAATTTAAAAAAAATAACAAAAAAATATAAAAAAATTCTTTTCTAATTATAAAAAATAAAATTAATAAAAATTAAAAAAAATTAATTAAAAAAATTATATATGAAAAAATAAAAATTAAAAATTAAATTAAAAAAAAATATTTAAAAAATTAATTAAAAATAAATAACAAAAAAATATAAAAAAAATAACAAAAAAATAAAATAAATTATAAAAATAAAATTAATAAATATTATAAAAAAATTATATATGAAAATATAAAAATAAAAAATTAAATTAAAAAAAAATATTTAAAAAATAATTAAAAATAAATAACAAAAAAATAAAAAAAAATTTTTTTTAATTATAAAAAATAAAATTAATAAAAATTAAAAAAAATTAATTAAAAAAAAATTATATATGAAAAAATAAAAATTAAAAATTAAATTAAAAAAAAAATATTTAAAAAATTAATTTAAAAAAAATAACAAAAAAATTAAAATAAAATATAAAAAATAAAATTAATAAAAAAAATTATATATGAAAAATAAAAATAAAAATTAAATTAAAAAAAAATATTTAAAAAATTAATTAAAAATAAATAACAAAAAAATAAAAAAAAATTAAAAAAAAAAGGAAATAAAAAATATTAAAAAAATATTTTTAAAAATTTATATATGAAAATATAAAAATAAAAAATTAAATTAAAAAAAATCAAAAAAAAAAATTTTTTTTAATTATAAAAAATAAAATTAATAAAAATTAAAAAAAATTATATATGAAAACATAAAAATAAAAATTAAATTTTGAAAAAAAATATTTAAAAAAATAATTTAAAAAACATATAACAAAAAAATTAAAATAAAATATAAAAAATAAAATTAATAAAAATTAAAAAAAAAAATTATATGAAAAAATAAAAATAAAAAATTAAATTAAAAAAAAAATATTTAAAAAATTAATTAAAAAAAATAACAAAAAAATATAAAAAAAAATTTTTTAATTATAAAAAATAAAATTAATAAAAATTAAAAAAATTAATAAAAATCAAAAAAAATTAATAAAATAAATTATATATGAAAAAATAAAACTAAAAAATTTAACTTAAAAAATATTTAAAAATTAATTAAAAATAAATAACAAAAAAAATATTAAAAAAAAAAATTTTTTTTTAATTATAAAAAATAAAATTAATAAAAATTAAAAAAAATTAATTTAAAAAAATATATATGAAAAATTAAAACTAAAAAATTAAATTTAAAAAAATATTTAAAAATTAATTAAAATTAAATAACAAAAAAAATATAAAAAAATTACAAAAAATAAAAAAAAATTTTTTTTTTAATTATAAAAAATAAAATTAATAAAAATTAAAAAAAAATAATTAAAATAAATTATATATGAAAAATTAAAACTAAAAAATTAAATTAAAAAAAATATTTAAAAAATTAATTTAAAAAAAATAACAAAAAAAATAAAATTAATAAAAATTAAAAAAATTATATATGAAAATATAAAAATAAAAAATTAAATTAAAAAATATATTTAACAAATTAATTAAAAATAAATAACAAAAAAAATTTAAAAAAATTTTTTTTAATTATAAAAAATAAAATTAATAAAAAATAAAAAAAATTTTATATGAAAATATAAAAATAAAAAATTAAATTAAAAAAAAAATATTTAAAAATTAATTAAAAATAAATAACAAAAAAATAAAAAATTTTTTTAATTATAAAAAATAAAATTAATAAAAATTAAAAAAATATAATTAAAAAAATTATATATGAAAATATAAATATAAAAATTAAATTAAAAATAAAATATTTAAAAATTAATTAAAAATAAATAACAAAAAAATATAAAAAAAATTACAAAAAAATAAAAAAAAATTTTTTTTTATTATAAAAAATAAAATTAATAAAAATTAAAAAAAAAATTAAAAAAAATTATATATGAAAAAATAAAACTAAAAATTAAATTAAAAAAATATTTAAAAAATTAATTTAAAAAAATAACAAAAAAATTATATATGAAAATATAAAAATAAAAATTAAATTAAAAAAAATATTTAAAAATTAATTTAAAAAAAATAACAAAAAAATATATAAAAAATTCTTTTTAATTATAAAAAATAAAATTAATAAAAATTAAAAAAATTAATTAAAAAAATTATATATGAAAATATAAATATAAAAAATTAAATTAAAAAAATATTTAAAAAATTAATTTAAAAAAATAACAAAAAAATAAAATAAATTATAAAAAATAAAATTAATAAAAATTATATATGAAAATATAAAAATAAAAAATTAAATTAAAAAAAATATTTAAAAATTAATTAAAAATAAATAACAAAAAAAATATTAAAAAAAAATTTTTTTTTAATTATAAAAATAAAACTAATAAAAATTAAAAAAAAATTAATTTAAAAAAATATATATGAAAAAATAAAAATTAAAAATTAAATTAAAAAAAAATATTTAAAAAATTAATTAATAATAAATAGCAAAAAAAATATAAAAACAATTTTTTTTAATTATAAAAAATAAAATTAAAAAAAAATTTTTAAAAAAATTATATATGAAAATATAAAAATAAAAAATTAAATTAAATAAAAAAATATTTAAAAAATTAATTTAAAAAAAAAAAAAAAAAATGAAAAAATAATAGAAATAAAAAATATTAAAAAAAATATTTTAAAAAGTTTATATATGAAAATATAAAAACAAAAAATTAAATTAAAAAAAATTCAAAAAAAAAATTTTTTTAAATTATAAAAATAAAATTAATAAAAATTAAAAAAAAATTATATATGAAAACATAAAAATAAAAATTAAATTTAAAAAAAAATATTTAAAAAAATAATTTAAAAAACATATAACAAAAAAAATTAAAATAAAATATAAAAAATAAAATTAATAAAAAAATTATATATGAAAAAATAAAAAATTAAATTAAAAAAAATATTTAAAAAATTAATTAAAAATAAATAACAAAAAAATATAAAAAAAAAATTTTTTTTAATTATAAAAAATAAAATTAATAAAAATTAAAAAAAATAATTAAAAAAATATATATGAAAATATAAAAATAAAAAATTAAATTAAAAAAAAATTTTAAAAAATTAATTAAAAATAAATAACAAAAAAATATAAAAAAAATTTTTTTAATTATAAAAAATAAAATTAATAAAAATTAAAAAAAATAATTAAAATAAATTATATATGAAAAAATAAAACTAAAAAATTAAATTAAAAAAAATATTTAAAAAATTAATTTAAAAAAATTAACAAAAAAATATAAAAAAATTCTTTTTTTAATTATAAAAAATAAAATTAATAAAAATTAAAAAAAAATTAATTAAAAAAATTATATATGAAAAAATAAAAATTAAAAATTAAATTAAAAAAAAAATATTTAAAAAATTAATTAAAAATAAATAACAAAAAAATATAAAAAAATAACAAAAAAATAAAATAAATTATAAAAATAAAATTAATAAATATTATAAAAAAATTATATATGAAAATATAAAAATAAAAATTAAATTAAAAAAAATATTTAAAAAATTAATTAAAAATAAATAAAAAAAAAAAAAAAAAATAAAAAATTTTTTTTTAATTATAAAAAAAAAATTAATAAAAATTAAAAAAATAATTAATTAAAAAAATTATATATGAAAAATAAAAATTAAAAATTAAATTAAAAAAAAATATTTAAAAAATTAATTTAAAAAAAATAACAAAAAAAATTAAAATAAAATATAAAAAATAAAATTAATAAAAAAATTATATATGAAAAAATAAAAATAAAAAATTAAATTAAAAAAAAATATTTAAAAAATTAATTAAAAATAAATAACAAAAAAAATAAAAAAATTTAAAATGAAAAAATATTAAAAAAATATTTTTAAAAATTTATATATGAAAATATAAAAATAAAAAATTAAATTAAAAAAAAATTCAAAAAAAATTTTTTTAATTATAAAAAATAAAATTAATAAAAATTAAAAAAAATTATATATGAAAACATAAAAATAAAAAATAAATTTTGAAAAAAAATATTTAAAAAAAATAATTTAAAAAACATATAACAAAAAAAATTAAAATAAAATATAAAAAATAAAATTAATAAAAAATTAAAAAAATTATATATGAAAAAATAAAAATAAAAAAATTAAATTAAAAAAAAAAATATTTAAAAAATTAATTAAAAAAAAATAACAAAAAAATAAAAAAAAATTTTTTTAATTATAAAAAAAAAATTAATAAAAATTAAAAAAAATTAATAAAAATTAAAAAAAAATTAAAAAAAAAAATTATATATGAAAAAATAAAACTAAAAATTTAACTTAAAAAAATATTTAAAAAATTAATTAAAAATAAATAACAAAAAAATATTAAAAAAAAATTTTTTTTTATTATTAAAAAATAAAATTAATAAAAATAAAAAAATTAATTTAAAAAAATATATAAAAAATTAAAACTAAAAATTAAATTTAAAAAAAATATTTAAAAATTAATTAAAATTAAATAACAAAAAAAATATAAAAAAAATTACAAAAAAATAAAAAAAAATTTTTTTTTAATTATAAAAAATAAAATTAATAAAAATTAAAAAAAAAAATAATTAAAATAAATTATATATGAAAAATTAAAACTAAAAAATTAAATTAAAAAAATATATTTAAAAAATTAATTTAAAAAAAATAACAAAAAAAATAAAATTAATAAAAATTAAAAAAATTATATATGAAAATATAAAAATAAAAATTAAATTAAAAAATATATTTAACAAATTAATTAAAAATAAATAACAAAAAAAATTAAAAAAAAAATTTTTTAATTATAAAAAAATAAAATTAATAAAAAAAAAAAAATTTTATATGAAAATATAAAAATAAAAAATTAAATTAAAAAAAATAATTAATAAAATAATTAAAAATAAATAACAAAAAAAAAAAAAACTTTTTATAATTATAAAAAATAAAAAATTAATAAAAATTAAAAAAATTAATTAAAAAAATTATTATGAAAATATAAATATAAAAAATTAAATTAAAAATAAAATATTTAAAAATTAATTAAAAATAAATAACAAAAAAAATATAAAAAAATAAAAAAAAATAAAAAAAAATTTTTTTTTATTATAAAAAATAAAATTAATAAAAATTAAAAAAAAATTAATTAAAAAAATTATATATGAAAAATAAAAATAAAAATTCAATTCAAAAAATATTTAAAAATCATAATTTAAAAAAATAACAAAAAAATAAAATAAATTATAAAAAAAATAAAATTATAAGATTTAATATTTTGAAAATAAATTACTAAACAATAAGAAACTAATCCTAAACCATCTCAACCTAATAAAATTCTAATTAAATTTGGTCTAATAATTAATAATATTATTGACAAAACAAATATTAATACTAACATAATAAATCGATTAATATTTTCATCTCTTTCTATATATTCTTTTCTATAAAAAATTACTAAAGAAGCAATCATTAAAACAAATGATATAAATAATAATCTTATTCAATCAAATAAAAAAGTTATTACAATTCTACTAGAATTTAATGAAACAACTTCTCATTCAATAAAATAAATTATATTATTTAATAAAAAATATAATCTCAATAAAAAACATGATAAACTAATAAAAATTAAATTAATAAATCTAATTCTACAAATTGATAAATATTTCACGATCTAAAATGAATTTTTTCATATCACTAACACCACAAATTAGTATTTTTTTTAAACTATTTAAATATAATCATAATATACACGCTTCTCCCTTTAAAATTAATAAATTTAAAGGTAATCAATGTAATAATATTAATAAATATTCTCGAATTTTACCTCCTCTAAAAGCATAAACACCAGAAAATAATTTCCCGTGTTGTCTAAAAGAATATAAATATAAAGTATACGCAGCTCTAAAAAATGATAATAAAGATAATATAATTATAGAAACTCAAGATCAAGAAACAATTCTATTTAATAAAGAAATTTCACCTAATAAATTTAAAGTAGGGGGAGCTGCTATATTAGCAGAACTTAATAAAAATCATCATAAACTTATTGATGGTATAAAATTTAATATACCCTTATTAATTAATAATCTACGACTACCTAAACGTTCATAAGAAACATTAGCTAAACAAAATAACCCAGAAGAACATAATCCATGAGCAATTATTAACGTATAAGAGCCTGATAACCCTCAATAAGTTATTGTTAATAATCCAGATAATACAATTCCCATATGAGCTACAGAAGAATAAGCAATTAAAGACTTTAAATCAGTTTGTCGTAAACATACTAATCTTACTAATACACCCCCTACCAATCTGATTCTAATTCAAACAAATCTATATTTTAAATTTATCAATTGAATAAAAGAAATTACTCGTAATAATCCATAACCTCCTAACTTTAATATAATTCCAGCTAAAATTATTGAGCCAGAAACTGGAGCTTCAACATGGGCCTTAGGTAATCATAAATGAACTAAAAATATTGGTATTTTTACTAAAAAAGCACATAATAAACAAAAATATAATAAATCATAATTAAATATAAAATTATTTATTAAATAAAAATTTATTGACCCAGTCTTATTTATTACATAAAAAATTCCAATTAATATTGGTAAAGAAACTAATAATGTATAAAATAATAAATAAACTCCAGCTTGCAAACGTTCTGGCTGATATCCTCACCCTAAAATTAAAAATAAAGTAGGAATTAATCTTCTTTCAAAAAATAAATAAAATATAAATAATCTTATTCTTCTAAAAGTTAAAATTAATAATAATAATAAAATAACAATATTTAATAAAAATAAATTTTTATAATTATTATATTTATTAACTCTTTCTCTTGCTATTAATATTAAAGAACAAATTCATAAACTTAATAAAACTAATCCATAAGAAAGTATATCACACCCTAAAAAATAAGAAATTTCTGATCAATAATTTATAAAATTATTTATTAACAAAAAAATAAAACTAATAAAAAATAATATAACTTGTACCATTCAATACACA
Organism: Drosophila pseudoananassae pseudoananassae; assembly: GCA_018153035.1. Taxonomy (NCBI): domain Eukaryota; kingdom Metazoa; phylum Arthropoda; class Insecta; order Diptera; family Drosophilidae; genus Drosophila; species Drosophila pseudoananassae. Next base: position 106,238 of record JAECXR010000066.1, on the reverse strand, counting down.
TTATTAATTAAACATATCGGTAATAAAAATACTAAAAATATAATAATTTTTAACATTATATAATATTAAATGATTGAAAATAATCATTACCATGAGTTCGAATTATAGAAACTAAAATTGATAAACCTAAAGCCCCTTCACATACTCTAAAAGTTAAAAATATTATTCTAAAATATCTTTCATAATTCAATATATTTAAATAAATAAATAATATAAAAAATAAAATTAAAACAATAAATTCTAAACTTAATAATATTGACAATAAATGCTTTCGATTAGAAACAAAACAAAATAAACCTAAAATAAATAAAATTATAGGTAAACTTCAATATAAAATTATAATCATTAGTTTTAATAGTTTAATAAAAACATTGGTCTTGTAAATCAAAAATAAGATTAATTCTTTTAAAACTTCAAGAGAAAAGAAAATTCTTTTTCATTAATCCCCAAAATTAATATTTTATATAAACTACCTCTTGATATTATTCAATTAATATTATATTCTTTAATTTTTTTAACTACAATTATTTTCTCAAATATAATTCACCCATTGGCTATAGGATTAACTTTACTTATTCAAACTATTTTTATTTGTTTAATTACAGGTTTAATAACAAAAACATTTTGATATTCATATATTTTATTTTTAATTTTTTTAGGGGGAATATTAGTATTGTTTATTTATGTTACATCTTTAGCTTCAAATGAAATATTTAATTTATCAATTAAATTAACTATATTTTCAATATTTTTATTATTTATTTTATTTTTATTATCAGTTATTATTGATAAAACTTCAATTTCTTTTTTTTTAAATAATAACGAAATGTTATCAATTTTTAATATAAATTCATATTTTACAGAAAATTCTTTATCATTAAATAAATTATATAATTTTCCAACAAATTTTATTACAATTTTATTAATAAATTATTTATTAATTACTTTAATTGTTGTTGTAAAAATTACTAAATTATTTAAAGGACCTTTACGAATAATATTTTAAATTAATGAATAAACCTTTACGAACTTCACATCCACTATTTAAAATTGCTAATAACGCGTTAGTAGATTTACCAGCTCCAATTAATATTTCAAGATGATGAAATTTTGGATCATTATTAGGATTATGTTTAATTATTCAAATTTTAACTGGATTGTTTTTAGCTATACACTATACAGCAGATGTAAATTTAGCTTTTTATAGAGTAAATCATATCTGTCGAGATGTAAATTATGGTTGATTATTACGAACTCTTCATGCTAATGGTGCATCATTTTTTTTTATTTGTATTTATTTACATGTTGGACGAGGAATATATTATGGATCATATTTATTTACTCCTACATGATTAGTGGGAGTAATTATTTTATTTTTAGTAATAGGAACCGCTTTTATAGGATATGTTTTACCCTGAGGTCAAATATCATTTTGAGGAGCAACTGTTATTACTAATTTATTATCAGCTATTCCTTATTTAGGTATAGACTTAGTACAATGAGTTTGAGGGGGATTTGCTGTTGATAATGCAACTTTAACTCGATTTTTCACTTTTCATTTTATTTTACCTTTTATTGTATTAGCAATAACTATAATTCATTTATTATTTTTACATCAAACTGGATCAAATAACCCAATTGGATTAAATTCTAATATTGATAAAATTCCATTTCACCCTTATTTTACTTTTAAGGATATTGTAGGATTTATTGTAATAATTTTTATTTTAATTACTTTAGTATTAATTAATCCATATTTATTAGGAGATCCAGATAATTTTATTCCAGCTAACCCCTTAGTGACTCCTGCTCATATTCAACCTGAATGATATTTTTTATTTGCTTATGCAATTTTACGATCTATCCCTAATAAATTGGGAGGAGTAATTGCCTTAGTTCTATCAATTGCAATTTTAATAATTTTACCATTTTACAATTTAAGAAAATTCCGTGGAATTCAATTTTATCCAATTAACCAAATTTTATTTTGAACTATAGTAGTAACAGTAATTTTATTAACTTGAATTGGAGCTCGACCTGTTGAAGAACCTTATGTTTTAATTGGTCAAATTTTAACCGTTATTTACTTTTTATATTATTTAATTAATCCATTAGTTAATAAATGATGAGATAATTTATTAAATTAATTAGTTAATGAGCTTGAATAAGCGTATGTTTTGAAAACATAAGATAGAATTTAATTTTCTATTAACTTTACTAATTTTAATTATATAATAAAGAAATTAATAAAATTTTAAAACCAATAAAAAATAATAAATAATTTAAAGAAAAAGATAAAAAACATTTTCAAGCTAAATATATTAATTTATCATAACGAAATCGAGGTAAAGTCCCTCGAGCTCAAATAAATACAAAAGAAATAAATGTTAATTTTACATAAAAAAATAAATTAAAAACATCACAACCTAAAAAAATAACAGAAAATAACATACTTATAAATAAAATTCTAGCATATTCAGCTATAAAAATTAAAGCAAAACCTCCTCTTCTATATTCTACATTAAACCCAGAGACTAATTCTGATTCTCCTTCAGCAAAATCAAATGGAGTCCGATTAGTTTCAGCTAAAGAAATAGTTAATCAAACTAAAGCTATTGGAAATAAAATAATTAAAAATCACATATAAATTTGATAATAATAAAAATAAATTATATTATATCTGCCAATTAAAAAAATAAAAGATAATAAAATTAAAGCTAAACTAACTTCATAAGAAATAGTTTGAGCAACTGCTCGTAAACCTCCTAATAAAGCATAGTTAGAATTAGAGGATCAACCTGCAACTATAACAGTATAGACACCTAAACTCGTACAACATAAAAAAAATAAACCTCCCAAATTAAATGAATATAATTTAACAAAAAAGGGTATACACATTCAAACAAATAAAGATAAAAATAAAGAAAAAATAGGAGAAATATAATAACTTAAATAATTTGATAAAAGAGGATAAGTTTGTTCTTTTGTAAATAACTTAATTGCATCACAAAAAGGTTGAGGAATTCCTATTAAACCTACTTTATTAGGACCTTTACGAATTTGAATATATCCTAAAACTTTTCGTTCTAACAATGTTAAAAAAGCTACTCTTACTAATACACAAATAATTAATAATAAACTCCCAATTAAAGATAAAATAAATTCTATATAAAACAAGTACTATTTGTAATAAAAATTACATAAATAAATTCTAAATTTATTGCACTAATCTGCCAAAATAGTTAAATTAATAATATTCATAATAAAAAATATATTTATTCTAATATTTGGTCCTTTCGTACTAAAATATTATAATTTTTTAAAGATAGAAACCAACCTGGCTTACACCGGTTTGAACTCAGATCATGTAAGAATTTAAAAGTCGAACAGACTTAAAATTTGAACGGCTACACCCAAAATTATATCTTAATCCAACATCGAGGTCGCAATCTTTTTTATCGATATGAACTCTCCAAAAAAATTACGCTGTTATCCCTAAAGTAACTTAATTTTTTAATCATTATTAATGGATCAATAATTCATAAATCAATGTTTTAATAAATTAAAAGTTTTTTAAATTTTAATATCACCCCAATAAAATATTTTATTTTATTAAAATTAAAATAATCTTTATAATTAAAATAAATAAAATATAAAGATTTATAGGGTCTTCTCGTCTTTTAAATTTATTTTAGCTTTTTGACTAAAAAATAAAATTCTATAAAAAATTTAAATGAAACAGTTAATATTTCGTCCAACCATTCATTCCAGCCTTCAATTAAAAGACTAATGATTATGCTACCTTTGCACAGTCAGAATACTGCGGCCATTTAAAAATTTCAGTGGGCAGGTTAGACTTTATATTTAATTCAAAAAGACATGTTTTTGTTAAACAGGCGAACATTATTTTTGCCGAATTCTTTACTTAAACTTATCATTAAAATTTATTTATACATAAAAATATACTAATTCTATCATTATTTCTTAATTTTATTAATTAAAATTAATATTTCAATAAATAATTAAAATTTAATAAATAATTTAATTTATAAAATAAATTATAACAAATTTTTTAATAATTGCTAATTCTAAGCATATATTTATTAAATTTATTTATTATTTTTAAAAATTTATTTTATAGCTTATCCCATAAAATATTAAAATTATAAAATTATTTAATTTTTTAAATAATTAAATAAATTTATAATTTCTAAATTAAATTTATTTCTTGAAAAACTAGATACCATTAAAAACGAATAACATTTCATTTCTAATATAATATTTTAAATAATTTTGTCACATTAACTTACATATTATATTAACTCTTTTAAAATCGAGAAAAATAAATATTTATTTTTTATTTAATAAACGCTGATACACAAGGTACAATAAATTAAATTTTCTTTTATAATAAAAATTTTTCAAGTTATTTCAATTTTCTTTCACAATACTATTACACTATTATTAAAATTATTTTTTCTTTAAACAATACTAAAACTCTTAAATTTATAGTTATTTCTAATATTTTAAAATTTAATATTAATAATTAATAAATAAAATCTAATCAATTTATATTGATTTGCACAAAAATCTTTTCAATGTAAATGAAATGCTTTACTAAATAAGCTTTAAATTGTCATTCTAGATACACTTTCCAGTACATCTACTATGTTACGACTTATCTTACCTTAATAATAAGAGCGACGGGCGATGTGTACATATTTTAGAGCTAAAATCAAATTATTAATCTTTATAATTTTACTACCAAATCCACCTTCAAAAACTTTTTCATAGTTTTATTCGTTTAAATATTTTTATTGTAACCCATTATTACTTAAATATAAGCTACACCTTGATCTGATATAAATTTTAATAAAAATTATTGAATATTATTATTCTTATAAAATATTCTGATAACGACGGTATATAAACTGATTACAAATTTAAGTAAGGTCCATCGTGGATTATCGATTACAAAACAGGTTCCTCTGGATAGACTAAAATACCGCCAAATTTTTTAAGTTTCAAGAACATAACTATTACTACTTTAGTGAATAAATTACATTTTAAATAATAGGGTATCTAATCCTAGTTTTTAATTAAAATTTTTTAGCTTCAATTATTTTTTAAAAAAATATTTTAAATATAAAATTTCACTTAATATATTTAATTTTATTGTATAAAATCAATTTAACTAACACTAAAAAAATTTATTTGTATTATTGGTGTAACCGCGGCTGCTGGCACCAATTTAGCCAATACTCTTTTATATTGCTATTTCTAAATTTCTTTAATTAATAATATTAATTACTGCGAATAATATTTTATTATTTATTATTAAAATAAATAAATAATCACACAAAAATTTACATATAAATCAAATTAATAACAAATTTTCAAGCCAAAATAAAACTTTATAAATTTAATAAAAAAAAATTATAATTTATAATTATTATATTATATTAAAATTAATAATTAAATTTAGTTTTTTAAAATAATAAAATATTAATATTATTAATAATTTAATTAAATATTATATTCTATTAAATAAATTAAATATTAATATTCTTATTAAATAATTTAAATTACTTAATAACTTAAATTAATAATTCCCCTATAATAAATTTTAAAAAAAAAAATTAATTAATTAATACTTTTATTTTTTAAAAAAAACAAAATTTTATTAATTCATTATTAATTTTATAATAATTTTATTTAGTATCAATTTTTTAAAAAATTAAATAAAAAATATAAAAATAAAAATAAATAAAATAAAATAAATTTTAATAATTAAAATTTTATTAATATAATAAAAAAAATAATTATTATATAAATAATTATAATTAATTAATAAAATTAGAACTAAATTAATAAAATTTATTTTTTTTTAAAAAAAAATATAAAAATAAATAAATATAAAATAATAAAATTAATAAAAATTAAAAAAAAATTTCCAATTAAAAAAATTATAATATGAAAAAATAAAAATAAAAAATTAAATTAAACAAAAAAATATTTAAAAATTAATTTAAAAAAAATAACAAAAAAAAAATTAAAATAAATTATAAAAAATAAAATTAATAAAAATTTAAAAAAAAATTATATATGAAAATATAAAAATAAAAAATTAAATTAAAAAAAAACATTTAAAAAATTAATTTCAAAAATAAAAAAAAAAATTATAAAAAATAAAATTAATAAAAATTAAAAAAAAAATTATATATGAAAATATAAAAATAAAAAAATTAAAAAAATATATTTAAAAAAATAATTAAAAAAAATAACAAAAAAAAAGGGAAAAAAAAAATAAAAAATATTAAAAATAAAATATTTTTAAAAATTTATATATGAAAATATAAAAATAAAAATATAAATTAAAAAAAATAATTTAAAAATTAATTAAAAATAAATAACAAAAAAAATATAAAAAAAAAAAACAAAAAAAAAAAAAAAATTTTTTTAATTATAAAAAATAAAATTAATAAAAATAAAAAGAAAATTAATTTAAAAAAATTATATATAAAAATAACAAATTAAATTAAAAAAAAAATATTTAAAAAATGAATTTAAAATAAATAACAAAAAAATTAAAATAAATTATAAAAAATAAAATTAATAAAAATTAAAAAAAAATTATAAACAAAAATATAAAAATAAAAAATTAAATTTAAAAAAAATATTTAAAAAATTAATTAAAAATAAATAACAAAAAAAAAAATAAAAAAAAAAATTTTTTTTTAATTATACAAAATAAAATTAAAACAAAATTAATTTAAAAAAATTATATATGAAAATATAAAAATAACAAATTAAATTAAAAAAAAAATATTTAAAAATTAATTAAAAAATAAATAACAAAAAAAATATAAAAAAAAATAAAAAAATTTTTTAATTATAAAAAATAAAATTAATAAAAATTAAAAGAAAATTAATTTAAAAAAATTATATATGAAAATATAAAAATAAAAAATTAATTAAAAAAAAAAATATTTAAAAAATTAATTAAAAATAAATAACAAAAAAATATAAAAAAAATTAAAAAAAATAAAAAAAAAATTTTTTTTTAATTATAAAAAATAAAATTAATAAAAATTAAAAAAAAATTAATTAAAAAAATTATATATGAAAAAAATAAAACTAAAAAATTAAATTAAAAAAAATATTTAAAAAATTAATTTAAAAAAATAACAAAAAAAAATTATATATGAAAATATAAAAATAAAAAAATTAAATTAAAAAAAAATATTTAAAAAATTAATTAAAAATAAATAACAAAAAAATAAAAAAAATTCTATTTTTTAATTATAAAAAATAAAATTAATAAAAATTAAAAAAATTAATTAAAAAAAAAATATATATGAAAATATAAATATAAAAAATTAAATTAAAAATAAAATATTTAAAAAATTAATTAAAAATAAATAACAAAAAAATATAAAAAAAATTACAAAAAAATAAAAAAAAAATTTTTTTTTAATTATAAAAAAAAAAAATTAATAAAAATTAAAAAAAAAAATTAATTAAAAAAAAAAATTATATATGAAAAAATAAAACTAAAAAATTAAATTAAAAAAAAATATTTAAAAAATTAATTTAAAAAAAATAACAAAAAAAATAAAATAAATTATAAAAATAAAATTAATAAAAATTATATATGAAAATATAAAAATAAAAAATTAAATTAAAAAAAATATTTAAAAAATTAATTAAAAATAAATAACAAAAAAATATTAAAAAAAATTTTTTTTAATTATAAAAAATAAAATTAATAAAAATTAAAAAAAAATTAATTTAAAAAAAATATATAAAAAAATAAAAATTAAAAATTAAATTAAAAAAAAATATTTAAAAAATTAATTAATAATAAATAGCAAAAAAAATATAAAAACAATTTTTTTAATTATAAAAAATAAAATTAAAAAAAAAATTTTTTAAAAAAATTATATATGAAAATATAAAAATAAAAAATTAAATTAAATAAAAAAATATTTAAAAAATTAATTTAAAAAAAAAAAAAAATGAAAAAATAATAGAAATAAAAAATATTAAAAAAATATTTTAAAAAGTTTATATATGAAAATATAAAAATTAAAAATTAAATTAAAAAAATATTTAAAAAAATTAAAAAAAAAATAACAAAAAATATATAAAAAAAATTTTTTTTAATTATAAAAAATAAAGTTAACAAAAATTAATTAAAAAAATTATATATGAAAATATAAAAATAAAAAAATTAAATTAAAAAAAAAATATTTAAAAAATTAATTAAAAAATAAATAACAAAAAAAATATAAGAAAATTTTTTTTTAATTATAAAAAATAAAATTAATAAAAATTAAAAAAAAATTATAAAAGAAAATATAAAATTAAAAAATTAAATTAAAAAAAAAAAAATATTTAAAAAATTAATTAAAAATAAATAACAAAAAATATAAAAAAATTTTTTTTTAAATTATAAAAAAATAAAATTAATAAAAATTAAAAAAATTAATTAAAAAAAGTTATATATAAAAATATAAAAATAAAAAATTAAATTAAAAAAATATATTTAAAAAATTTATTTAAAAAAAAACAAAAAAAATTAAAATAAATTATAAAAAATAAAATTAATAAAAATTAAAAAAAAAATTATATGAAAATATAAAAATAAAAAATTAAATTAAAAAAAATATTTAAAAAATTATAAAAAATAAATAACAAAAAAATATTTAAAAAAATTTTTTAATTATAAAAAATAAAATAAATAAATTTTTGTTTTTAATTATAAAAAATAAAATTAATAAAAATTAAAAAAAAATTAATTAAAACAAATTTTATATGAAAATATATAAAAAAAATTTAATTAACAAAAAAATATTTAAAAAATTAATAAAAATAAATAACAAAAAAATAAAAAAAAAAATTTTTTTTAATTATAAAAAATAAAATTAATAAAAATTAAAAAAAATTAATTTAAAAATTATATATGAAAAAATAAAAATAAAAAATTAAATTAAACAAAAAAATATTTAAAAAATTAATTTAAAAAAAATAACAAAAAAATTAAAATAAATTATAAAAAATAAAATTAATAAAAATTATATATGAAAATATAAAAATAAAAATTAAATGAAATAAAAAAAATATTTAAAAAATTATTAAAAATAAATAAAAAAAAATATAAAAAAAAATATTTTTTTTTAATTATAAAAATAAAATTAATAAATTTTTGTTTTTAATTATAAAAAATAAAATTAATAAAAATTAAAAAAAAAATTAATTAAAAAAATTTTATATGAACATATAAAAAGAAAAATTTAATTAAAAAAATATTTAAAAAATTAATTAAAAATAAATAACAAAAAAAAAATATTAACAAAAAAATTTTTTTTTTAATTATAAAAAATAAAATTAATAAAAATTAAAAAAAAATTAATTAAAAAAAATTATATATGAAAAATAAAAATAAAAAATTAAATTAAACAAAAAATATTTAAAAATTAATTTAAAAAAAATAACAAAAAAATTAAAATAAATTATAAAAAATAAAATTAATAAAAATTTAAAAAAATTATATATGAAAATATAAAAATAAAAATTAAATTAAAAAAAAACATTTAAACATTAAAATAAATTATAAAAAATAAAATTAATAAAAATTATATATGAAAATATAAAAATAAAAATTAAATGAAATAAAAAATATTTAAAAAAATTATTAAAAATAAATAACAAAAAATATAAAAAAATTTCTTTTAATTATAAAAATAAAATTAATAAATTTTTGTTTTTAATTATAAAAAATAAAATTAATAAAATTAAAAAAAAATTAATTAAAAAATTGTATATGAACATATAAAAAGAAAAATTTAATTAAAAAAAATATTTAAAAATTAATTAAAAAATAAATAACAAAAAAAATATTAAAAAATTTTTTTTTAATTATAAAAATAAAATTAATAAAAATTAAAAAAAATTAATTAAAAAAATTATATATGAAAAAATAAAAATAAAAAATTAAATTAAACAAAAAAATATTTAAAAAATTAATTTAAAAAAAATAACAAAAAAATTAAAATAAATTATAAAAAATAAAATTAATAAAAATTTAAAAAAAATTATATATGAAAATATAAAAATAAAAATTAAATTAAAAAAAAACATTTAAAAAATTAATTTCAAAAATATAAAAAAAATTATAAAAAATAAAATTAATAAAAATTAAAAAAAAAATTATATATGAAAATATAAAAATAAAAAATTAAATTAAAAAAATATATTTAAAAAAATAATTAAAAAAAAAAACAAAAAAAAGGGGGAAAAAAAGAAATAAAAAATATTAAAAATAAAATATTTTAAAAAATTTATATATGAAAATATAAAAATAAAAAATTAAATTAAAAAAATATTTAAAAAATTAATTAAAAATAAATAACAAAAAAAATATAAAAAAAAAATTACAAAAAAAAAAAAAAAAAAAATTTTTTAATTATAAAAAATAAAATTAATAAAAATTAAAAGAAAATTAATTTAAAAAAATTATATATAAAAATAACAAATTAAATTAAAAAAAAATATTTAAAAAATGAATTTAAAATAAATAACAAAAAAATTAAAATAAATTATAAAAAATAAAATTAATAAAAATTAAAAAAAAATTATAAACAAAAATATAAAAATAAAAAATTAAATTTAAAAAAAATATTTAAAAATTAATTAAAAATAAATAACAAAAAAAAAAAAAAAAAAAAAATTTTTTTTTAATTATACAAAATAAAATTAAAACAAAATTAATTTAAAAAAATTATATATGAAAATATAAAAATAACAAATTAAATTAAAAAAAATATTTAAAAAATTAATTAAAAATAAATAACAAAAAAAATATAAAAAAATAAAAAAAAATTTTTTAATTATAAAAAATAAAATTAATAAAATTAAAAGAAAATTAATTTAAAAAAATTATATATGAAAATATAAAAATAAAAAATTAATTAAAAAAAAAATATTTAAAAAATTAATTAAAAATAAATAACAAAAAAAATAAAAAAAAATTACAAAAAAATAAAAAAAATTTTTTTTAATTATAAAAAATAAAATTAATAAAAATTAAAAAAAAATTAATTAAAAAATTATATATGAAAAAATAAAACTAAAAAATTAAATTAAAAAAAAATATTTAAAAAATTAATTTAAAAAAAATAACAAAAAAAAATTATATATGAAAATATAAAAATAAAAAATTTAATTAAAAAAAAATTTAAAAAATTAATTAAAAAAATAAATAACAAAAAAATATAAAAAAATTACAAAAAAATATAAAAAAAATTTTTTTTTTAATTATAAAAAATAAAATTAATAAAAATTAAAAAAATTAATTAAAAAAATTATATATGAAAATATAAATATAAAAAATTAAATTAAAAATAAAATATTTAAAAAATTAATTAAAAATAAATAACAAAAAAAATAAAAAAAATTACAAAAAAAAATATAAAAAAAATTTTTTTTAATTATAAAAAATAAAATTAATAAAAATTAAAAAAAAATTAATTAAAAAAATTATATATGAAAAAATAAAACTAAAAATTAAATTAAAAAAATATTTAAAAAATTAATTTAAAAAAAATAACAAAAAAATAAAATAAATTATAAAAAATAAAATTAATAAAAATTATATATGAAAATATAAAAATAAAAAATTAAATTAAAAAAAATATTTAAAAATTAATTAAAAATAAATAACAAAAAAAATATTAAAAAAAATTTTTTTTTAATTATAAAAAAAATAAAATTAATAAAAATTAAAAAAAATAATTTAAAAAAATATATATGAAAAAATAAAAATTAAAAATTAAATTAAAAAAAAAAATATTTAAAAATTAATTAATAATAAATAGCAAAAAAATATAAAAACAATTTTTTTTAATTATAAAAAATAAAATTAAAAAAATTTTTTAAAAAAATTATATATGAAAATATAAAAATAAAAAATTAAATTAAATAAAAAAATATTTAAAAAATTAATTTAAAAAAAAAAAACAAAAAAATGAAAAAATAATAGAAATAAAAAATATTAAAAAAAATATTTTAAAAAGTTTATATATGAAAATATAAAAATTAAAAATTAAATTAAAAAAATATTTAAAAAATTAATTAAAAAAAATAACAAAAAATATATAAAAAAATTTTTTTTAATTATAAAAAATAAAGTTAACAAAAATTAATTAAAAAAATTATATATGAAAATATAAAAATAAAAAATTAAATTAAAAAAAATATTTAAAAATTAATTAAAAATAAATAACAAAAAAATATAAGAAAAATTTTTTTTAATTATAAAAAATAAAATTAATAAAAATTAAAAAAAATTATAAAAGAAAATATAAAATTAAAAAATTAAATTAAAAAAAAAATATTTAAAAAATTAATTAAAAATAAATAACAAAAAAAAATATAAAAAAATTTTTTTTAAATTATAAAAAAATAAAATTAATAAAAATTAAAAAAATTAATTAAAAAAAAATTATATATAAAAATATAAAAATAAAAAATTAAATTAAAAAAATATATTTAAAAAATTTATTTAAAAAAATAACAAAAAAAATTAAAATAAATTATAAAAAATAAAATTAATAAAAATTAAAAAAAATTATATATGAAAATATAAAAATAAAAAATTAAATTAAAAAAAATATTTAAAAAATTATAAAAAATAAATAACAAAAAAATATTTAAAAAAATTTTTTTTAATTATAAAAAATAAAATAAATAAATTTTTGTTTTTAATTATAAAAATAAAATTAATAAAAATTAAAAAAAATTAATTAAAACAAATTTTATATGAAAATATATAAAAAAAATTTAATTAACAAAAAAATATTTAAAAAATTAATAAAAATAAATAACAAAAAAAAAATAAAAAATTTTTTTATATTATAAAAAATAAAATTAATAAAAATTAAAAAAAAATTAATTTAAAAAAATTATATATGAAAATATAAAAATAAAAATTTAAATTAAAAAAAAAATATTTGAAAAATTAATTAAAAATAAATAACAAAAAAATATAAAAAAAATTTCTTTTTTTTAATTATAAAAAATAAAATTAATAAAAATTAAAAAAAATAATTAAAAAAAAATTATATATGAAAAAATAAAAATAAAAAATAAATTAAACAAAAAAATATTAAAAAAATTAATTTAAAAAAAATAACAAAAAAATTAAAATAAATTATAAAAAATAAAATTAATAAAAATTTAAAAAAATTATATATGAAAATATAAAAATAAAAAATTAAATTAAAAAAAAACATTTAAAAAATTAATTTCAAAAATATAAAAAAAATTATAAAAAATAAAATTAATAAAAATTAAAAAAAAATTATATATGAAAATATAAAAATAAAAAATTAAATTAAAAAAATATATTTAAAAAAATAATTAAAAAAAAATAACAAAAAAAAGGGGAAAAAAAGAAATAAAAAATATTAAAAATAAAATATTTTTAAAAATTTATATATGAAAATATAAAAATAAAAAATTAAATTAAAAAAAAATATTTAAAAATTAATTAAAAATAAATAACAAAAAAAATATAAAAAAAAAATTACAAAAAAAATAAAAAAATTTTTTTAATTATAAAAAATAAAATTAATAAAAATTAAAAGAAAATTAATTTAAAAAAATTATATATAAAAATAACAAATTAAATTAAAAAAAAAAATATTTAAAAAATGAATTTAAAATAAATAACAAAAAAATTAAAATAAATTATAAAAAATAAAATTAATAAAAATTAAAAAAAAATTATAAACAAAAATATAAAAATAAAAAATTAAATTTAAAAAAAATATTTAAAAAATTAATTAAAAATAAATAACAAAAAAATATAAAAAAAATAAAAAAAAATTTTTTAATTATAAAAAATAAAATTAATAAAAATTAAAAGAAAATTAATTTAAAAAAATTATATATGAAAATATAAAAATAAAAAAATTAATTAAAAAAAAATATTTAAAAAATTAATTAAAAATAAATAACAAAAAAATATAAAAAAATAAATTACAAAAAAAAAAAAAAATTTTTTTTTTAATTATAAAAAATAAAATTAATAAAAATTAAAAAAAAATTAATTAAAAAAATTTATATATGAAAAAATAAAACTAAAAAATTAAATTAAAAAAAATATTTAAAAAAATTAATTTAAAAAAATAACAAAAAAAATTATATATGAAAATATAAAAATAAAAAATTAAATTAAAAAAAATATTTAAAAAATTAATTAAAAATAAATAACAAAAAAAATATAAAAAAATTCTATTTTTAATTATAAAAAATAAAATTAATAAAAATTAAAAAAATTAATTAAAAAAAATTATATATGAAAATATAAATATAAAAAATTAAATTAAAAATAAAATATTTAAAAATTAATTAAAAATAAATAACAAAAAAAAAAAAAAAAATTACAAAAAAAATATAAAAAAATTTTTTTAATTTTATAAAAAATAAAATTAATAAAAATTAAAAAAAAAATTAATTAAAAAAAATTATATATGAAAAAATAAAACTAAAAATTAAATTAAAAAAAATATTTAAAAAATTAATTTAAAAAAAATAACAAAAAAAATAAAATAAATTATAAAAAATAAAATTAATAAAAATTATATATGAAAATATAAAAATAAAAAATTAAATTAAAAAAAAATATTTAAAAAATTAATTAAAATAAATAACAAAAAAAATATTAAAAAAAATTTTTTTTTAATTATAAAAAATAAAATTAATAAAAATTAAAAAAAATTAATTTAAAAAAATATATATGAAAAAATAAAAATTAAAAATTAAATTAAAAAAAAATATTTAAAAATTAATTAATAATAAATAGCAAAAAAAATATAAAAAAATTTTTTTTAATTATAAAAAAAAAATTAATAAAAATTAAAAAAAATTAATTAAAAAAATTATAAAAGAAAATATAAAATTAAAAAATTAAATTAAAAAAAAAATATTTAAAAAATTAATTAAAAATAAATAACAAAAAAAATATAAAAAATTTTTTTTAAATTATAAAAAATAAAATTAATAAAAATTAAAAAAAATTAATTAAAAAAAATTATATATAAAAATATAAAAATAAAAAATTAAATTAAAAAAATATATTTAAAAAATTTATTTAAAAAAATAACAAAAAAATTAAAATAAATTATAAAAAATAAAATTAATAAAAATTAAAAAAAATTATATATGAAAATATAAAAATAAAAAATTAAATTAAAAAAATATATTTAAAAAAATAATTAAAAAAAAATAACAAAAAAAGGGAAAAAAAGAAATAAAAAATATTAAAAATAAAATATTTTTAAAAATTTATATATGAAAATATAAAAATAAAAAATTAAATTAAAAAAAATATTTAAAAAATTAATTTAAAATAAATAACAAAAAAATTAAAATAAATTATAAAAAATAAAATTAATAAAAATTAAAAAAATTATAAACAAAAATATAAAAATAAAAAATTAAATTAAAAAAAGTATTTAAAAAATTAATTAAAAATAAATAACAAAAAAAAAAAAAAAAAAAAAATTTTTTTTAATTATACAAAATAAAATTAAAACAAAATTAATTTAAAAAAATTATTTATGAAAATATAAAAATAACAAATTAAATTAAAAAAAAATTTAAAAATTAATTAAAAATAAATAACAAAAAAAATATAAAAAAAAAATAAAAAAAAAATTTTTTAATTATAAAAAATAAAATTAATAAAAATTAAAAGAAAATTAATTTAAAAAAATTATATATGAAAATATAAAAATAAAAAATTAATTAAAAAAAATATTTAAAAATTAATTAAAATAAATAACAAAAAAATATGGAAAAAGAAATAAAAAATATTTTAAAAAATATTTTTAAAAGTTTATATATGAAAATATAAAAATAAAAATTAAATTTAAAAAAACCATTTAAAAAATTAATTTAAAAATATAAAAAAAAAATTATAAAAAATAAAATTAATAAAAATTAAAAAAATTAATTTAAAAAAATTATATATGAAAATATAAAAATAAAAAATTAAATTAAATAAAAAAATATTTAAAAAATTAATTTAAAATAAATAACAAAAAAATTAAAATAAATTATAAAAAATAAAATTAATAAAAATTATATATGAAAATATAAAAATAAAAAATTAAATGAAATAAAAAAATATTTAAAAAATTATTAAAAATAAATAACAAAAAAAATATAAAAAAAAATTTTTTTTAATTATAAAAAATAAAATTAATAAAAATTAAAAAAAAATTAATTAAAAAAATTTATATATGAAAAAATAAAACTAAAAAATTAAATTAAAAAAAATATTTAAAAAATTAATTTAAAAAAAATAACAAAAAAAATTATATATGAAAATATAAAAATAAAAAATTAAATTAAAAAAAATATTTAAAAAATTAATTAAAAATAAATAACAAAAAAAATATAAAAAAATTCTATTTTTAATTATAAAAAATAAAATTAATAAAAATTAAAAAAAATTTTAAAAAAATTATATATGAAAATATAAATATAAAAAATTAAATTAAAAATAAAATATTTAAAAAATTAATTAAAAATAAATAACAAAAAAAAAATAAAAAAAATTACAAAAAAATATAAAAAAAATTTTTTTTAATTATAAAAAATAAAATTAATAAAAATTAAAAAAAAAAATTAATTAAAAAAAATTATATATGAAAAAATAAAACTAAAAAATTAAATTAAAAAAAATATTTAAAAAATTAATTAAAATAAATAACAAAAAAAATATTAAAAAAAAAATTTTTTTTTAATTATAAAAAAAAAAATTAATAAAAATTAAAAAAAATTAATTTAAAAAAATATATATGAAAAAATAAAAATTAAAAATTAAATTAAAAAAAAATATTTAAAAAATTAATTAATAATAAATAGCAAAAAAAATATAAAAAAAATTTTTTAATTATAAAAAATAAAATTAATAAAAATTAAAAAAAAATTAATTAAAAAAAATTATAAAAGAAAATATAAAATTAAAAAATTAAATTAAAAAAAAAAATATTTAAAAAATTAATTAAAAATAAATAACAAAAAAAATATAAAAAATTTTTTTAAATTATAAAAAAAAAAATTAATAAAAATTAAAAAAATTAATTAAAAAAATTATATATAAAAATATAAAAATAAAAATTAAATTAAAAAAATATATTTAAAAAATTTATTTAAAAAAATAACAAAAAAATTAAAATAAATTATAAAAAATAAAATTAATAAAAATTAAAAAAAATTATATATGAAAATATAAAAATAAAAAATTAAATTAAAAAAAATATATTTAAAAAAATAATTAAAAAAAAAATAACAAAAAAAAGGAAAAAAAAGAAATAAAAAAAATATTAAAAATAAAATATTTTAAAAAATTTATATATGAAAATATAAAAATAAAAATTAAATTAAAAAAAATATTTAAAAAATTAATTTAAAATAAATAACAAAAAAATTAAAATAAATTATAAAAAATAAAATTAATAAAAATTAAAAAAAATTATAAACAAAAATATAAAAATAAAAAATTAAATTAAAAAAAGTATTTAAAAAATTAATTAAAAATAAATAACAAAAAAAAAATAAAAAAAAATTTTTTTAATTATACAAAATAAAATTAAAACAAAATTAATTTAAAAAAATTATTTATGAAAATATAAAAATAACAAATTAAATTAAAAAAAAATATTTAAAAAATTAATTAAAAATAAATAACAAAAAAATATAAAAAAAAAAAAAAAAAATTTTTTAATTATAAAAAATAAAATTAATAAAAATTAAAAGAAAATTAATTTAAAAAATTATATATGAAAATATAAAAATAAAAAATTAATTAAAAAAAATATTTAAAAAATTAATTAAAATAAATAACAAAAAAAATATGGAAAAAGAAATAAAAAATATTTTAAAAAAATATTTTTAAAAGTTTATATATGAAAATATAAAAATAAAAAATTAAATTTAAAAAAAACATTTAAAAATTAATTTAAAAATATAAAAAAAAAATTATAAAAAATAAAATTAATAAAAATTAAAAAAAATTAATTTAAAAAAATTATATATGAAAATATAAAAATAAAAAATTAAATTAAATAAAAAAATATTTAAAAAATTAATTTAAAAAAAAAAAAAAAAAATGAAAAAATAATAGAAATAAAAAATATTTTTAAAAGTTTATATATGAAAATATAAAAATAAAAAATTAAATTAAAAAAAATATTTAAAAAATTAATTTAAAAAAAATAACAAAAAATATATAAAAAAAATTTTTTTAATTATAAAAAATAAAATTAATAAAAATTAAAAAAAATTATATATGAAAATATAAAAATAAAAAATTTAATTTAAAAAAAATATTTAAAAATTAATTAAAAATAAATAACAAAAAAAATATTAAAAAAAAATTTTTTTTTATAATAAAAAATAAAATTAATAAAAATTAAAAAAACATTAATTAAAAAAATTATATATGAAAATAAAAAAATACAAAAAAAATATTTAAAAAATTAATTAAAAATAAATAACAAAAATAAATAAAAAAAATTTTTTAATTATAAAAAATAAAATTAATAAAAATTTAAAAAAATTATATATGAAAATATAAAAATAAAAAAATTAAATTAAAAAAAAAATTTTTAAAAAATAATTTAAAAAAAAAAACAAAAAAATATGGAAAAAGAAATAAAAAAAATTAAAAAAATATTTTTAAAAGTTTATAATTGAAAATATAAAAATAAAAAATTAAATTAAAAAAAATATTTAAAAAATTAATTAAAAATAAATAACAAAAAAAAAAAAAAAAATTTTTTTTAATTATAAAAATAAAATTAAAAAAAAATTAATTAAAAAAATTATATATGAAAATATAAAAATAAAAAATTAAATTAAACAAAAAAATATTTAAAAAATTAATTTAAAAAAAATAACAAAAAAATTAAAATAAATTATAAAAAATAAAATTAATAAAAATTAAAAAAATTATATATAAAAAAAAAAATTAAATTAAAAAAAAATATTTAAAAAATTATTAAAAATAAATAACAAAAAAATATAAAAAAATTTTTTTTAATTATAAAAATAAAATTAATAAATTTTTGTTTTTAATTATAAAAAAAAATTAATAAAAATTGAAAAAAAATTAATTAAAAAAAGTTTATATGAAAATATAAAAAAAAAAATTTAATTAAAAAAATATTTAAAAATTAATTAAAAATAAATAACAAAAAAAAAATATTTAAAAAAATTTTTTTTTAATTATAAAAATAAAATTAATAAAAATTAAAAAAAATTATAAACAAAAATATAAAAATAAAAAATTAAATTAAAAAAAAATATTAAAAAAAATAATTAAAAAAAAAATAACAAAAAAAATATTGAAAAGAGATAAAAAATATTAAAAAAAATATTTTTAAAAGTTTATATATGAAAATATAAAAATAAAAAATTAAATTAAAAAAAATATTTAAAAAATTAATTAAAAATAAATAACAAAAAAAATATTAAAAAAATTTTTTTTAATTATAAAAATAAAATTAAAAAAAATTAATTAAAAAAATTATATATGAAAATATAAAAATAAAAAATTAAATTAAACAAAAAAATATTTAAAAAATTAATTTAAAAAAAATAACAAAAAAATTAAAATAAATTATAAAAAATAAAATTAATAAAAATTAAAAAAAAAATTAAAATTAATAAAAATTAAAAAAATTATAAACAAAAATATAAAAATAAAAAATTAAATTAAAAAAAATTTTAAAAATTAATTTAAAACATATAAAAAAAAAATTATTAAAAATAAAATTAATAAAAATTAAAAAAAATTATATATGAAAATATAAAAAAAAAAATTAAATTAAAAAAAATATTTAAAAAATTAATTTAAAAAAAATAACAAAAAATATATAAAAAATTTTTTTTTTGATATAAAAAATAAAATTAATAAAAATTAAAAAAATTATATATGAAAATATAAAAATAAAAAATTTAATTTAAAAAAAATATTTAAAAAATTAATTAAAAATAAATAACAAAAAAATATTAAAAAAATTTTTTTTAATTATAAAAATAAAATTAATAAAATATATATGATATATATGAAAATATAAAAATAAAAAATTAAATTAAAAAAAAATATTTAAAAAAATAATTTAAAAAAAAATAACAAAAAAAATATGGAAAAGAAATAAAAAATATTTAAAAAAATATTTTTAAAAGTTTATATATGAAAATATAAAAATAAAAAATTAAATTAAAAAAAAATTTTAAAAATTAATTTAAAACATATAAAAAAAAATTATTAAAAATAAAATTAATAAAAATTAAAAAAAATTATATATGAAAATATATAAAAAAAAAATTAAATTAAAAAAAATATTTAAGAAATTATTAAAAACAAATAACAAAAAAAATATTAAAAAAAAATTTTTTTTATTATAAAAAATAAAATTAATAAAAATTAAAAAAAACATTAATTAAAAAAAAATTATATATGAAAATACAAAAAAAAAAATATTTAAAAATTAATTAAAAATAAATAACAAAAAAAATAAAAAAAATTTTTTTTATTATAAAAAATAAAATTAATAAAAATTAAAAAAAATTCATTAAAAAAAATAATATATGAAAATATAAAAATAAAAAATTAAATTAAATAAAAAAATATTTAAAAAATTAATTTAAAAAAAATAACAAAAAAATGAAAAAAAAATATTTATATATTTTTAAATATTTTTAAAAGTTTATATATGAAAATATAAAAATAAAAAATTAAATTAAAAAAAAATATTTAAAAATTAATTTAAAAAAAATAACAAAAAATATATAAAAATTTTTTTTTATTTATAAAAAATAAAATTAATAAAAATTAAAAAAAAATTATATATGAAAATATAAAAATAAAAAAATTGAATTAAAAAAAAAATATTTAAAAAATTAATTAAAAATAAATAACAAAAAAAATATAAAAAAAATTTTTTTAATTAAAAAAAATAAAATTAATAAAAATTTAAAAAAATTAATTTAAAAAAATTATATATGAAAATATAAAAATAAAAAATTAAATTAAAAAAAATATTTAAAAAAATAATTTAAAAAAAAATAACAAAAAAAATATGAAAAAAGAAATAAAAAATATTAAAAAAAATATTTTTAAAAGTTTATATATGAAAATATAAAAATAAAAAATTAAATTAAAAAAAATATTTAAAAAATTAATTAAAAATAAATAACAAAAATAATATTAAAAAAAATTTTTTTAATTATAAAAATAAAATTAAAAAAAATAATTAAAAAAAATTATATATGAAAATATAAAAATAAAAAATTAAATTAAATAAAAAAATATTTAAAAAATTAATTTAAAAAAAATAACAAAAAAAATTAAAATAAATTATAAAAAATAAAATTAATAAAAATTAAAAAAAATTATATATGAAAATATAAAAATAAACAAGAAAGGAAAGCTAACTTCGGGCGGAGCCGAAGTTGATATACCCTTGCAGCTAAAACAGGATATATATCGCTAAAATCGGATATAGTTGACCGATTCTTATGGGAATATCATAATATAACCAATAAATTACAAGACAAAATCTAAAAAAAAATCCCAAACTTCTATTTTGAAGAACCCCAAAATTGGTATTTTTACCAAATACCATTTCCGATCGTTCAGTTATATGGCAGCTATAAGATATAGTCGGCCAATCCATATGAAACTTGATAAGTCGTATTATTTTTCCAAAAATAGAATTCATAGAAAATCCCAACTTTCTAGCTCGAAAAACACTGAAGTTATGCTATTTCCGATCAATCAGTTATATGGCAGATATAGGATATAGTCGGCTGATCCTTATAAAATTTGGCATGTTGTATTATTTTGCCAAAAATAGCATTCGTACCAAATCTGAATTCTCTAGCGTTAAAAACACCGAAGTTATAGCATTTCCGATCAATCAGTTATGTGCGCAGCTATAAGATATAGTCGGCCGATCCTTATCAAATTTGGTAGGCCGTATTATTTTGCAAAAACTAGCTTTCGTACAAAATCTGAACTCTGTAACTCTAAAAACACCAAAGTTATACCATTTCCGATCAATCAGTTATATGGCAGCTATAAGATATAGTCGGCCGATCCCGGCCGTTCCGACTTATATACTGCGTGCAAAGAAAAGAAGGGTGTGTGCAAAGTTTCAAGACGATAGCTTAAAAACTGAGAGACTAGTTCGCGTAGAAACAGACAGACAGACGGACAGACGGACAGACGGACATGCTCATATCAACTCAGGAGGTGATCCTGATCAAGAATATATATACTTTATAGGGTCGGAGATGTCTCCTTCACTGCGTTGCACACTTTTGACCAAAATTATAATACCCTCTGCAAGGGTATAAAAAGTAAATTAAATAAAAAAATATTTAAAAAATTAATTTAAAAAAAATAACAAAAAAATGAAAAAATAATAGAAATAAAAAATATTTTTAAAAGGTTACATATGAAAATATAAAAATAAAAAATTAAATTAAAAAAAAATATTTAAAAAATTAATTTAAAAAAAATAACAAAAAATATATAAAAAAATTATAAAATTTTTTTAATTATAAAAAATAAAATTAATAAAATTAAAAATAAAAAATTTAATTTAAAAAAAAATATTTAAAAAATTAATTTAAAATAATAAACAAAAAATATATTAAAAAAAAATTTTTTTAATTATAAAAAAATAAAATTAATAAAAATTTAAAAAAAATTAATTTTTAAAAAAAATATATATGAAAATATATATGAATATAAAAAATTAAATTAAAAAAAAAATATTTAAAACAATAATTTAAAAAAAAAGTAACAAAAAAAATATGGAAAAAGAAATAAAAAATATTAAAAAAAATCTTTTTAAAAGTTTATATATGAAAATATAAAAATAAAAAATTAAATTAAAAAAAAATATTTAAAAAATTAATTTAAAAAAAATAACAAAAAATATATAAAAAAATTTTTTTTTAATTATAAAAAATAAAATTAATAAAAATTAAAAAAATTATATATGAAAATATAAAAATAAAAAATTGAATTTAAAAAAAAAAATTTAAAAAATTAATTAAAAATAAATAACAAAAAAATATAAAAAAATTTTTTTTTAATTATAAAAAATAAAATTAAAAAAAAAATTTTTTTAAAATTATATCAGGATACCTCATGCCAAGCATCCTTGGTGGGGCTTGAGAGTGAGTAACCCCAAAGGTACTGCATTATTCAAATGCATACAGCGCAGAGCCTATAACTGCCATTCAACTGGAGAGCCAACGTATTGGCCCACAGACCCCCAACGGCTGCCGGACCTTCTCGACTTCGCCATCTCCCATGG
The DNA here is from genome assembly GCA_018153035.1 of Drosophila pseudoananassae pseudoananassae. Lineage (NCBI taxonomy): Eukaryota > Metazoa > Arthropoda > Insecta > Diptera > Drosophilidae > Drosophila > Drosophila pseudoananassae. The sequence continues at coordinate 82,827 of JAECXR010000066.1, read as the reverse complement.
AATCCATCCGGACTCCATAGCCTGCTCGGCAAATAAAGATCTCTTCTCCGATCACAGTGCGGTGGAACTCCACATTAACACCCCTGTAGAGAAGAAAGTCACCCGACTCAGGATGATCAGACCTCGCACCAACATCGAGAGCTACTCCGAGTGGATGGAGAACGCCCTTGAGAGCACACAGCCAGACCTTAGCACGGGTGCTGGTATCGATCAGGCTGTTGTGAATCTCACTCAAGAGATGCACAACGCTGCCTTAATTGCAACTCCGAGGGCTCCATGCAACAACAGGAAGTTGCAAAGGCACTTACACCTGTGGTCTCCTGAAGTGGCTGCACTTCTCAATGAGAAGAGACGACGGAGAAGGATTTGGTTCCGAAACAGGTACCCCACCGATAAAGCAGCCTTCAATCGGGCAACCAAACAACTCAAGAAGCTGCTGCAGAGGTTGCGGACTTGCGCATTCGAAGAGTACCTGCGACAGGTCGAGCCTGGGGACCCCCAACACAATTTGTGGAACTTAACCCGCCACTTAAAGCGTCCCAAGCAAAGGGTCGCCCAAATACGAAAATCCGACGGTGGTTGGTGTCGTTCAGATCAGGAAAGGGCCGATGCATTTGCTGCTCACCTTGAAGCAGCCTTCAAGCCATTCAACACGTGCTCGGAAGAGGATAGAGCAGAAACGGAGTTCGTACTGGCCCTACCACCGACGGACCTCAGCCAGATGGAGCCTGTCTCGGAGGAGGAGGTCATGGAGGAGGTGTCAGGCCTCAACGCCAAGAAATCTCCGGGTGCAGACGGGATAGAGGCACTCGCGGTCAAGCTCCTCCCACCTTCAGGCATAAGGAGGCTCACGAGGATTTATAATGCGTGCCTAGAGAGTGGACACTTCCCCACTTGCTGGAAACAGGCGGAGGTCATCCTGATCCCTAAGCCTGGAAAGCCTGAAACTGATCTCGCCTCATATAGGCCGATTAGTTTACTGTCTGTAATCTCCAAAATACTCGAGAGAGTATTTTTGCGCAGATTGCAGACAGTACTGGACGAGGCTGGTTTGATCCCAGATCACCAGTTTGGTTTCAGGCGCTCCCACTCCACCCCGAGCAATGCCACAGGATCGTGGCAAAAATCCTGGACAGCCTCGAAAGAAAACAGTACTGCTGTGCTGTTTTCCTGGATGTCAAGCAGGCGTTTGACAGGGTCTGGCACCCTGGTCTAAAAGCGAAGATCAAGAGGAACCTGCCACAACAGTATTACGATTTCCTCAACTCGTACTTGACCGACAGGAAGTTCAGGGTCAGAAGCGGATATGCAACATCGGAGTACAGGCCCATTGAAGCTGGAGTTCCGCAGGGCAGTGTACTTGGCCCCATCCTGTACACCATGTACACAGCCGACATGCCTGTCGCTGAAGAGGAGGGCCTTCTAGTGGCTACATATGCCGACGACACGGCATTTCTGGCTTCTTCAATCTTGCCAGAGGAGGCTTCTGCACGACTCCAACGCCAGCTGGACATCCTTGACCCGTGGCTTCGAAGGTGGAACATCGCCGTCAACCATGAGAAGTCAGGCCAAACGACGTTTACTATGAGGAGAGGCGACTGTCCTGGAGTCAGTCTCGGAGGCACCCCAATTCCAGCCAGCCCTACACCCAAATATCTGGGTATGACCCTGGATAGAAGGCTCACCTGGAGAACTCACTTGCTGCGCAATCGGACGCAAATCCGGATTAAGCTGCGTCAGCTCAACTGGCTCATTGGACGGAGGTCCAGGCTGAAGCAAAAGGGTCAAGCTTCTCATATATAAGGCCATTGTAAAGCCAGTCTGGACCTATGGTATCCAGCTATGGGGGACGGCGTGTCTAAGCAACCGAAGGATCATTCATATCGCCCAAAACAAGGCCCTAAGAACTTTAACTGGAGCTCATCCGTTCCACGACAATGAGACAATCCACGCCCAACTGAGAGTCCCATTTGTGAGCGAAGAGGTTCAGCGATTCGCCAATAGGTACGTGGAAAGGCTGGACCGACATCCTAATCCTGAGGCCATCAATCTTCTGGACAACAGCTACACCACAAGGAGGCTGAAACGGACCCACCCACTGGACCTCTGCCACTCGGGTGAACGGGACTGAGCTGCAGTCCCTGGATAAGCAAACATTGTACAACTCAATATTTCATTAAGTTAAGGTCCCATTATAAAATTTAATTATTGTCCATAACTCTGGACAGATTTTAAATATAACTATTGATTGATTGATAAAAAAAAAAAAAAAAAAAAAAAAAAAATTATATATGAAAATATAAAAATAAAAAATTATATAAAAAAAAATTTTTTAAATTTAATTTAAAACATATAAAAAAAAAAATTATTAAAAATAAAATTAATAAAAATTAAAAAAAAATTATATATGAAAATATAAAAATAAAAAATTAAATTAAAAAAAATATTTAAAAAATTATTAAAAACAAATAACAAAAAAAATATTAAAAAAAAATTTTTTTAATTATAAAAAATAAAATTAATAAAAATTAAAAAAAATTAATTTAAAAAAAATAATATATGAAAATATAAAAATAAAAAATTAAATTAAATAAAAATCTTTAAAAAATTAATTTAAAAAAAATAACAAAAAAAATTAAAATAAATTATAAAAAATAAAATTAATAAAAATTAAAAAAAATTATATATGAAAATATATAAAAAAAAAATTAAATTTAAAAAAAATATTTAAAAAATTAATTAAAAATAAATAACAAAAAAAATATGGAAAAAGAAATAAAAATATTTAAAAAAAATATTTTTAAAAGTTTATATATGAAAATATAAAAAATTAAATTTAAAAAAAATATTTAAAAAATTAATTTAAAAATTAATTTAAAAAAATTAATTTAAAAAAAATAACAAAAAATATATAAAAATTTTTTTTTTAATTATTAAAAATAAAATTAATAAAAATTAAAAAAAATATTTAAAAAATTAATTAAAAATAAATAACAAAAAAAATAAAAAAAATTTTTTTTTTAATTATAAAAAATAAAATTAATAAAAATTAAAAAAAATTAATTAAAAAAATTATATATGAAAATATAAAAATAAAAAATTAAATTAAATAAAAAAATATTTAAAAAATTAATTTAAAAAAAATAACAAAAAAATGAAAAAATAATAGAAATAAAAAATATTTTTAAAAGTTTATATACGAAAATATAAAAATAAAAAATTAAATTGAAAAAAATATTTAAAAAATTAATTTAAAAAAAATAACAAAAAATATATAAAAAAAATTTTTTTAATTATAAAAAATAAAATTAATAAAAATTAAAAAAAATTATATATGAAAATATAAAAATAAAAAATTTAATTAAAAAAAAATATTTAAAAAATTAATTAAAAATAAATAACAAGAAAAATAAAATAAAAAAATTTTTTTTTAATTATAAAATTAAAATTAAGAAAAATTTAAAAAAATTAATTAAAAAAATTATATATGAAAATATAAAAATGAAAATTTAATTCATTTAATTAAATTTCAAAATTTAATTTAAAAAAAAATATTTAAAAAATTAATAAAAAATAAATAACAAAAAAAATAAAATAAAAAAATTTTTTTTTTAAATTATAAAAATAAAATTAATAAAAATTTAAAAAAATTTAATTAAAAAAAAATTATATATGAAAATATAAAAATAAAAAAATTAATTTAAAAAAGTAATTAAAAATAAATAACAAAAAAAAAAAAAAAAAATTTTTTTTTTTAATTATAAATAATAAAATTAATAAAAATTAAAAAAAAATTATATATGAAAATATAAAAATAAAAAATTAAATTAAAAAAAATACATAAAAAATTAATTAAAAATAAATAACAAAAAAATATAAAAAAAATTTTTTTTTAATTATAAAAAATAAAATTAATAAAAATTAAAAAATAAAATTATATAAGAAAATATAAAAATAAAAAATTAAATTACAAAAAAAATATTTAAAAAATTACTTTAAAAAAAAATAACAAAAAAAATTAAAATAAATTATAAAAAAAAAATTAATAAAAATTAAAAAAAAATTATATATGAAAATATAAAAATAAAAATTAAATTAAAAAACAAAATATTTAAAAAATTAATTAAAAATAAATAAAAAAAATAAAATAAAAAAAATTTTTTTATTATAAAAATAAAATTAATAAAAATTAAAAAAAATTAATTAAAAAAAATTATATATGAAAATATACAAATAAAAAATTAAATTAAAAAAATATTTAAAAAATTAATTAAAAATAAATAACAAAAAAATAAAAAAAATTTTTTTTTAATTATTAAAAATAAAATTAATAAAAATTAAAAAAAATTATATATGAAAATATAAAAATAAAAAATTAAATTAAAAAAAATACTTAAAATATTAATTAAAAATAAATAACAAAAAAAATATAAAAAAAAATTTTTTTTAACTATAAAAAATAAAATTAATAAAAATTAATTAAAAAATAAAATTCTATATATGAAAATATAAAAATAAAAAATTAAATTAAAAAAAAATATTAAAAAAAAATAATTTAAAAAAAAAATAACAAAAAAATATGGAAAAAAATTAAAAAAAAAAAAATAAATAATAAAAGAAAAAGAAATATAAAAGAAATAAAAGAAATATAATAAAAAAACTTCACGTCTCGGCAAGGGAATCAGCCGGGCACTCCAGGAATCGGCGGGGGAATCAGCGGGTTCTCCAGGTCTCAGCAGCGGGGTCGGCCGGGGATCAGCCGGAAACTCCACGTCTTGGAAGGATCAGCCGGACATTCCACGTCTCAAAAGTGGGATCGGCTGGGCACACATGATCTCAGCAGGGGGATCAGCCGGACCCTCCGCATCTCGGCAGAGGGCTCGGATAGGCACTTCACGTCTCGGCAAGGGGGTTCAGCCGGGCACTCCTGGACTCGGCCGGGGAATCAGCGGGTTCTCCAGGTCTCAGCAGCGGGGTCGGCCGGGGATCAGCAGGAAACTCCACGTCTTGGAAGGATCAGCCGTACATTCCACGTCTCAAAAGTGGGATCGGCTGGGCACACATGATCTCAGCAAGGGGATCAGCCGGACACTTCGCGTCTCGGCAGAGGGCTCGGATTGTAATTTCACGTCTCGGAAGGGGATCAGCCGGACACTCCACGTCTGGGGGATCGAATGGGCACTCCTCGTCTCAGCAGGATGATCAGCCGGACACCCGCGTCTTGGCAGGGGCCTCGCCTTACGTCTCGGCTAAAGGGATCAGCTGGGAACTCCTGGTCTCGGCAAGGGGAATAAGCGGGTTCTCCAGGTCTCATCAGGGGGGGTCGGCCGGGGATCAGCCGAACACTTCACGTCTTGCCAGGAGGATAGGGCAGACACTTAAGGTCCCGGAAGGGGTATCAGCCGGACACACCACGTCTTAAAAGGGGGATCGGCTGGGCACTCCTGATCTCAGCAGGGGGATCAGCCGGACACTTCGCGTCTCGGCAGAGGGCTCGGATAGGCACTTCACGTCTCGGCAAGGGAATCAGCCGGGCACTCCAGGAATCGGCCGGGGAATCAGCGGGTTCTCCAGGTCTCAGCAGCGGGGTCGGCCGGGGATCAGCAGGAAACTCCACGTCTTGGAAGGATCAGCCGGACATTCCACGTCTCAAAAGTGGGATCGGCTGGGCACACATGATCTCAGCAGGGGGATCAGCCGGACACTCCGCATCTCGGCAGAGGGCTCAGATAGGCACTTCACGTCTCGGCAAGGGAATTAGCCGGGCACTCCAGGACTCGGCGGGGGATCAGCGGGTTCTCCAGGTCTCAGCAGCAGGGGGGTTTTAGCAGGGGGGGTCGGCCGGAGATCAGCCAAACACTTCACGTCTCGCCAGGAGGATAGGTCAGACACTTGAGGTCTTGGAAGGGGGATCAGCCGGACACTTCACGTCTCAAACAGGGGATCGGCTGGACACTCCTAATCTCAGCGGCAAGGGAATTAGCCGGGCACTCCAGGACTCGGCGGGGGGATCAGCGGGTTCTCCAGGTCTCAGCAGCGGGGTCGGCCGGGGATCAGACGGACACTCCACGTCTCGGAAGGATCAGCCGGACACTCCACGTCTCAAAAGTGGGATCGACAGGGCACTCCTGGTCTCAGCAGGGGGATCAGCCGGACACTCCAAGTCTCAAAAGGGGGATCGGCTGGGCACACATGATCTCAGCAGGGGGATCAGCCGGACACTCTGCGTCTCGGCAGAGGGCTCGGATAGGCACTCCAGGCTCCGGGCACTCCAGGACTGGGCGGGGGGATCAGCGGGTTCTCCAGGTCTCAGCAGCGGGGTCGGCCAGGGATCAGCCGGACACTAAAAAAAAATTAATTAAGGGGGGACATCTGAGTAGAATTTTGAAAAAATCGGAATTTTTTTTTTTCGCTTAAAAAATTCTTTAGGGTCTTAAAAATGACATATCAAAAGATAGAGTCCGGCAAAAGTGTCTAAGTGTCGAAATTTTTCATTCTGCGGCGATGCCTCACAGGTATATCCCACAGTACTTAAAACTTTAAACGCGTTTTTCTCGAAACCACTTTTTTTGAGTTGGCCGAACACCTAACTCGAACAACTCTTAACCTATCGATCTAAAATTTTGACAATATACTCAGAATACCTATGTCTATCGACACACGTAGGATTTTTTTTTATTTTGCTTACTTTTTTTTTTATCAACAATTTTGTGACGTTTTTTGTTAGTGAAAATTGAAAATTTTGTTCAATCACTTGCCATTTTGGAAAAAATCAAAATATCGAAAAAATCCTACGTCTGTCGATAGCCGTTGAGATAAAGAAACTAACCAAACTTGATTTTTTGTTCTAGATCAAAAATTAAGGACGTTAGGTGTTCGGCCATGGACCCCCTTTAAAAAAATAGGGCCTACGAATAAGGGCTGCAGGGCCGCCATTTTGTTTTCGATTTATTAAAAAAAATTTTATTGTGTAGTTTAAATATAATATAATAAAACCCCATTTACAAATTTTCGATTAGCTGTTTTGATTTGGCCAAAAAAAATTCGAGAAAAACCGCTTTTTTTGGCCTGTTACTCAGATGTCCCCCCTTAAAAAAAAATTATATATGAAAATATAAAAATAAAAAATTAAATTAAATAAAAAATATTTAAAAAATTAATTTAAAAAAAATAACAAAAAAATGAAAAAATAATAGAAATAAAAAATATTTTTAAAAGTTTATATACGAAAATATAAAAATAAAAAATTAAATTGAAAAAAATATTTAAAAAATTAATTTAAAAAAAATAACAAAAATATATAAAAAAAATTTTTTTTAATTATAAAAAATAAAATTAATAAAAATTAAAAAAAAATTATATATGAAAATATAAAAATAAAAAATTTAATTAAAAAAAAAATATTTAAAAAATTAATTAAAAATAAATAACAAGAAAAATAAAATAAAAAAATTTTTTTTTAATTATAAAATTAAAATTAAGAAAAATTTAAAAAAATTAATTAAAAAAAATTATATATGAAAATATAAAAATGAAAATTTAATTCATTTAATTAAATTTCAAAATTTAATTTAAAAAAAAAATATTTAAAAAATTAATAAAAAATAAATAACAAAAAAAATAAAATAAAAAAATTTTTTTTTAAATTATAAAAATAAAATTAATAAAAATTTAAAAAAATTTAATTAAAAAAAATTATATATGAAAATATAAAAATAAAAAAATTAATTTAAAAAAGTAATTAAAAATAAATAACAAAAAAAAAAAAAAAAAATTTTTTTTTTTTTAATTATAAATAATAAAATTAATAAAAATTAAAAAAAATTATATATGAAAATATAAAAATAAAAAATTAAATTAAAAAAAATACATAAAAAATTAATTAAAAATAAATAACAAAAAATATAAAAAAAAATTTTTTTTTAATTATAAAAAATAAAATTAATAAAAATTAAAAATAAAATTATATAAGAAAATATAAAAATAAAAAATTAAATTACAAAAAAATATTTAAAAAATTACTTTAAAAAAAAATAACAAAAAAATTAAAATAAATTATAAAAAAAAATTAATAAAAATTAAAAAAAAATTATATATGAAAATATAAAAATAAAAAATTAAATTAAAAAACAAAATATTTAAAAAATTAATTAAAAATAAATAAAAAAAATAAAATAAAAAAAATTTTTTTTATTATAAAAAATAAAATTAATAAAAATTAAAAAAAATTAATTAAAAAAATTATATATGAAAATATACAAATAAAAAATTAAATTAAAAAAAATATTTAAAAAATTAATTAAAAATAAATAACAAAAAAATTAAAAAAAATTTTTTTTAATTATTAAAAATAAAATTAATAAAAATTAAAAAAAAATTATATATGAAAATATAAAAATAAAAAATTAAATTAAAAAAAATACTTAAAATATTAATTAAAAATAAATAACAAAAAAAATATAAAAAAAAATTTTTTTTAACTATAAAAAATAAAATTAATAAAAATTAATTAAAAAATAAAATTCTATATATGAAAATATAAAAATAAAAAATTAAATTAAAAAAAAAATATTAAAAAAAAATAATTTAAAAAAAATAACAAAAAAATATGGAAAAAAAATTAAAAAAAAAAAGAAATAAATAATAAAAGAAAAAGAAATATAAAAGAAATAAAAGAAATATAATAAAAAAACTTCACGTCTCGGCAAGGGAATCAGCCGGGCACTCCAGGAATCGGCGGGGGAATCAGCGGGTTCTCCAGGTCTCAGCAGCGGGGTCGGCCGGGGATCAGCCGGAAACTCCACGTCTTGGAAGGATCAGCCGGACATTCCACGTCTCAAAAGTGGGATCGGCTGGGCACACATGATCTCAGCAGGGGGATCAGCCGGACCCTCCGCATCTCGGCAGAGGGCTCGGATAGGCACTTCACGTCTCGGCAAGGGGTTCAGCCGGGCACTCCTGGACTCGGCCGGGGAATCAGCGGGTTCTCCAGGTCTCAGCAGCGGGGTCGGCCGGGGATCAGCAGGAAACTCCACGTCTTGGAAGGATCAGCCGTACATTCCACGTCTCAACATGATCTCAGCAAGGGGATCAGCCGGACACTTCGCGTCTCGGCAGAGGGCTCGGATAGGCATTTCACGTCTCGGAAGGGGATCAGCCGGACACTCCACGTCTGGGGGATCGAATGGGCACTCCTCGTCTCAGCAGGATGATCAGCCGGACACTCCGCGTCTTGGCAGGGGCCTCGCTTTACGTCTCGGCTAAAGGGATCAGCTGGGAACTCCTGGTCTCGGCAAGGGGAATAAGCGGGTTCTCCAGGTCTCATCAGGGGGGTCAGCCGAACACTTCACGTCTTGCCAGGAGGATAGGGCAGACACTTAAGGTCCCGGAAGGGGTATCAGCCGGACACACCACGTCTTAAAAGGGGGATCGGCTGGGCACTCCTGATCTCAGCAGGGGATCAGCCGGACACTCCGCATCTCGGCAGAGGGCTCGGATAGGCACTTCACGTCTCGGCAAGGGAATTAGCCGGGCACTCCAGGACTCGGCGGGGGGATCAACGGGTTCTCCAGGTCTCAGCAGCGGGGTCGGCCGGGGATCAGCAGGAAACTCCACGTCTTGGAAGGATCAGCCGGACATTCCACGTCTCAAAAGTGGGATCGGCTGGGCACACATGATCTCAGCAGGGGGATCAGCCGGACACTCCGCATCTCGGCAGAGGGCTCAGATAGGCACTTCACGTCTCGGCAAGGGAATTAGCCGGGCACCCAGGACTCGGCGGGGGGATCAGCGGGTTCTCCAGGTCTCAGCAGCAGGGGGGTTTTAGCAGGGGGGTCGGCCGGAGATCAGCCAAACACTTCACGTCTCGCCAGGAGGATAGGTCAGACACTTGAGGTCTTGGAAGGGGGATCAGCCGGACACTTCACGTCTCAAACAGGGGATCGGCTGGACACTCCTAATCTCAGCGGCAAGGGAATTAGCCGGGCACTCCAGGACTCGGCGGGGGGATCAACGGGTTCTCCAGGTCTCAGCAGCGGGGTCGGCCGGGGATCAGACGGACACTCCACGTCTCGGAAGGATCAGCCGGAAACTTCACGTCTCAAAAGTGGGATCGACAGGGCACTCCTGGTTTCAGCAGGGGGGATCAGCCGGACACTCCAAGTCTCAAAAGGGGGATCGGCTGGGCACACATGATCTCAGCAGGGGATCAGCCGGACACTCTGCGTCTCGGCAGAGGGCTCGGATAGGCACTCCAGGCTCCGGGCACCCAGGACTGGGCGGGGGGATCAGCGGGTTCTCCAGGTCTCAGCAGCGGGGTCGGCCAGGGATCAGCCGGACACTCCACGTCTCGGAAGGATCAGCCGGACACTCCGCGTCTCAAAAGTGGGATCGACAGGGCACTCCTGGTCTCAGCAGGGGGATCAGCCGGGCAATCCGCGTCTCGGCAGGGGGCTCGGTCTGGCACTTTACGTCTCGGCTAAAGGGATCAGCTGGGAACTCCTGGTCTCGGCGGGGGGATCAGCGGGTTCTCCAGGTCTCATCAGGGGGGTCGGCCGGAGATCAGCCAGACACTTCACGTCTCGCCAGGAGGATAGGGCAGACAGTTGAGGTCTCGGAAAGGGTATCAGCCGGACACTCCACGTCTCAAAACGGGGATCGGTTGGACACTCCTGATCTCAGCAGGAGCCGGAACGTCTCGGAAGGATCAGCCGGACACTCCGCGTCTCGGCGTCTCGGCAGAGGGCTCGGAGAGGTACTTCACGTCTCGGCAAGGGAATCAGCCGGGCACTCCAGGAATCGGCGGGGGAATCAGCGGGTTCTCCAGGTCTCACCAGCGGGGTCGGCCGGGGATCAGCCGGAAACTCCACGTCTTGGAAGGATCAGCCGGACATTCCACGTCTCAAAAGTGGGATCGGCTGGGCACACATGATCTCAGCAGGGGGATCAGCCGGACACTCCGCGTCTCAGCAGGAGCTCGCTTTACGTCTCGGCTAAAGGGATCAGCTGGGAACTCCTGGTCTCGGCGAGGGGAATAAGCGGGTTCTCCAGCTCTCATCAGGGGGGTCGGCGTGTTCTCCAGGTCTCAGCAGCGGGGTCGGCCGGGGATCAGCCGGACACTCCACGGCTCGGAAGGATCAGCCGGAAACTCCACGTCTCAAAAGAGGGATCGGCTGGGCACACCTGATCTCAGCAGGGGGATCAGCCGGACACTCCGCGTCTCGGCAGGGGGCTCGGTCAGGCACTTTACGTCTCGGCTAAAGGGATCAGCTGGGAACTCCTGGTCTCGGCGGGGGGATCAGCGGGTTCTCCAGGTCTCATCAGGGGGGTCGGCCGGAGATCCGCCAGACACTTCACGTCTCGCCAGGAGGATAGGGCAGACAGTTGAGGTCTCGGAAAGGGTATCAGCCGGACACTCCACGTCTCATAACGGGGATCGGTTGGACACTCCTGATCTCAGCAGGGATCAGCCGGACACTCCGCGTCTCGGCAGAGGGCTCAGATAGGTACGTCACGTCTCGGCAAGGGTATCAGCCGGGCACTCCAGGACTCGGCGGGGGGATCAGCGAATTCTCCAGGTCTCAGCAGCGGGGTCGGCCGGGGATCAGCCGAACACTTCACGTCTCGCCAGGAGGATAGGGCAGACACTTTAGGTCTCGGAAGAGGGATCAGACGGACACTCCACGCCTCAAAAGTGGGATCGACAGGGCACTCCTGGTCTCAGCAGGGGGATCAGCCGGACACTCCGCGTCTCAGCAGGAGCTCGCTTTACGTCTCGGCTAAAGGGATCAGCTGGGAACTCCTGGTCTCGCCAAGGGGAATAAGCGGGTTCTCCAGCTCTCATCAGGGGGGTCGGCCGGTTCTCCAGGTCTCTCCAGGGATCAGCCGTACACTCCACGTCTCGGAAGGATCAGCCGGAAACTCCACGTCTTGGCAGGGGCCTCGCTTTACGTCTCAGCTAAAGGGATCAGCTGGGAACTCCTGGTCTCGGCAAGGGGAATAAGCGGGTTCTCCAGGTCTCATCAGGGAGGTCGGCCGGGGATCAGCCGAACACTTCACGTCTCGCCAGGAGGATAGGGGGTATCAGCCGGACACACCACGTCTCAAAAGGGGGATCGGCTGGGCACTCCTGATCTCAGCAGGGGGATCAGCCGGACACTTCGCGTCTCGGCAGAGGGCTCGGATAGGCACTTCACGTCTCGGCAAGGGAATCAGCCGGGCACTCCAGGAATCGGCGGGGGAATCAGCGGGTTCTCCAGGTCTCAACAGCGGGGTCGGCCGGGGATCAGCCGGAAACTCCACGTCTTGGAAGGATCAGCCGGATATTCCACGTCTCAAAAGTGGGATCGGCTGGGCACACATGATCTCAGCAGGGGGATCAGCCGGACCCTCCGCATCTCGGCAGAGGGCTCGGATAGGCACTTCACGTCTCGGCAAGGGGTTCAGCCGGGCACTCCTGGACTCGGCGGGGGGATCAGCGGGTTCTCCAGGTCTCATCAGGGGGGTTGGCCGGGGATCAGACGGACACTCCACGTCTCGGAAGGATCAGCCGGACACTCCACGTCTCAAAAGTGGGATCGACAGGGCACTCCTGGTCTCAGCAGGGGGATCAGTCGGACACTCCGCATCTCGGCAGAGGGCTCGGATAGACAGAGGGCTGATCTCAGCACGGGGATCAGCCGGACACTTCGCGTCTCGGCAGAGGGCTCTCGCCAGGAGGATAGGGCAGACACTTCAGGTCTCGGAAGGGGGATCAGCCAGACCCTCCACGTCTCAAAAGGGGGGATCGGCTGGGCACTCCTGATCTCAGCAGGGGGATCAGCCGGACACTCCGCGTCTCAAAAGGGGTATCGGCTGGGCATTTCTGGTCTCACCATGGGGATCAGCCGGACACTCCGCGTCTCGGCAGGGGGCTCGGATAGGCACTTTACGTCTCGGAAGGGGGATCAGCCGGACACTTCGCGTCTCGGCAGAGGGCTCGGATAGGCACTTCACGTCTCGGCAAGGGAATCAGCCGGGCACTCCAGGAATCGGCCGGGGAATCAGCGGGTTCTCCAGGTCTCAGCAGCGGGGTCGGCCGGGGATCAGCAGGAAACTCCACGTCGTGGAAGGATCAGCCGGACATTCCACGTCTCAAAAGTGGGATCGGCTGGGCACACATGGTCTCAGCATGGGGATCAGCCGGACACTCCGCTTCTCGGCAGAGGGCTCAGATAGGCACTTCACGTCTCGGCAAGGGAATTAGCCGGGCACTCCAGGACTCGGCGGGGGATCAGCGGGTTCTCCAGGTCTCAGCAGCAGGGGGGTTTTAGCAGGGGGTCGGCCGGAGATCAGCCAAACACTTCACGTCTCGCCAGGAGGATAGGTCAGACACTTGAGGTCTTGGAAGGGGGATCAGCCGGACACTTCACGTCTCAAACAGGGGATCGGCTGGACACTCCTAATCTCAGCGGCAAGGGAATTAGCCGGGCACTCCAGGACTCGGCGGGGGGATCAGCGGGTTCTCCAGGTCTCAGCAGCGGGGTCGGCCGGGGATCAGCCGGACACTCCACGTCTCGGAAGGATCAGCCGGACACTCCACGTCTCAAAAGTGGGATCGACAGGGCACTCCTGGTCTCAGCAGGGGGATCAGCCGGGCAATCCGCGTCTCGGCAGGGGGCTCGGTCTGGCACTTTACGTCTCGGCTAAAGGGATCAGCTGGGAACTCCTGGTCTCGGCGGGGGGATCTGCGGGTTCTCCAGGTCTCATCAGGGGGGTCGGCCGGAGATCAGCCAGACACTTCACGTCTCGCCAGGAGGATAGGGCAGACAGTTGAGGTCTCGGAAAGGGTATCAGCCGGACACTCCACGTCTCAAAACGGGGATCGGTTGGACACTCCTGATCTCAGCAGGGATCAGCCGGACACTCCGCGTCTCGGCAGAGGGCTCAGATAGGTACGTCACGTCTCGGCAAGGGAATCAGCCGGGCACTCCAGGAATCGGCGGGGGATCAGCGGGTTCTTCAGGTCTCAGTAGGGGGTCGGCCGGGGATCAGCCGAACACTTCACGTCTCGCCAGGAGGATAGGGCAGACACTTTAGGTCTCGGAAGAGGGATCAGACGGACACTCCACGCCTCAAAAGTGGGATCGACAGTCGGCCGGGGATCAGCCGGACACTCCACAGCTCGGAAGGATCAGCCGGAAACTCCACGTCTCAAAAGAGGGATCGGCTGGGCACACCTGATCTCAGCAGGGGGATCAGCCGGACACTCCGCGTCTCGGCAGGGGGCTCGGTCAGGCACTTTACGTCTCGGCTAAAGGGATCAGCTGGGAACTCCTGGTCTCGGCGGGGGATCAGCGGGTTCTCCAGGTCTCATCAGGGGGTCGGCCGGAGATCAGCCAGACACTTCACGTCTCGCCAGGAGGATAGGGCAGACAGTTGAGGTCTCGGAAAGGGTATCAGCCGGACACTCCACGTCTCAAAACGGGGATCGGTTGGACACTCCTGATCTCAGCAGGGATCAGCCGGACACTCCGCGTCTCGGCAGAGGGCTCAGATAGGTACGTCACGTCTCGGCAAGGGAATCAGCCGGGCACTCCAGGACTCGGCGGGGGGATCAGCGAATTCTCCAGGTCTCAGCAGCGGGGTCGGCCGGGGATCAGCCGAACACTTCACGTCTCGCCAGGAGGATAGGGCAGACACTTTAGGTCTCGGAAGAGGGATCAGACGGACACTCCACGCCTCAAAAGTGGGATCGACAGGGCACTCCTGGTCTCAGCAGGGAGATCAGCCGGACACTCCGCGTCTCGGCAGGGGCTCGCTTTACGTCTCGGCTAAAGGGATCAGCTGGGAACTCCTGGTCTCGCCGAGGGGAATAAGCGGGTTCTCCAGCTCTCATCAGGGGGGTCGGCCGGTTCTCCAGGTCTCTCCAGGGATCAGCCGTACACTCCACGTCTCGGAAGGATCAGCCCGAAACTCCACGTCTTGGCAGGGGCCTCGCTTTACGTCTCAGCTAAAGGGATCAGCTGGGAACTCCTGGTCTCGGCAAGGGGAATAAGCGGGTTCTCCAGGTCTCATCAGGGAGGTCGGCCGGGGATCAGCCGAACACTTCACGTCTCGCCAGGAGGATAGGGGGGTATCAGCCGGACACACCACGTCTCAAAAGGGGGATCGGCTGGGCACTCCTGATCTCAGCAGGGGGATCAGCCGGACACTTCGCGTCTCGGCAGAGGGCTCGGATAGGCACTTCACGTCTCGGCAAGGGAATCAGCCGGGCACTCCAGGAATCGGCGGGGGAATCAGCGGGTTCTCCAGGTCTCAGCAGCGGGGTCGGCCGGGGATCAGCCGGAAACTCCACGTCTTGGAAAGATCAGCCGGATATTCCACGTCTCAAAAGTGGGATCGGCTGGGCACACATGATCTCAGCAGGGGGGATCAGCCGGACCCTCCGCATCTCGGCAGAGGGCTCGGATAGGCACTTCACGTCTCGGCAAGGGGTTCAGCCGGGCACTCCTGGACTCGGCGGGGGATCAGCGGGTTCTCCAGGTCTCATCAGGGGGGTTGGCCGGGGATCAGACGGACACTCCACGTCTCGGAAGGATCAGCCGGACACTCCACGTCTCAAAAGTGGGATCGACAGGGCACTCCTGGTCTCAGCAGGGGGATCAGTCGGACACTCCGCATCTCGGCAGAGGGCTCGGATAGACAGAGGGCTGATCTCAGCACGGGGATCAGCCGGACACTTCGCGTCTCGGCAGAGGGCTCTCGCCAGGAGGATAGGGCAGACACTTCAGGTCTCGGAAGGGGGATCAGCCAGACCCTCCACGTCTCAAAAGGGGGATCGGCTGGGCACTCCTGATCTCAGCAGGGGGATCAGCCGGACACTCCGCGTCTCAAAAGTAGTATCGGCTGGGCATTTCTGGTCTCACCATGGGGATCAGCCGGACACTCCGCGTCTCGGCAGGGGGCTCGGATAGGCACTTTACGTCTCGGAAGGGGGATCAGCCGGACACTCCACGTCTCAAAAGGGGGATCGAATGGGCACTCCTCGTCTCAGCAGGAGGATCAGCCGGACACTCCGCGTCTTGGCAGGGGCCTCGCTTTACGTCTCGGCTAAAGGGATCAGCTGGGAACTCCTGGTCTCGGCAAGGGGAATAAGCGGGTTCTCCAGGTCTCATCAGGGGGGTCGGCCGGGGATCAGCCGAACACTTCACGTCTTGCCAGGAGGATAGGGCAGACACTTGAGGTCCCGGAAGGGGTATCAGCCGGACACACCATGTCTCAAAAGGGGGATCGGCTGGGCACTCCTGATCTCAGCAGGGGGATCAGCCGGACACTTCGCGTCTCGGCAGAGGGCTCGGATAGGCACTTCACGTCTCGGCAAGGGAATCAGCCGGGCACTCCAGGAATCGGCGGGGGAATCAGCGGGTTCTCCAGGTCTCAGCAGCGGGGTCGGCCGGGGATCAGCCGGAAACTCCACGTATTGGAAGGTTCAGCCGGACATTCCACGTCTCAAAAGTGGGATCGGCTGGGCACACATGATCTCAGCAGGGGGATCAGCCGGACCCTCCGCATCTCGGCAGAGGGCTCGGATAGGCACTTCACGTCTCGGCAAGGGGTTCAGCCGGGCACTCCTGGACTCGGCGGGGGATCAGCGGGTTCTCCAGGTCTCATCAGGGGGGTTGGCCGGGGATCAGACGGACACTCCACGTCTCGGAAGGATCAGCCGGACACTCCACGTCTCAAAAGTGGGATCGACAGGGCACTCCTGGTCTCAGCAGGGGTATCAGCCGGACACTCCGCATCTCGGCAGAGGGCTCGGCTAGACAGAGGGCTGATCTCAGCACGTGGATCAGCCGGACACTTCGCGTCTCGGTAGAGGGCTCTCGCCAGGAGGATAGGGCAGACACTTCAGGTCTCGGAAGGGGGATCAGCCAGACACTCCACGTCTCAAAAGGGGGATCGGATGGGCACTCCTGATCTCAGCAGGGGGATCAGCCGGACTCACCATGGATATCAGCCGGACACTCCGCGTCTCGGCAGGGGGCTCGGATAGGCACTTCACGTCTCAACATAGGGATCAGCCGGACACTCCACGTCTCGGAAGGATCAGCCGGACACTCCACGTCTCAAAAGTGGGATCGACAGGGCACTCCTGGTCTCAGCAGGGGGATCAGCCGGACACTCCGCATCTCGGCAGAGGGCTCGGATAGACAGAGGGCTGATCTCAGCACGGGGATCAGCCGGACACTTCGCGTCTCGGCAGAGGGCTCTCGCCAGGAGGATAGGGCAGACACTTCAGGTCTCGGAAGGGGGATCAGCCAGACCCTCCACGTCTCAAAAGGGGGATCGGCTGGGCACTCCTGATCTCAGCAGGGGGATCAGCCGGACACTCCGCGTCTCAAAAGGGGTATCGGCTGGGCATTTCTGGTCTCACCATGGGGATCAGCCGGACACTCCGCGTCTCGGCAGGGGGCTCGGATAGGCACTTTACGTCTCGGAAGGGGGATCAGCCGGACACTCCACGTCTCAAAAGGGGGGATCGAATGGGCACTCCTCGTCTCAGCAGGAGGATCAGCCGGACACTCCGCGTCTTGGCAGGGGCCTCGCTTTACGTCTCGGCTAAAGGGATCAGCTGGGAACTCCTGGTCTCGGCAAGGGGAATAAGCGAGTTCTCCAGGTCTCATCAGGGGGGTCGGCCGGGGATCAGCCGAACACTTCACGTCTTGCCAGGAGGATAGGGCAGACACTTGAGGTCCCGGAAGGGGTATCAGCCGGACACACCATGTCTCAAAAGGGGGATCGGCTGGGCACTCCTGATCTCAGCAGGGGGATCAGCCGGACACTTCGCGTCTCGGCAGAGGGCTCGGATAGGCACTTCACGTCTCGGCAAGGGAATCAGCCGGGCACTCCAGGAATCGGCGGGGGAATCAGCGGGTTCTCCAGGTCTCAGCAGCGGGGTCGGCCGGGGATCAGCCGGAAACTCCACGTATTGGAAGGATCAGCCGGACATTCCACGTCTCAAAAGTGGGATCGGCTGGGCACACATGATCTCAGCAGGGGGATCAGCCGGACCCTCCGCATCTCGGCAGAGGGCTCGGATAGGCACTTCACGTCTCGGCAAGGGGTTCAGCCGGGCACTCCTGGACTCGGCGGGGGGATCAGCGGGTTCTCCAGGTCTCATCAGGGGGTTGGCCGGGGATCAGACGGACACTGCACGTCTCGGAAGGATCAGCCGGACACTCCACGTCTCAAAAGTGGGATCGACAGGGCACTCCTGGTCTCAGCAGGGGGATCAGCCGGACACTCCGCATCTCGGCAGAGGGCTCGGATAGACAGAGGGCTGATCTCAGCACGTGGATCAGCCGGACACTTCGCGTCTCGGTAGAGGGCTCTCGCCAGGAGGATAGGGCAGACACTTCAGGTCTCGGAAGGGGGATCAGCCAGACCCTCCACGTCTCAAAAGGGGGATCGGATGGGCACTCCTGATCTCAGCAGGGGGATCAGCCGGACACTCCGCGTCTCAAAAGGGGTATCGGATGGGCATTTCTGGTCTCACCATGGATATCAGCCGGACACTCCGCGTCTCGGCAGGGGGCTCGGATAGGCACTTCACGTCTCAACATAGGGATCAGCCGGGCACTCCAGGACTCGGAGGGGGGATCAGCTGGTTCTTCAGGTCTCAGTAGGGGGGTCGGCCGGGGATCAGCCAAACTCTTCACGTCTCGCCAGGAGGATAGGGCAGACACTTTAGGTCTCGGAAGAGGGATCAGACGGACACTCCACGCCTCAAAAGTGGGATCGACAGGGCACTCCTGGTCTCAGCAGGGGGATCAGCCGGACACTCCGCGTCTCAGCAGGGGCTCGCTTTACGTCTCGGCTAAAGGGATCAGCTGGGAACTCCTGGTCTCGCCGAAGGGAATAAGCGGGTTCTCCAGCTCTCATCAGGGGGTCGGCCGGTTCTCCAGGTCTCAGCAGCGGGGTCGGCAGGGGATCAGCCGGACACTCCACGTCTCGGAAGGATCAGCCGGAAACTCCACGTCTCAAAAGGGGGATCGGCTGGGCACACCTGATCTCAGCAGGGGGATCAGCCGGACACTCCGCATCTCGGCAGAGGGCTCGGATAGGCACTTCACGTCTCGGCAAGGGAATCAGCCGGGCACTCCAGGTCTCGGCGTGGGGATCAGCGGGTTCTTCAGGTTTTATCAGGGGGGTCGGCCGGAGATCAGCCAAACACTTCACGTCTCGCCAGGAGGATAGGGCAGACACTTGAGGTCTTGGAAGGGGGATCAGCCGGACACTTCACGTCTCAAACAGGGGATCGGCTGGACACTCCTGATCTCAGCAGGGATCAGCCAGACACTCCGCGTCTCGGCAGGGGGCTCGGTCAGGCACTTTACGTCTCGGCTAAAGGGATCAGCTGGGAACTCCTGGTCTCGGCGGGGGATCAGCGGGTTCTCCAGGTCTCATCAGGGGGTCGGCCGGAGATCAGCTGGACACTACACGTCTCGGAAGGATCAGCCGGAAACTCCACGTCTCAAAAGAGGGATCGGCTGGGCACACCTGATCTCAGCAGGGGGATCAGCCGGACACTCCGCATCTCGGCAGAGGGCTCGGATAGGCACTTCACGTCTCGGCAATGGAATCAGCCGGGCACTCCAGGTCTCGGCGGGGGGATCAGCGGGTTCTTCAGGTTTTAGCAGGGGGGTCGGCCGGAGATCAGCCAAACACTTCACGGGAAAGGGTATCAGCCGGACACTCCACGTCTCAAAAGGGGGATCGGTTGGACACTCCTGATCTCAGCAGGGGATCAGCCGGACACTCCGCGTCTCGGCAGAGGGCTCAGATAGGAACGTCACGTCTCGGCAAAGGAATCAGGCGGGCACTCCAGGACTCGGCGGGGGGATCAGCGAATTCTCCAGGTCTCAGCAGCGGGGTCGGCCGGGGATCAGCCGAACACTTCACGTCTCGCCAGGAGGATAGGGCAGACACTTCAGGTCCCGGAAGGGGTATCAGCCGGACACACCACCTCTCAAAAGGGGGATCGGCTGGGCACTCCTGATCTCAGCACGGGGATCAGCCGGACACTTCGCGTCTCGGCAGAGGGCTTGGATAGGCATTTCACGTCTCGGAAGGGGATCAGCCGGACACTCCACGTCTGGGGGATCAAATGGGCACTCCTCGTCTCAGCAGGATGATCAGCCGGACACTCCGCGTCTTGGCAGGGGCCTCGCTTTACGTCTCGGCTAAAGGGATCAGCTGGGAACTCCTGGTCTCGGCAAGGGGAATAAGCGGGTTCTCCAGGTCTCATCAGGGGGGTAGGCCGGGGATCAGCCGGAAACTCCACGTCTTGGAAGGATCAGCCGGACATTCCACGTCTCAAAAGTGGGATCGGCTGGGCACACATGATCTCAGCAAGGGGATCAGCCGGACACTTCGCGTCTCGGCAGAGGGCTCGGATAGGCATTTCACGTCTCGGAAGGGGATCAGCCGGACACTCCACGTCTGGGGGATCGAATGGGCACTCCTCGTCTCAGCAGGATGATCAGCCGGACACTCCGCGTCTTGGCAGGGGCCTTGCTTTACGTCTCGGCTAAAGGGATCAGCTGGGAACTCCTGGTCTCGGCAAGGGGAATAAGCGGGTTCTCCAGGTCTCATCAGGGGGGTCGGCCGGGGATCAGCCGAATACTTCACGTCTTGCCAGGAGGATAGGGCAGACACTTAAGGTCCCGGAAGGGGTATCAGCCGGACACACCACGTCTTAAAAGGGGGATCGGCTGGGCACTCCTGATCTCAGCAGGGGGATCAGCCGGACACTTCGCGTCTCGGCAGAGGGCTCGGATAGGCACTTCACGTCTCGGCAAGGGAATCAGCCGGGCACTCCAGGAATCGGCCGGGGAATCAGCGAGTTCTCCAGGTCTCAGCAGCGGGGTCGGCCGGGGATCAGCAGGAAACTCCACGTCTTGGAAGGATCAGCCGGACATTCAACGTCTCAAAAGTGGGATCGGCTGGGCACACATGATCTCAGCAGGGGGATCAGCCGGACACTCCGCATCTCGCCAGAGGGCTCAGATAGGCACTTCACGTCTCGGCAAGGGAATTAGCCGGGCACTCCAGGACTCGGCGGGGGGATCAGCGGGTTCTCCAGGTCTCAGCAGCAGGGGGTTTTAGCAGGGGGGTCGGCCGGAGATCAGCCAAACACTTCACGTCTCGCCAGGAGGATAGGTCAGACACTTGAGGTCTTGGAAGGGGGATCAGCCGGACACTTCACGTCTCAAACAGGGGATCGGCTGGACACTCCTAATCTCAGCGGCAAGGGAATTAGCCGGACACTTCGCGTCTCGGCAGAGGGCTCGGATAGGCATTTCACGTCTCGGAAGGGGATCAGCCGGACACTCCACGTCTGGGGGATCGAATGGGCACTCCTCGTCTCAGCAGGAGGATGAGCCGGACACTCCGCGTCTTGGCAGGGGCCTTGCTTTACGTCTCGGCTAAAGGGATCAGCTGGGAACTCCTGGTCTCGGCAAGGGGAATAAGCGGGTTCTCCAGGTCTCATCAGGGGGGTCGGCCGGGGATCAGCCGAATACTTCACGTCTTGCCAGGAGGATAGGGCAGACACTTAAGGTCCCGGAAGGGGTATCAGCCGGACACACCACGTCTTAAAAGGGGGATCGGCTGGGCACTCCTGATCTCAGCAGGGGGATCAGCCGGACACTTCGCGTCTCGGCAGAGGGCTCGGATAGGCACTTCACGTCTCGGCAAGGGAATCAGCCGGGCACTCCAGGAATCGGCCGGGGAATCAGCGAGTTCTCCAGGTCTCAGCAGCGGGGTCGGCCGGGGATCAGACGGACACTCCACGTCTCGGAAGGATCAGCCGGACACTCCACGTCTCAAAAGTGGGATCGACAGGGCACTCCTGGTCTCAGCAGGGGGATCAGCCGGACACTCCAAGTCTCAAAAGGGGGATCGGCTGGGCACACATGATCTCAGCAGGGGGATCAGCCGGACACTCTGCGTCTCGGCAGAGGGCTCGGATAGGCACTCCAGGCTCCGGGCACTCCAGGACTGGGCGGGGGGATCAGCGGGTTCTCCAGGTCTCAGCAGCGGGGTCGGCCAGGGATCAGCCGGACACTCCACGTCTCGGAAGGATCAGCCGGACACTCCGCGTCTCAAAAGTGGGATCGACAGGGCACTCCTGGTCTCAGCAGGGGGATCAGCCGGGCAATCCGCGTCTCGGCAGGGGGCTCGGTCTGGCACTTTACGTCTCGGCAGGGGGATCAGCCGGGCACTCCAGGACTCGGCGGGGGATCAGCGGGTTCTTCAGGTCGCATCAGGGGGTCGGCCAGGGATCAGCCGGATACTCCGCGTCTCAAAAAGGGGATCGGCTAGACACTCCTGATCTCAGCAGGGATCAGCCGGACACTCCGCGTCTCGGCTGAGGGCTCAGATAGGTACGTCACGTCTCGGCAAGGGAATCAGCCAGGCACTCCAGGACTTGGCGGGGGGATCACCGGGTTCTCCAAGTCTCAGCAGCGGGGTCGGCAGGGGATCAGCCGGATACTCCGCGTCTCGGCAGAGGGCTCGGTCAGGCACTTTTCGTCTCGGCTAAAGGGATCAGCTGGGAACTCCTGGTCTCGGCGGGGGGATCAGCGGGTTCTTCAGGTCTCATCAAAGGGGTCGGCCGGGGATCAGCCGAACACTTCACGTCTCGCCAGGAGGATAGGGCAGACACTTGAGGTCTCGTAAGGGGGATCAGCCGGACACTCCACGTCTCAAAAGGGGGATCGACAGGGCACTCCTGGTCTCAGCAGTAGATCAGCCGGAAACTCCGCGTCTCGGCAGGGGGCTCGGTCAGGCACTTTACGTCTCGGCTAAAGGGATCAGCTGGGAACTCTAGGACTCGGCGGGGGGATCAGCGGGTTCTCCAGGTCTCACTCCAGGTCCGGCCGAGGGGGGTCGGCCGGGGATCAGCCGAACACTTCACGTCTCGGCAGGAGGATAGGGCAGACACTTAAGGTCCAGGAAGGGGGATTAGCCGCACACACCAAGTCTCAATAGTGGGATCGACAGGGCACTCCTGGTCTCAGCAGTGGGATCAACTGGACACTCCGCGTCTCGGCAGGGGGCTCGGTCAGGCACTTTACGTCTCGGCTAAAGGGATCAGCTGGGAACTCCTGGTCTCGGCGGGGGGATCAGCGGGTTCTCCAGGTCCCATCAGGGGGGTCGGCCAGAGATCAGCCGGACACTTCACGTCTCGCCAGGAGGATAGGGCAGACAGTTGAGGTCTCGGAAGGGGTATCAGCCGGACACTCCACGTCTCAAAAGGGGGATCGGCTGGGCACACCTGATCTCAGCTGATCCCCCAGCCGGACACTCCGCATCTCGGCAGAGGGCTCGGATAGGCACTTCACGTCTCGGCAAGGGAATGAGCCGGGCACTCCAGGACTCGGCGGGGGATCAGCGGGTTCTCCAGGTCTCATCAGGGGGGTCGGCCGGGGATCAGCCGGATACTCCGCGTCTCAAAAGGGGTATCGGCTGGACACTCCTGATCTCAGCAGGGATCAGCCGGACACTCCGCGTCTCGGCAGAGGGCTCAGATAGGTACGTCACGTCTCGGCAAGGGAATCAGCCAGGCACTCCAGGACTTGGCGGGGGATCACCGGGTTCTCCAAGTCTCAGCAGCGGGGTCGGCCGGGGATCAGCCGGATACTCCGCGTCTCGGCAGAGGGCTCGGTCAGGCAGTTTTCATCTCGGCTAAAGGGATCAGCTGGGAACTCCTGGTCTCGGCGGGGGATCAGCGGGTTCTCCAGGTCTCATCAGGGGGGTCGGCACTCCAGGCCCGGCCGAGGGGGGTCAGCCGGGGATCAGCCGAACACTTCACGTCTCGGCAGGAGGATAGGGCAGACACTTAAGGTCCAGGAAGGGGGATTAGCCGGACACACCACGTCTCAATAGTGGGATCGACAGGGCACTCCTGATCTCAGCAGTGGGATCAGCTGGACACTCCGCGTCTCGGCAGGGGGCTCGGTCAGGCACTTTACGTCTCGGCTAAAGGGATCAGCTGGGAACTCCTGGTCTCGGCGGGGGGATCAGCGTGTTCTCCAGGTCTCATCAGGGGGGTCGGCCGGAGATCAGCCAGACACTTTACGTCTCGCCAGGAGGATAGGGCAGACAGTTGAGGTCTCGGAAGGGGTATCAGCCGGACACTCCACGTCTCAAAAGGGGGATCGGTTGGACACTCCTGATCTCAGCAGGGATCAGCCGGACACTCCGCGTCTCGGCAGAGGGCTCAGATAGGTACGTCACGTCTCGGCAAGGGAATCAGCCGGGCACTCCAGGACTCGGCGGGGGGATCAGCGGGTTCTCCAGGTCTCATCAGGGGGGTCGGCCGGAGATCAGCCAGACACTTCACGTCTCGCCAGGAGGATAGGGCAGACAGTTGAGGTCTCGGAAGGGGTATCAGCCGGACACACCACGTCTCAAAAGGGGGATCGGCTGGGCACTCCTGATCTCAGCACGGGGATCAGCCGGACACTTCGCGTCTCGGCAGAGGGCTCGCATAGGCACTTCACCTCTCGGAAGGGGGATCAGCCGGACACTCCACGTCTCAAAAGGGGGATCGAATGGGCACTCCTCGTCTCAGCAGGAGGATGAGCCGGACACTCCGCGTCTTGGCCGGGGTCTCGGTCTGGCACTTCACGTCTCGGCAGGGGGATCAGCCGGGCACTCCAGGACTCGGCGGGGGATCAGCGGGTTCTCCAGGTCTCATCAGGGGGGTCGGCCGGGGATCAGCCGGATACTCCGCGTCTCAAAAGGGGGATCGGCGGGACACTCCTGATCTCAGCAGGGATCAGCCGGACACTCCGCGTCTCAAAAGGGGGATCGGTTGGACACTCCTGATCTCAGCAGGGAGCAGCCGGACTCTCCGCGTCTCGGCAGAGGGCTCAGATAGGTAAGTCACCTCTCGGAAGGGGGATCAGCCGGACACTCCACGTCTCAAAAGGGGGATCGAATGGGCACTCCTGATCTCAGCACGGGGATCAGCTGGACACTCCGCGTCTCGGCAGGGGGCTCGGTCAGGCACTTTACGTCTCGGCTAAAGGGATCAGCTGGGAACTCCTGGTCTCGGCGGGGGGATCACCGGGTTCTCAAGGTCTCAGCAGGGGAGTCGGCCGGGGATCAGCCGGACACTCCACGTTTCGGAGGGGGGATTAGCCGGACACACCACGTCTCAAAAGGGGGATCGTCAAGGCACTCCTGATCTCAGCAGGGGGATCAGCTGGACACTCCGCGTCTCGGCAGTGGGCTCGGATAGGCACTTTACGTCTCGGCAAGGGAATCAGCCAGGCACTCCAGGACTGGAGTCTTGGCAGGGGGCTCGGTCAGGCACTTTACGTCTCGGCTAAAGGGATCAGCTGGGAACTCCTGGTCTCGGCGGGGGGATCAGCGGGTTCTCCAGGTCTCATCAGGGGAGTCGGCCGGGGATCAGCCGGACACTCCACATCTCGGAAGGGGGATCAGCCGGACATTCCATGTCTTAAAAGGGGGATCGACAGGGCACTCCTGGTCTCAGCAGTACATCAGCCGGACACACCGCGTCTCGGCAGGGGGCTCGGTCAGGCACTTTACGTCTCGGCTAAAGGGATCAGCTGGGAACTCCAGGACTCAGCGGGGGGATCAGCGGGTTCTCCAGGTCTCACTCCAGGTCCGGCCGAGGGGGTCGGCCGGGGATCAGCCGGAACACTTCACGTCTCGGCAGGAGGATAGGGCAGACACTTAAGGTCCAGGAAGGGGGATTAGCCGGACACACCAAGTCTCAATAGTGGGATCGACAGGGCACTCCTGGTCTCAGCAGTGGGATCAACTGGACACTCCGCGTCTCGGCCGGGGGCTCGGTCAGGCACTTTACGTCTCGGCTAAAGGGATCAGCTGGGAACTCCTGGTCTCGGCGGGGGATCAGCGGGTTCTCCAGGTCTCATCAGGGGGTCGGCCGGAGATCAGCCGGACACTTCACGTCTCGCCAGGAGGATAGGGCAGACAGTTTGAGGGCGGTCTCAGAAGGGTGATCAGCCGGACACACCACGTCTCAAAGGGGGGGATCGTCAAGGCACTCTTGATCTCAGCAGGGGATCAGCCGGACACTCCGCATCTCGGCAGAGAGCTCGGATAGGCACTTCACGTCTCGGCAAGGGAATGAGCCGGGCACTCCAGGACTCGTCGGGGGGATCAGCGGGTTCTCCAGGTCTCAGCAGGGGGTCGGCCGGGGATCAGCCGGACACTCAACGTCTCGGAAGGATCAGCCGGACACTCCACGTCTCAAAAGTGGGATCGACAGGGCACTCCTGGCCTCAGCAGGGGGATCAGCCGGACATTCCGCGTCTCGGCAGGGGGCTCGGTCAGGTCTCAGCAGGGGCAGCCACTCCGCGTCTCAAAAGTACACCAGATCTCAGCAGGGGGATCAGCCGGACACTCCGCGTCTCGGCATGGGGCTCGGTCTGGCACTTTACGTCTCGGCAAGGGGGGATCAGCCGGGCACTCCAGGTCTCTGCGGGGATCAGCGGGTTCTCCAGGTCTCATCAGGGGGTCGGCCGTGGATCAGCCGGATACTCCGCGTCTCAAAAGGGGGATCGGCTGGACACTCCTGATCTCAGCAGGGATCAGATCAGCCAGGACACTCCGCGTCTCAAAAGGGGGATCGGTTGGACACTCCTGATCTCAGCAGGGACACAGGAGCATCCGGACTCTCCGCGTCTCGGCAGAGGGCTCAGATAGGTACGTCACGTCTCGGCAAGGGAATCAGCCAGGCACTCCAGGACTGGAGTCTCGGCAGGGGTCGGTCAGGCACTTTACGTCTCGGCTAAAGGGATCAGCTGGGAACTCCTGGTCTCGGCGGAGGGATCAGCGGGTACTCCAGGTCTCATCAGGGGTCGGCGAGATCAGCCGGATACTCCGCGTGTCGGCAAAAGGGGATCAGCCGGATACTACACCTCGTCTCGGCAGTGGGCTCGGTCAGGCACTTTACGTCTCGGCTAAAGGGATCAGCTGGGAACTCCTGGTCTCGGCGGGGGTTAGCGGTTCTCCAGGTCTCATCAGGGGAGTCGGCCGGGGATCAGCCGGACACTCCACGTCTCGGAGGGGGATTAGCCGGACACACCACGTCTCAAAAGGGGGATAGTCAAGGCACTCCTGATCTCAGCAGGGGGATCAGCCGGACACTCCGCGTCTCGGCAGTGGGCTCGGATAGGCACTTTACGCCTCGGTAAGGGAATCAGCCGGGCACTCCAGGACTGGAGTCTCGGCAGGGGGCTCGGTCAGGCACTTTACGTCTCGGCTTAAGGGATCAGCTGGGAACTCCTGGTCTCGGCGGAGGGATCAGCGGGCTCTCCAGGTCTCATCAGGGGGGTCGGCCGGAGATCAGCCGGATACTCCGCGTCTCAAAAGGGGGATCGGCTGGACACTCCTGATCTCAGCAGGGATCAGCCGGACACTCCGCGTCTCAAAAGGGGGATCGGTTGGACACTCCTGATCTCAGCAGGGAGCATCCGGACTCTCCGCGTCTCGGCAGAGGGCTCAGATAGGTACGTCACGTCTCGGCAAGGGAATCAGCCAGGCACTCCAGGACTGGAGTCTCGGCAGGGGGCTCGGTCAGGCACTTTACGTCTCGGCTTAAGGGATCAGCTGGGAACTCCTGGTCTCGGCGGAGGGATCAGCGGGTTCTCCAGGTCTCATCAGGGGGTCGGCCGTGGATCAGCCGGATACTCCGCGTCTCAAAAGGGGGATCGGCTGGACACTCCTGATCTCAGCAGGGATCAGCCGGACACTCCGCGTCTCAAAAGGGGGATCGGTTGGACACTTCTGATGTCAGCAGGGATCAGCCGGATACTCCGCGACTCTTTACAGACTCGGTAAGGGATTCAGCCGGGCACTCCAGGACTCGGCGGGGGATCAGCGGGTTCTCCAGGTCTCATCAGGGGGTTGGCCGGGGATCAGACGGACACTTCACGTCTCGGAAGGATCAGCCGGACACTCCACGTCTCAAAAGTGGGATCGACAGGGCACTCCTGGTCTCAGCAGGGGGATCAGCCGGACCCTCCACGTCTCAAAAGGGGGATCGGCTGGGCACTCCTGGATCCCAGCAGACTCGGCGGGGGATCAGCGGGTTTTCCAGGTCTCAGCAGCGGGGTCTTCCGGGGATCAGCCGGACACTCCACGTCTTGGAAGGATCAGCCGGACACTCCACGTCTCAAAAGTGGGATCGACAGGGCACTCCTGGTCTCAGCAGGGGGCTCGGTCAGGCACTTTAAGTCTCAGCAGGGGGATCACTCCACTCTCTGGAGTGGGCACTCCAGGACTCTGCGGGGGATCAGCGGGTTCTCCAGGTCTCATCAGGGGGTCGGCCGGGGATCAGCCGGATACTCCGCGTCTCAAAAGGGGGATCGGCTGGACACTCCTGATCTCAGCAGGGATCAGCCGGACACTCCGCGTCTCAAAAGGGGGATCGGTTGGACACTCCTGATCTCAGCAGGGAGCATCCGGACTCTCCGCGTCTCGGCAGAGGGCTCAGATAGGTACGTCACGTCTCGGCAAGGGAATCAGCCAGGCACTCCAGGACTCGGCGGGGGGATCACCGGGTTCTCCAGGTCTCAGCAGCGGGGTCGGCCGGGGATCAGCCGGATACTACACGTCTCGGCAGTGGGCTCGGTCAGGCACTTTACGTCTCGGCTAAAGGGATCAGCTGGGAACTCCTGGTCTCGGCGGGGGGATCAGCGGATTCTCCAGGTCTCAGCAGGGGAGTCGGCCGGGGATCAGCCGGACACTCCACGTCTCGGATGGGGGATTATCCGGACACACCACGTCTCAAAAGGGGGATAGTCAAGGCACTCCTGATCTCAGCAGGGGGATCAGCCGGACACTCCGCGTCTCGGCAGTGGGCTATTATAGGCACTTTACGCCTCGGTAAGGGAATCAGCCGGGCACTCCAGGACTGGAGTCTCGGCAGGGGGCTCGGTCAGGCACTTTACGTCTCGGCTTAAGGGATCAGCTGGGAACTCCTGGTCTCGGCGGAGGGATCAGCGGGCTCTCCAGGTCTCATCAGGGGGGTCGGCCGGAGATCAGCCGGATACTCCGCGTCTCAAAAGGGGGATCGGCTGGACACTTCTGATGTCAGCAGGGATCAGCCGGATACTCCGCGACTCTTTACGACTCGGTAAGGGATTCAGCCGGGCACTCCAGGACTCGGCGGGGGGATCAGCGGGTTCTCCAGGTCTCATCAGGGGGTTTGGCCGGGGATCAGACGGACACTTCACGTCTCGGAAGGATCAGCCGGACACTCCACGTCTCAAAAGTGGGATCGACAGGGCACTCCTGGTCTCAGCAGGGGGATCAGCCGGACCCTCCACGTCTCAAAAGGGGGATCGGCTGGGCACTCCTGATCTCAGCAGACTCGGCGGGGGGATCAGCGGGTTTTCCAGGTCTCAGCAGCGGGGTCTTCCGGGGATCAGCCGGACACTCCACGTCTTGGAAGGATCAGCCGGACACTCCACGTCTCAAAAGTGGGATCGACAGGGCACTCCTGGTCTCGGCAGGGGGCTCGGTCAGGCACTTTAAGTCTCAGCAGGGGGATCACTCCACTCTCTGGAGTGGGCACTCCAGGACTCTGCGGGGGATCAGCGGGTTCTCCAGGTCTCATCAGGGGGTCGGCCGGGGATCAGCCGGATACTCCGCGTCTCAAAAGGGGGATCGGCTGGACACTCCTGATCTCAGCAGGGATCAGCCGGACACTCCGCGTCTCAAAAGGGGGATCGGTTGGACACTCCTGATCTCAGCAGGGATCAGCCGGACAATCCGCGTCTCGGCAGGGGGGCTCGGTCTGGCACTTTACGTCTCGGCAGGGGGATCAGCCGGGCACTCCAGGACTCTGCGGGGATCAGCGGGTTCTCCAGGTCTCATCAGGGGGTCGGCCGGGGATCAGCCGGATACTCCGCGTCTCAAAAGGGGGATCGGCTGGACACTCCTGATCTCAGCAGGGATCAGCCGGACACTCCGCGTCTCAAAAGGGGGATCGGTTGGACACTCCTGATCTCAGCAGGGATCAGCCGGACAATCCGCGTCTCGGCAGGGGGCTCGGTCTGGCACTTTACGTCTCGGCAGGGGGATCAGCCAGGCACTCCAGGACTCTGCGGGGGATCAGCGGGTTCTCCAGGTCTCATCAGGGGGTCGGCCGGGGATCAGCCGGATACTCCGCGTCTCAAAAGGGGGATCGGCTGGACACTCCTGATCTCAGCAGGGGGATCAGCCGGACACTCCGCGTCTCGGCAGTGGGCTCGGATAGGCACTTTACGCCTCGGTAAGGGAATCAGACGGGCACTCCAGGACTGGAGTCTCGGCAGAGGGCTCGGTCAGGCACTTTACGTCTCGGCTAAAGGGATCAGCTGGGAACTCCTGGTCTCGGCGGGGGATCAGCGTGTTCTCCAGGTCTCAGCAGGGGAGTCGGTCGGGGATCAGCCGGACACTCCACGTCTCGGAAGGGGGATCAGCCGGACACTCCATGTCTCAAAAGGGGGATCGACAGGGCACTCCTGGTCTCAGCAGTGGGATCAGCCGGACTCTCCGCGTCTCGGCAGAGGGCTCAGATAGGTACGTCACGTCTCGGCAAGGGAATCAGCCAGGCACTCCAGGACTCGGCGGGGGATCACCGGGTTCTCCAGGTCTCAGCAGCGGGGTCGGCCGGGGATCAGCCGCATACTCCGCGTCTCGGCAGTGGGCTCAGTCAGGCACTCGGCTAAAGGGATCAGCTGGGAACTCCTGGTCTCGGCGGGGGGATCAGCGGGTTCTCCAGGTCTCAGCAGGGAAGTCGGCCGGGGATCAGCCGGACACTCCACGTCTCGGAGGGGGGATTATCCGGACACACCACGACTCAAAAGGGGGATAGTCAAGGCACTCCTGATCTCAGCAGGGGGATCAGCCGGACACTCCGCGTCTCGGCAGTGGGCTCGGATAAGCACTTTACGCCTCGGTAAGGGAATCAGCCGGGCACTCCAGGACTGGAGTCCCGGCAGGGGGCTCGGTCAGGCACTTTACGTCTCGGCTAAAGGGATCAGCTTGGAACTCCTGGTCTCGGCGGAGGGATCAGCGGGTTCTCCAGGTCTCATCAGGGGGGTCGGCCGGAGAACAGCCGGATACTCCGCGTCTCGGCAGGGGGCTCGGTCAGGCACTTTACGTCTCGGCTAAAGGGATCAGATGGGAACTCCTGGTCTCGGCGGGGGGATCAGCATGTTCTCCAGGTCTCAGCAGGGAAGTCGGCCGGGGATCAGCCGGACACTCCACGTCTCGGAAGGGGGATCAGCCGGACACTCCATGTCTCAAAAGGGGGATCGACAGGGCACTCCTGGTCTCAGCAGTGGGATCAGCCGGACTCTCCGCGTCTCGGCAGAGGGCTCAGATAGGTACGTCACGTCTCGGCAAGGGAATCAGCCAGGCACTCCAGGACTCGGCGGGGGGATCACCGGGTTCTCCAGGTCTCAGCAGGGGAGTCGGCCGGGGATCAGCCGGACACTCCACGTCTCGGAAGGGGGATCAGCCGGACACTCCATGTCTCAAAAGGGGGATCGACAGGGCACTCCTGGTCTCAGCAGTGGGATCAGCCGGACACTCCAGGTCTCAGCAGCGGGGTCGGCCGGGGATCAGCCGGATACTCCGCGTCTCGGCAGGGGGCTCGGTCAAGCACTTTACGTCTCGGCTAAAGGGATCAGCTGGGAACTCCTGGTCTCGGCGGGGGGATCAGCGTGTTCTGCAGGTCTCAGCAGGGGAGTCGGCCGGGGATCAGCCGGACACTCCACGTCTCGGAAGGGGGATCAGCCGGACACTCCATGTCTCAAAAGGGGGATCGACAGGGCACTCCTGGTCTCAGCAGTGGGATCAGCCGGACACTCCGCGTCTCGGCAGGGGGCTCGGTCAGGCACTTCACGTCTCGGCAAGGGGATCAGTCGGGCACTCCAGGACTCGGCGGGGGGATCAGCAGGTTCTCCAGGTCTCAGCAGCGGGGTCGGCCGGGGATCAGCCGGACACTCCACGTCTCGGAAGGATCAGCCGGACACACCACGTCTCAAAAGTAGGATCGACAGGTCACTCCTGGTCTCAGCAGTAGATCAGCCGGACACTTCGCGTCTCGGCAGAGGGCTCGGATAGGCACTTCACGAATCGGAAAGGGAATCAGCCGGGCACTCCAGGACTCGGTGGGGGGATCAGCGGGCTCTCCAGGTCTCAGCAGCGGGGTCGGCCGGGGATCAACCGGACACTCCACGTCTCGGAAAGATCAGCCGGACACTCCACGTCTCAATAGGGGGATCGGCTGGGCACTCCTGATCTCAGCAGGGGGATCAGCCGGACACTCCGCGTCTCGGCAGGGGGCTCGGTCAGGCACTTTACGTCTCGGCTAAAGGGATCAGCTGGGAACTCCTGGTCTCGGCGGGGGATCAGCGAGTTCTCCAGGTCTCATCAGGGGGGTCGGCCGGAGAACAGCCGGATACTCCGCGTCTCGGCAGGGGGGCTCGGTCAGGCACTTTACGTCTCGGCTAAAGGGATCAGGTGGGAACTCCTGGTCTCGGCGGGGGGATCAGCATGTTCTCCAGGTCTCAGCAGGGGAGTCGGCCGGGGATCAGCCGGACACTCCACGTCTCGGAAGGGGGATCAGCCGGACATTCCATGTCTCAAAAGGGGGATCGACAGGGCACTCCTGGTCTCAGCAGTGGGATCAGCCGGACACTCCAGGTCTCAGCAGCGGGGTCGGCCGGGGATCAGCCGGATACTCCGCGTCTCGGCAGGGGGCTCGGTCAGGCACTTTACGTCTCGGCTAAAGGGATCAGCTGGGAACTCCTGGTCTCGGCGGGGGGATCAGCAGGTTCTCTAGGTCTCAGCAGCGGGGTCGGCCGGGGATCAGCCGGACACTCCACGTCTCGGAAGGATCAGCAGGACACAATACGTCTCAAAAGTGGGATCGACAGGTCACTCCTGGTCTCAGCAGTAGATCAGCCGGACACTTCGCGTCTCGGCAGAGGGCTCGGATAGGCACTTCACGAATCGGAAAGGGAATCAGCCGGGCACTCCAGGACTCGGTGGGGGGATCAGCGGGCTCTCCAGGTCTCAGCAGCGGGGTCGGCCGGGGATCAACCGGACACTCCACGTCTCGGAAAGATCAGCCGGACACTCCACGTCTCAATAGGGGGATCGGCTGGGCACTCCTGATCTCAGCAGGGGGATCAGCCGGACACTCCGCGTCTCGGCAGGGGGCTCGGTCAGGCACTTTACGTCTCGGCTAAAGGGATCAGCTGGGAACTCCTGGTCTCGGCGGGGGGATCAGCGAGTTCTCCAGGTCTCATTAGCGGGGTCGGACGGGGATCAGCCGGACACTCAACGTCTCGGAAGGATCAGCCGGACACTCCACGTCTCAAAAGTGGGATCGACAGGGCACTCCTGGTCTCAGCAGGGGGATCAGCCGGACCCTCCACGTCTCAAAAGGGGGATCGGCTGGGCACTCCTGATCTCAGCAGGGGGATCAGCCGGACACTCTGCGTCTCGGCAGAGGACTCGGATAGGCACTCCAGGCTCCGGGCATTCCAGGACTCGGCGGGGGATCAGCGGGTTCTCCAGGTCTCAGCAGCGGGGTCGGCCGGGGATCAGCCGGACACTCCACGTCTCGGAAGGATCAGCCGGACACTCCACGTCTCAAAAGTGGGATCGACAGGGCACTTCTGGTCTCAGCAGTGGGATCAGCCGGACACTCCACGTCTCGGCAGGGGACTCGGTCAGGCACTTTACGTCTCAGCAAGGGGATCAACCGGGCACTCCAGGACTCGGGGGGATCAGCGGGTTCTCGGGTCTCAGCAGGGGGTCGGCCGGGGATAAATTTGGCCACTCCAAGTCCCTGCAGAGGAATCGACTGGGGATCACCTGGGGACACTCCACGTCTTGGAAGGATCAGCCGGACATTCCACGTCTCA
The DNA here is from genome assembly GCA_018153035.1 of Drosophila pseudoananassae pseudoananassae. Lineage (NCBI taxonomy): Eukaryota > Metazoa > Arthropoda > Insecta > Diptera > Drosophilidae > Drosophila > Drosophila pseudoananassae. Next base: position 48,853 of record JAECXR010000066.1, on the reverse strand, counting down.
AAAGTGGGATCGACAGGGCACTCCTGGTCTCAGCAGGGGGATCAGCCGGACCCTCCACGTCTCAAAAGGGGGATCGGCTGGGCACTCCTGATCTCAGCAGGGGGATCAGCCGGACACTCTGCGTCTCGGCAGAGGACTCGGATAGGCACTCCAGGCTCCGGGCATTCCAGGACTCGGCGGGGGGATCAGCGGGCTCAGCCAGGACCCGGATGAGCCGGACCCTCCACGTCTCAAAAGGGGGATCGGCTGGGCACTCCTGATCTCAGCAGGGGGATCAGCCGGACACTCTGCGTCTCGGCAGAGGACTCGGATAGGCACTCCAGGCTCCGGGCATTCCAGGACTCGGCGGGGGGATCAGCGGGTTCTCCAGGTCTCAGCAGCGCGGTCGGCCGGGGATCAGCCGGACACTCCACGTCTCAAAAGTGGGATCGACAGGGCACTTCTGGTCTCAGCAGTGGGATCAGCCGGACACTCCGCGTCTCGGCAGGGGACTCGGTCAGGCACTTTACGTCTCAGCAAGGGGATCAACCGGGCACTCCAGGACTCGGGGGGATCAGCGGGTTCTGCAGGTTTTATCGGGAGGGTCGGCCGGGGATCAGTTTGGCCACTCCAAGTCCCTGCAGAGGAATCGACTGGGGATCACCTGGGGACACTCCACGTCTTGGAAGGATCAGCCGGACATTCCACGTCTTAAAAGTGGGATCGACTGGGCACTCCTGGTCTCAGCAGTGGGATCAGCCGGACACTCCAAGTTTCAAAAGGGGGATCGGCTGGGCACACATGATCTCAGCAGGGGGATTAGCCGGACACTCCGCATCTCGGCAGAGGGCTCGGATAGGCACTTCACGTCTCGGCAAGGGATTCAGCCGGGTACTCCAGGACTCGGCGGGGGGATCAGCGGGTTCTCCAGGTCTCATCAGGGGGGTCGGCCGGGGATCAGACGGACACTCCACGTCTCGGAAGGATCAGCCGGACACTCCACGTCTCAAAAGTGGGATCGACAGGGCACTCCTGGTCTCAGCAGTGGGATCAGCCGGACACTCCGCGTCTCGGCAGGGGGCTCGGTCAGGCACTTTACGTCTCGGCTAAAGGGATCAGCTAGGAACTCCTGGTCTCGGCGGGGGGATCAGCGAGTTTTCCAGGTCTCAGTAGCGGGGTCGGACGGGGATCAGCCGGACACTCAACGTCTCGGAAGGATCAGCCGGACACTCCACGTCTCAGAAGTGGGATCGACAGGGCACTCCTGGTCTCAGCAGGGGGATCAGCCGGACCCTCCACGTCTCAAAAGGGGGATCGGCTGGGCACTCCTAATCTCAACAGGGGGATCAGCCGGACACTCTGCGTCTCGGCAGAGGACTCGGATAGGCACTCCAGGCTCCGGGCATTCCAGGACTCGGCGGGGGGATCAGCGGGTTCAGCCAGGACCCGGATCAGCCGGACCCTCCACGTCTCAAAACGGGGATCGGCTGGGCACTCCTGATCTCAGCAGGGGGATCAGCCGGACACTCTGCGTCTCGGCAGAGGACTCGGATAGGCACTCCAGGCTCCGGGCATTCCAAGACTCGGCGGGGGATCAGCGGGTTCTCCAGGTCTCAGCAGCGGGGTCGGCCGGGGATCAGCCGGACACTCCACGTCTCGGAAGGATCAGCCGGACACTCCACGTCTCGGAAGGATCAGCCGGACACTCCACGTCTCAAAAGTGGGATCGACAGGGCACTTCTGGTCTCAGCAGGGGGATCAGCCGGACACTCCACGTCTCGGCAGGGGACTCGGTCAGGCACTTTACGTCTCAGCAGGGGAAACAACCGGACACTCCGCGTCTCGGCAGGGGGCTCGGTCTGGCACTTTACGTCTCGGCAAGGGGATCAGATGGGCACTCCAGGACTCGGCGGAGAGATCAGCGGGTTCTCCAGGTTTTATCAGGGGGGTCGGCCGGGGATCAGCCGAACACTTCACGTCTCGCCGGGAGGATAGGGCAGACACTTCACGTCTCGGACGGGGGATCAGCCGGACACTCCACGTCTCAAAAAAAGGGATCAGCTGGGCACTCTTGGTCTCAGCAGAGGGATCAGCCGGACACTCTGCGTCTCGGCAGGGGGCTCGGTCGGGCACTTTACGTCTCAGCAGGGGGATCAGCCGGACAATCCGCGTCTCGGCAAGGGGCTCGGTCTGGCACTTTACGTTTCGGCAAGGGGATCAACCGGGCACTCCAGGACTCGGGGGGATCAGCGGGTTCTGCAGGTCTCAGCAGGGGGGTCGGCCGGGGATCAGTTTGGCCACTCCAAGTCCCTGCAGAGGAATCGACTGGGGATCACCTGGGGACTTCACGTTACGGCAGGCGGCTCGGGCAGGCACTCCACGTTTCGGCAGTGGATCGCCGGACACGGCAGGGGGCTCGGATAGCCATTTCACGTCTCGGCAATTGGATCGGCCGGGCACTCCAGGTCTCGGCGGGTGGATCATCGGGTTCTCCATGTTTCAGCAGGGCGGTCGCCCGGGGATCAGTTGATCACTCCAAGTCCCAGCAGAGGAATCGACTGGGAACACCTGGGGACTCCACGTCTCTTCAGTGGATTGCCGGACACGGCAGTGGCTCGGATAGCCAATTCACGTGTCGGCAATTGGATCGGCCGGGCACTCCAGGTCTCGGCGGGTGGATCTTCGGGTTCTCCAGGTTTTATCGGGAGGGTCGGCTGGAGATCAGCCGTGCAATTCACGTCTCGGCAGGGGGATAGGGCAGAAACTCCAGGACTCAGCGGGGGGATCAGCGGGTTCTCCAGGACTCAGCAGGTGGGTCGGCTGGGGATCAGTTGAACACTCCAAGTCCCAGCAGAGGAATCGACTGGGGATCACCTGGGGACTTCACGTTATGGCAGGCGGCTCAGGTAGCCACTCCACGTCTCGGCAGTGGATTGCCGGACACGGCAGTGGCTCGGATAGCCAATTCACGTGTCGGCAATTGGATCGGCCGGGCAATCCAGGTCTCGGCGGGTGGATTTTCGGGTTCTCCAGGTTTCATCGGGAGGGTCGGCTGGAGATCAGCCGTGCAATTCACGTCTCGGCAGGGGGATAGGGCAGACACTCCAGGACTCAGCGGGGGGATCAGCGGGTTCTCCAGGTCTCAGCAGGTGGGTCGGCGGGGGATCAGTTGAACACTCCAAGTCCCAGCAGAGGAATCGACTGGGGATCACCTGGGGACTCCACGTGTCTTCAGTGGATTGCCGGACACGGCAGTGGCTCGGATAGCCAATTCACGTGTCGGCAATTGGATCGGCCGGGCACTCCAGGTCTCGGCGGGTGGATCTTCGGGTTCTCCAGGTTTCATCGGGAGGGTCGGCTGGAGATCAGCCGTGCAATTCACGTCTCGGCAGGGGGATAGGCCAGACACTCCAGGACTCAGCGGGGGGATCAGCGGGTTCTCCAGGTCTCAGCAGGTGGGTCGGCGGGGGATCAGTTGAACACTCCAAGTCCCAGCAGAGGAATCGACTGGGGATCACCTGGGGACTTCACGTTACGGCAGGCGGCTCGGGCAGGCACTCCACGTCTCGGCAGTGGATCGCCGGACACGGCAGGGGGCTCGGATAGCCAATTAACGTGTCGGCAATTGGATCGGACGGGCACTTCAGGTCTCGGCGGGTGGATCATCGGGTTCTCCACGTCTCAGTAGGGGGGTCGGCCGGGGATCAGCCGAACACTTCACGTCTCGCCAGGAGGATAGGGCAGACACTTGAGGTCTCGAAAGGGGGATCAGCCGGACACTCCACGTCTCAAAAAGGGGATCGGCTGGACACTCCTGATCTTAGCAGGGTGATCAGCCGGACACTTCGCGTCTCGGCAGGGGGCTCGGTCAGGCACTTTACGTCTCGGCTAAAGGGATCAGCTGGGCACTCCAGGACTCGGCGGGGGGATCAGCGGGTTCTCCAGGTCTCACTCCAGGTCCGGCCGAGGGGGGTCGGCCGGGGATCAGCCGAACACTTCACGTCTCGCCAGGAGGATAGGGCAGACACTTAAGGTCCAGGAAGGGGGATTAGCCAGACACACCACGTCTCAAAAGGGGGATCGGCTGGGCACTCCTGATCTCAGCAGGGGGATCAGCCGGACACTCCGCGTCTCGGCAGAGGGCTCGGATAGGCACTTCACGTCACGGAAAGGGAATCAGCCGGGCACTCCAGGACTCGGCGGGGGGATCAGCGGGTTCTCCAGGTCTCAGCAGCGGGGTCGGCCGGGGATCAGCCGGATACTCCGCGTCTCGGCAGTGGGCTCGGTCAGGCACTCGGCTAAAGGGATCAGCTGGGAACTCCTGGTCTCGGCGGGGGGATCAGTGGGTTCTCCAGGTCTCAGCAGGGGAGTCGGCCGGGGATCAGGCGGACACTCCACGTCTCGGAAGGGGGATCAGCCGGACACTCCATGTCTCAAAATGGGGATCGACTGGGCACTCCTGGGCACTCTCAGTAAGAGGATCAGCCGGACACTCCGCGTCTCGGCAGGGGGGGCTCGGTCAGGCACTTTACGTCTCGGCTAAAGAGATCAGCTGTTAACTCCAGGACTCGGCGGGGGATCAGCGGGTTCTCCAGGTCTCACTCCAGGTCCGGATGTGGGGGGTCGGCCGGGGATAAGCCGAACACTTCACGTCTCGCCAGGAGGATAGGGCAGACACTTAAGGTCCAGGAAGGGGGATTAGCCAGACACACCACGTCTCAAAAGGGGGATCGGCTGGGCACTCCTGATCTCAGCAGGGGGATCAGCCGGACACTCCGCGTCTTGGCAGAGGCTCGGATAGGCACTTCACGTCACGGAAAGGGAATCAGCCGGGCACTCCAGGACTCGGTGGGGGATCAGCGGGTTCTCCAGGTCTCAGCAGCGGGGTCGGCCGGGGATCAACCGGACACTCCACGTCTTGGCAAGGATCAGCCGGACACTCCACGTCTCAATAGGGGGATCGGCTGGGCACTCCTGATCTCAGCAGGGGCATCAGCCGGACACTTCGCGTCTCGGCAGAGGGCTCGGAAAGGCACTTAACGTCTCGGAAGGGGGATCAGCCGGACACTCCACGTCTCAAAAGGGGGATCGAATGGGCACTCCTCGTCTCAGCAGGAGGATCAGCCGGACACTCCGCGTCTTGGCAGGGGCCTCGCTTTACGTCTCGGCTAAAGGGATCAGCTGGGAACTCCTGGTCTCGGCAAGGGGAATAAGCGGGTTCTCCAGGTCTCATCAGGGGGGTCGGCCGGGGATCAGCCGAACACTTCACGTCTCGCCGGGAGGATAGGGCAGACACTTGAGGTCTCGGAAGGGGGATCAGCCGGACACACCACGTCTCAAAAGGGGGATCGGCTGGGCACTCCTGATCTCAGCAGGGGGATCAGCCGGACACTTCGCGTCTCGGCAGAGGGCTCGGATAGGCACTTCACGTCTCGGAAGGGGGATCAGCCGGACACTCAACATCTCAAAAGGGGGATCGAATGGGCACTCCTCGTCTCAGCAGGAGGATCAGCCGGACACTCCGCGTCTTGGCAGGGGCCACGCTTTACGTCTCGGCTAAAGGGATCAGCTGGGAACTCCTGGTCTCGGCAAGGGGAATAAGCGGGTTCTCCAGGTCTCATCAGGGGGGTCGGCCGGGGATCAGCTGAACACTCCACGTCTCGCCAGGAGGATAGGGCAGACACTTCAGGTCTGGGAAGGGGGATCAGCCAGACCCTCCACGTCTCAAAAGGGGGATCGGCTGGGCACTCCTGATATCAGCAGGGGGATCAGCCGGACGCTCCGCGTCTCGGCAGAGGGCTCGGATAGGCACTTCACGTCTCGGCAAGGGGATCAACCGGGCACTCCAGGACTCGGCGGGGGATCACCGGGATCTCCAGGTCTCAGCAGCGTGGTCGGCCGGGGATCAGCCGGATACTCCGCGTCTCGGCAGGGGGCTCGGTCAGGCACTTTACGTCTCGGCAAGGGGATCAGCTGGGCACTCCAGGACTCGGCGGGGGGATCACCGGGTTCTCCAGGTCTCAGCAGCGTGGTCGGACGGGGATCAGCCGGATACTCCGCGTCTCGGCAGGGGGCTCGGTCAGGCACTTTACGTCTCGGCTAAAGGGATCAGCTGGGAACTACTGGTCTCGGCGGGCGGAGATCAGCCGGACAACTCACCTCTCAAAAGTGGGATCAGCTGGGCACTCTTGGTCTCAGCAGAGGGATCAGCCGGACACTCTGCGTCTCGGCAGGGGGCTCGGTCAGGCACTTTACGTCTCAGCAGGGCGATCAGCCGGACAATCCGCGTCTCGGCAGGGGGCCTGGCACTTTACGTCTCGGCAAGGGGATCAACCGGGCACTCCAAGACTCGGGGGGATCAGCGGGTTCTGCAGGACTCAGCGGGGGGGTCGGCGGGGGATCAGTTGAACACTCCAAGTCCCAGCAGAGGAATCGACTGGGGATCACCTGGGGACTTCACGTTACGGCAGGCGGCTCGGGCAGGCACTCCACGTCTCGGCAGTGGATCGCCGGACACGGCAGGGGGCTCGGATAGCCAATTCACGTGTCGGCAACTGGATCGGACGGGAACTTCAGGTCTCGGCGGGTGGATCATCGGGTTCTCCAGGTCTCAGTAGGGGGGTCGGCCGGGGATCAGCCGGACACTTCGCGTCTCAGCAGAGGGCTCGGAAAGGCACTTCACGTCTCGGCAAGGGAATCAGCCGGGCACTCCAGGACTCGGCGGGTGGATCAGCGGGTTCCCCAGGTCTCAGCAGCGGGGTCGGCCGGGGATCAGCCGAACACTTCACGTCTCGCCAGGAAGATAGGGCAGACACTTGAGGTCCCGGAAGGGGTATCAGCCGGACACACCACGTCTCAAAAGGGGGATCGGCTGGGCACTCCTGATCTCAGCAGGGGGATCAGCCGGACACTTCGCGTCTCGGCAGAGGGCTCGGATAGGCACTTCACGTCTCGGAAGGGGGATCAGCCGGACACTCAACGTCTCAAAAGGGGGATCGAATGGGCACTCCTCGTCTCAGCAGGAGGATCAGCCGGACACTCCGCGTCTTGGCAGGGGCCTCGCTTTACGTCTCGGCTAAAGGGATCAGCTGGGAACTCCTGGTCTCGGCAAGGGGAATAAGCGGGTTCTCCAGGTCTCATCAGGGGGTCGGCCGGGGATCAGCTGAACACTCCACGTCTCGCCAGGAGGATAGGGCAGACACTTCAGGTCTGGGAAGGGGGATCAGCCAGACCCTCCACGTCTCAAAAGGGGGATCGGCTGGGCACTCCTGATATCAGCAGGGGGATCAGCCGGACACTCCGCGTCTCGGCAGAGGGCTCGGATAGGCACTTCACGTCTCGGCAAGGGGATCAACCGGGCACTCCAGGACTCGGCGGGGGATCACCGGGATCTCCAGGTCTCAGCAGCGTGGTCGGCCGGGGATCAGCCGGATACTCCGCGTCTCGGCAGGGGGCTCGGTCAGGCACTTTACGTCTCGGCAAGGGGATCAACCGGGCACTCCAGGACTCGGGGGGATCAGCGGGTTCTGCAGGTCTCAGCAGGGGGGTCGGCCGGGGATCAGTTGGCCACTCCAAGTCCCTGCAGAGGAATCGACTGGGGATCACCTGGGGACTTCACGTTACGGCAGGCGGCTCGGGCAGGCACTCCACGTCTCGGCAGTGGATTGCCGGACACGGCAGTGGCTCGGATAGCCAATTCACGTGTCGGCAATTGGATCGGACGGGCACTCCAGGTCTCGGCGGGTGGATCTTCGGGTTTTCCAGGTTTCATCAGGAGGGTCGGCTGGAGATCAGCCGTGCAATTCACGTCTCGGCAGGGGGATAGGGCAGACACTCCAGGACTCAGCGGGGGGATCAGCGGGTTCTCCAGGTCTCAGCAGGGGGGTCGGCGGGGGATCAGTTGAACACTCCAAGTCCCAGCAGAGGAATCGACTGGGGATCACCTGGGGACTTCACGTTACGGCAGGCGGCTCAGGCAGGCACTCCACGTCTCGGCAGTGGATCGCCGGACACGGCAGGGGGCTCGGATAGCCAATTCACGTGTCGGCAATTGGATCGGACGGGCACTTCAGGTCTCGGCGGGTGGATCATCGGGTTCTCCACGTCTCATTAGGGGGGTCGGCCGGGGATCAGCCGAACACTTCACGTCTAGCCAGGAGGATAGGGCAGACACTTGAGGTCTCGGAAGGGGTATCAGCCGGACACACCACGTCTCAAAAGGGGTATAGGCTGGGCACACCTGATCTCAGCAGGGGGATCAGCCGGACACTTCGCGTCTCGGCAGAGGGCTCGGATAGGCACTTCACGTCTCGGAAGGGGGATCAGCCGGACACTCCACGTCTCAAAAGGGGGATCGAATGGGCACTCCTCGTCTCAGCAGGAGGTTCAGCCGGACACTCCGCGTCTTGGCAGGGGCCTTGCTTTACGTCTCGGATAAAGGGATCAGCTGGGAACTCCTGGTCTTGGCAAGGGGAATAAGCGGGTTCTCCAGGTCTCATCAGGGGGGTCGGCCGGGGATCAGCCGAACACTTCACGTCTCGGAAGGATCAGCCGGACACTCCACGTCTCAAAAGTGGGATCGACAGGGCACTCCTGGTCTCAGCAGTGGGATCAGCCGGACACTCCGCGTCTCGGCAGGGGGCTCGGTCAGGCACTTTACGTCTCGGCTAAAGGGGTCAGCTGGGAACTCCTGGTCTCGGCGGGGGGATCAGCGTGTTCTCCAGGTCTCAGCAGCGGGGCCGGACGGGGATCAGCCGGACACTCAACGTCTCGGAAGGATCAGCCGGACACTCCACGTCACAAAAGTGGGATCGACAGGGCACTCCTGGTCTCAGCAGTGGGATCAGCCGGACACTCCGCGTCTCGGCAGAAGGCTCGGTCAGGCACTTTACGTCTCGGCTAAAGGGATCAGCTGGGAACTCCTGGTCTCGGCGGGGGGATCAGCTTGTTCTCCAGGTCTCATCAGGGGGGTCGGCCGGAGATCAGCCAGACACTTCACGTCTCGGCAGGAGGATAGGGCAGACAGTTGAGGTCCCGGAAGGGGGAGCAACCGGACACTTCGTGTCTCGGCAGAGGGCTCAGATAGGCACTTCACGTCTCGGCAAGGGAATTAGCCGGGCACTCCAGGACTCGGCGGGGGGATCAGCGGGTTTTCCAGGTCTCAGCGGGGGGGTCGGCGGGGGATCAGTTGAACACTCCAAGTCCTAGCAGAGGAATCGACTGGGGATCACCTGGGGACTTCACGTTACGGCAGGCGGCACGGGCAGGCACTCCACGTCTCGGCAGTGGATCGCCGGACACGGCAGGGGGCTCGGATAGCCAATTCACGTGTCGGCAATTGAATCGGACGGGAACTTCAGGTCTCGGCGGGTGGATCATCGGGTTCTCCAGGTCTCAGTAGGGGGGTCGGCCGGGGATCAGCCGGACACTTCGCGTCTCAGCAGAGGGCTCGGATAGGCACTTCACGTCTCGGCAAGGGAATCAGCCGGGCACTCCATGACTCGGCGGGTGGATCAGCGGGTTCCCCAGGTCTCAGCAGCGGGGTCGGCCGGGGGTCAGCCGAACACTTCACGTCTCGCCAGGAAGATAGGGCAGACACTTGAGGTCCCGGAAGGGGTATCAGCCGGACACACCACGTCTCAAAAAGGGGATCGGCTGGGCACTCCTGATCTCAGCAGGGGGATCAGCCGGACACTCCGCGTTTCGGCAGAGGGCTCGGATAGGCACTTCACGTCTCGGAAGGGCGATCAGCCGGACACTCAACGTCTCAAAAGGGGTATCGAATGGGCACTCCTCGTCTCAGCAGGAGGATCAGCCGGACACTCCGCGTCTTGGCAGGGGCCTCGCTTTACGTCTCGGCTAAAGGGATCAGCTGGGAACTCCTGGTCTCGGCAAGGGGAATAAGCGGGTTCTCCAGGTCTCATCAGGGGGGTCGGCCGGGGATCAGCCGAACACTTCACGTCTCGCCAGGAGGATAGGGCAGACACTTCAGGTATCGGAAGGGGGATCAGCCAGACCCTCCACGTCTCAAAAGGGGGATCGGCTGGGCACACCTGATATCAGCAGGGGGATCAGCCGGACACTCCGCGTCTCGGCAGAGGGCTCGGATAGGCACTTCACGTCTCGGCAAGGGGATCAACCGGGCACTCCAAGACTCGGCGGGGGGATCACCGGGTTCTCCAGGTCTCAGCAGGGGAGTCGGCCAGGGATCAGCCGGACACTCCACGTCTCGGAAGGGAGATCAGCCGGACACTCCGCATTTCGGCAGGGGACTCGGTCAGGCACTTTACGTCTCAGCAGTGGGATTAGCCGGCACTCCGCGTCTCGGCAGGGGGCTCGGTCTGGCACTTTACGTCTCGGCAAGGGGATCAGCCGGGCACTATAGGACTCGGCGGGGGGATCAGCGGGTTCTCCAGGTCTCATCAGGGGGGTCGGCCGGGGATCAGCCGAACACTTTACGTCTCGCCAGGAGAATAGGGCAGACACTTGAGGTTTTGGGAAGGGGATCAGCCGGACACTCCACGTCTCAAAAAGGGGATCGGCTGGACACTCCTGATCTTAGCAGGGGGATCAGCCGGACACTTCGCGTCTCGGCAGGGGGCTCGGTCAGGCACTTTACGTCTCGGCTAAAGGGATCAGCTGGGAACTCCAGGACTCGGCGGGGGGATCAGCGGGTTCTCCAGGTCTCACTCTAGGTCCGGCCGAGGGGGGTCGGCCGGGGATCAGCCGAACACTTCACGTCTCGCCAGGAGGATAGGGCAGACACTTAAGGTCCAGGAAGGGGGATTAGCCGGACACTTCACGTCTCAGAAGTGGGATCAGCTGGGCGCTCTTGGTCTCAGCAGAGGGATCAGCCGGACACTCCGCGTCTCGGCAGGGGGCTCGGTCAGGCACTTTACGTCTCAGCAGGGGGATCAGCGGGACAATCCGCGTCTCGGCAGGGGGCTCGGTCAGGCACTTTACGTCTCGGCAAGGGGATCAGCTGGGAACTCCTGGTCTCGGCGGGGGGATCAGCGTGTTCTCCAGGTTTCATCAGGGGGGTCGGCCGGGGATCAGCCGAACACTTCACGTCTCGGCAGGAGGATAGGGCAGACACTTGAGGTCCCGGAAGGGGATCAACCGGACACTTCGTGTCTCGGCAGAGGGCTCAGATAGGCAATTCACGTCTCGGCAAGGGAATAAGCCGGGCACTCCAGGTCTCGGCGGGGGGATCAGCAGGTTCTCCAGGTCTCAGCAGCGGGGTCGGCCGGGGATCAGCCGGACACTCCACGTCTTGGAAGGATCAGCCGGACACTCCACGTCTCAAAAGTGGGATCGACAGGGCACTCCTGGTCTCAGCAGAGGGATCAGCCGGACACTCTGCGTCTCGGCAGGGGGCTCGGTCAGGCACTTTACGTCTCAGCAGGGGGATCAGCCGGACACTCCGCGTCTCGGCAGGGGGCTCGGTCTGGCACTTTACGTCTCTGCAAGGGGATCAACGGGGCACTCCAGGACTCGGGGGGATCACCGGGTTCTCCAGGTCTCAGCAGCGTGGTCGGCCGGGGATCAGCCGAACACTTCACGTCTCGCCAGGAGGATAGGGCAGACACTTGAGGTCCCGGAAGGGGTATCAGCCGGACACACCACGTCTCAAAAGGGGGATCGGCTGGGCACTCCTGATCTCAGCAGGGGGATCAGCCGGACACTTCGCGTCTCGGCAGAGGGCTCGGATAGGCACTTCACGTCTCGGAAGGGGGATCAGCCGGACACTCCACGTCTCAAAAGGGGGATCGAATGGGCACTCCTCGTCTCAGCAGGAGGTTCAGCCGGACACTCCGCGTCTTGGCAGGGGCCTTGCTTTACGTCTCGGCTAAAGGGATCAGCTGGGAACTCCTGGTCTCGGCAAGGGGAATAAGCGGGTTCTCCAGGTCTCATCAGGGGGGGTCGGCCGGGGATCAGCCAAACACTTCACGTCTCGGAAGGATCAGCCGGACACTCCACGTCTCAAAAGTGGGATCGACAGGGCACTCCCTGGTCTCAGCAGTGGGATCAGCCGGACACTCCGCGTCTCGGCAGGGGGCTCGGTCAGGCACTTTACGTCTCGGCTAAAGGGGTCAGCTGGGAACTCCTGGTCTCGGCGGGGGGATCAGCGTGTTCTCCAGGTCTCAGCAGCGGGGTCGGACGGGGATCAGCCGGACACTCAACGTCTCGGAAGGATCAGCCGGACACTCCACGTCACAAAAGTGGGATCGACAGGGCACTGCTGGTCTCAGCAGTGGGATCAGCCGGACACTTCGCGTCTCGGCAGAGGGCTCGGTCAGGCACTTTACGTCTCGGCTAAAGGGATCAGCTGGGAACTCCTGGTCTCGGCGGGGGGATCAGCGTGTTCTCCAGGTCTCATCAGGGGGGTCGGCCAGAGATCAGCCAGACACTTCACGTCTCGGCAGGAGGATAGGGCAGACAGTTGAGGTCCCGGAAGGGGGAGCAACCGGACACTTCGTGTCTCGGCAGAGGGCTCAGATAGGCACTTCACGTCTCGGCAAGGGAATTAGCCGGGCACTCCAGGACTCGGCGGGGGGATCAGCGGGTTTTCCAGGTCTCAGCAGCGGGGTCGGCCGGGGATCAGCCGGACACTCCACGTCTTGGAAGGATCAGTCGGACACTCCACGTCTCAAAAGTGGGATCGACAGGGCACTCCTGGTCTCAGCAGGGGGATCAGCCGGACACTCCGCGTCTTGGCAGGGGACTCGGTCAGGCACTTTACGTCTCAGCAGGGGAATCAACCGGACACTCCGCGTCTCGGCAGGGGGCTCGGTCTGGCACTTTACGTCTCGGCAAGGGGATCAGACGGGCACTCCAGGACTCGGCGGGGAGATCAGCGGGTTCTCCAGGTTTCATCAGGGGGTCGGCCGGGGATCAGCCGAACACTTCACGTCTCGCCAGGAGGATAGGGCAGACACTTGAGGTCTCGGAAGGGGGATCAGCCGGACACTCCACGTCTCAAAAGGGGATCGGCTGGACACTCCTGATCTCAGCAGGGATCAGCCGGACACTCCGCGTCTCGGCAGAGGGCTCGGATAGGCACGTCACGTCTCGGCAAGGGAATCAGCTGGGCACTCCAGGACTCGGCGGGGGGATCACCGGGTTCTCCAGGTCTCAGCAGCGTGGTCGGCCGGGGATCAGCCGGATACTCCGCGTCTCGGCAGGGGGCTCGGTCAGGCACTTTACGTCTCGGCTAAAGGGATCAGCTGGGAACTACTGGTCTCGGCGGGCGGAGATCAGCCGGACACTTCACGTCTCAAAAGTGGGATCAGCTGGGCACTCTTGGTCTCAGCAGAGGGATCAGCCGGACACTCCGCGTCTCGGCAGGGGGCTCGGTCAGGCACTTTACGTCTCAGCAGGGGGATCAGCCGGACAATCCGCGTCTCGGCAGGGGGCTCGGTCTGGCACTTTACGTCTCGGCAAGGGGATCAACCGGCCACTCCAGGACTCGGGGGATCACCGGGTTCTCCCCCTGGGTCTGGAGGTCTCAGCAGCGTGGTCGGCCGATGATCAGCCGGATACTCCGCGTCTCGGCAGGGGGCTCGGTCAGGCACTTTACGTCTCGGCTAAAGGGATCAGCTGGGAACTCCTGGTCTCGGCGGGGGGATCAGCGTGTTCTCCAGGTCTCATCAGGGGGGTCGGCCAGAGATCAGCCAGACACTTCACGTCTCGGCAGGAGGATAGGGCAGACCCTTGAGGTCCCGGAAGGGGCATCAACCGAACACTTCGTGTCTCGGCAGAGGGCTCAGATAGGCACTTCACGTCTCGGCAAGGGAATTAGCCGGGCACTCCAGGACTCGGCGGGGGGATCAGCGGGTTCTCCAGGTCTCAGCAGCGGGGTCGGCCGGGGATCAGCCGGACACTCCACGTCTAGGAAGGATCAGCCGGACACTCCACTTCTCAAAAGTGGGATCAGCTGGGCACTCTTGGTCTCAGCAGAGGGATCAGCCGGACACTCTGCGTCTCGGCAGGGGGCTCGGTCAGGCACTTTACGTCTCAGCAGGGGGATCAGCCGGACAATCCGCGTCTCGGCAGGGGCCTGGCACTTAACGTCTCGGCAAGGGGATCAACCGGGCACTCCAGGACTCGGGGGGATCAGCGGGTTCTGCAGGTCTCAGCAGGGGGGTCGGCCGGGGATCAGTTGGCCACTCCAAGTCCCTGCAGAGGAATCGTCTGGGGATCACCTGGGGACTTCATGTTACGGCAGGCGGCTCGGGCAGGCACTCCACGTCTCGGCAGTGGATCGCCGGACACGGCAGGGGGCTCGGATAGCCATTTCACGCCTCGGCAATTGGATCGGCCGGGCACTCCAGGTCTTGGCGGGTGGATCATCGGGTTCTCCAGGTTTCAGCAGGGCGGTCGGCCGGGGATCAGTTGGCCACTCCAAGTCCCTGCAGAGGAATCGTCTGGGGATCACCTGGGGACTTCATGTTACGGCAGGCGGCTCGGGCAGGCACTCCACGTCTCGGCAGTGGATCGCCGGACACGGCAGGGGGCTCGGATAGCCAATTCACGTGTCGGCAATTGGATCGGACGGGCACTTCAGGTCTCGGCGGGTGGATCATCGGGTTCTCCAGGTCTCCAGTAGGGGGGTCGGCCGGGGATCAGCCGAACACTTCACGTCTCGCCAGGAGGATAGGGCAGACACTTGAGGTCCCGGAAGGGGTATCAGCCAGACACACCACGTCTCAAAAGGGGGATCGGCTGGGCACTCCTGATCTCAGCAGGGGGATCAGCCGGACACTTCGCGTCTCGGCAGAGGGCTCGGATAGGCACTTCACGTCTCGGAAGGGGGATCAGCCGGACACTCAACGTCTCAAAAGGGGGATCGAATGGACACTCCTCGTCTCAGCAGGAGGATCAGCCGGACACTCCGCGTCTTGGCAGGGGCCTCGCTTTACGTCTCGGCTAAAGGGATCAGCTGGGAACTCCTGGTCTCGGCAAGGGGAATAAGCGGGTTCTCCAGGTCTCATCAGGGGGGTCAGCCGGCGATCAGCCGAACACTTCACGTCTCGCCAGGAGGATAGGGCAGACACTTCAGGTCTCGGAAGGGGGATCAGCCAGACCCTCCACGTCTCAAAAGGGGGATCGGCTGGGCACACCTGATATCAGCAGGGGGATCAGCCGGACACTCCGCGTCTCGGCAGAGGGCTCGGATAGGCACTTCACGTCTCGGCAAGGGGATCAACCGGGCACTCCAGGACTCGGCGGGGGGATCACCGGGTTCTCCAGGTCTCAGCAGAGGGGTCGGCCGGGGATCAGCCGGATACTCCGCGTCTCGGCAGGGGGCTCGGTGAGGCACTTTACGTGTCGCCTAAACGGAACTGGGAACTGGGAACTCCTGGTCTCGGCGGGGGGATCAGCGGGCTCTCCAGGTCTCAGCAGGGGAGTCGGCCAGGGATCCGCCGGACACTCCACGTCTCGGAAGGGGGATCAGCCGGACAATCCGCGTCTCGGCAGGGGGCTCGGTCTGGCACTTTACGTCTCGGCAAGGGGATCAACCGGGCACTCCAGGACTCGGGGCGATCACCGGGTTCTCCAGGGCTCAGCAGCGTGGTCGGCCGGGGATCAGCCGGACACTCCACGTCTCAAAAGTGGGATCGACAGGGCACACCTGGTCTCAGCAGAGGGATCAGCCGGACACTCTGCGTCTCGGCAGGGGGCTCGGTCAGGCACTTTACGTCTCAGCAGGGGGATCAGCCGGACAATCCGCGTCTCGGCAGGGGGCTCGGTCTGGCACTTTACGTCTTGGCAAGGGGATCAACCGGGCACTCCAGGACTCGGGGGGATCACCGGGTTCTCCAGGTCTCAGCCGCGTGGTCGGCCGGGGATCAGCCGGATACTCCGCGTCTCGGCAGGGGGCTCGGTCAGGCACTTTACGTCTCGGCTAAAGGGATCAGCTGGGAACTCCTGGTCTCGGCGGGGGGATCAGCGTGTTCTCCAGGTTTCATCAGGGGGGTCGGCCGGGGATCAGCCGAACACTTCACGTCTCGGCAGGAGGATAGGGCAGACACTTGAGGTCCCGGAAGGGGGATCAACCGGACACTTCGTGTCTCGGCAGAGGGCTCGGATAGGCACTTCACGTCTCGGCAAGGGGATCAACCGGGCACTCCAGGACTCGGCGGGGGGATCACCGGGTTCTCCAGGTCTCAGCAGAGGGGTCGGCCGGGGATCAGCCGGATACTCCGCGTCTCGGCAGGGGGCTCGGTCAGGCACTCGGCTAAAGGGATCAGCTGGGAACTCCTGGTCTCGGCGGGGGGATCAGTGGGTTCTTCAGGTCTCAGCAGGGGGGTCGGCCGGGGATCAGGCGGACACTCCACGTCTCGGAAGGGGGATCAGCCGGACACTCCACGTCTCAAAAGGGGGATCGAATGGGCACTCCTCGTCTCAGCAGGAGGATCAGCCGGACATCCGCGTCTTGGCAGGGGCCTCGCTTTACGTCTTGGCTTAAGGGATCAGCTGGGAACTCCTGGTCTCGGAAAGGGGAATAAGCGGGTTCTCCAGGTCTCATCAGGGGGGTCGGCCGGGGATCAGCCGAACACTTCACGTCTCGCCAGGAGGATAGGGCAGACACTTGAGGTCCCGGAAGGGGGATCAACCGAACACTTCGTGTCTCGGCAGAGGGCTCAGATAGGTACGTCACGTCTCGGCAAGGGAATCAGCCAGGCACTCCAGGACTCGGCGGGGGGATCACCGGGTTCTCCAGGTCTCAGCAGGGGAGTCGGCCGGGGATCAGCCGGACACTCCACGTCTCGGAAGGGAGATCAGCTGGACACACCACGTCTCAAAAGGGGGATCGGCTGGGCACTCCTGATCTCAGCAGGGCGATCAGCCGGACACTTCGCGTCTCGGTAGAGGGCTCGGATAGGCACTTCACGTCTCGGAAGGGGGATCAGCCGGACACTCCACGTCTCAAAAGGGGGATCGAAAGGGCACTCCTCGTCTCAGCAGGAGGATCAGCCGGACACTCCGCGTCTTGGCAGGGGCCTCGCTTTACGTCTCGGCTAAAGGGATCAGCTGGGAACTCCTGGTCTCGGCGGGGGGATCAGCGGGCTCTCCAGGTCTCAATAGGGGAGTCGGCCAGGGATCAGCCGGACACTCCACGTCTCGGAAGGGGGATCAGCCGGACACTCCGCGTCTCGGCAGGGGGCTCGGTCTGGCACTTTACGTCTCGGCAAGGGGATCAGCCGGGCACTACAGGACTCGGCGGGGGATCAGCGGGTTTTCTAGGTCTCATCAGGGGGTCGGCCGGGGATCAGCCGAACACTTTACGTCTCGCCAGGAGAATAGGGCAGACACTTGAGGTCTCGGAAGGGGGATCAGCCGGACACTCCACGTCTCAAAAAGGGGATCGGCTGGACACTCCTGATCTTAGCAGGGGGATCAGCCGGACACTTCGCGTCTCGGCAGGGGGCTCGGTTAGGCACTTTACGTCTCTGCTAAAGGGATCAGCTGGGAACTCCAGGACTCCAGGAAGGGGGATTAGCCGGACACACAACGTCTCAAAAGGGGGATCGGCTGGGCACTCCTGATCTCAGCAGGGGGATCTCGGCAGAGGGCTCGGATAGGCACTTCACGTCACGGAAAGGGAATCAGCCGGGCACTCCAGGACTCGGCGGGGGGATCAGCGGGTTCTACAGGTCTCAGCAGCGGGGTCGGCCGGGGATCAGCCGGACACTCCACGTCTCGGATGGATCAGCCGGACACTCCACGTCTCAAAAGTGGGATCGACAGGTCACTCCTGGTCTCAGCAGTAGATCAGCCGGACACTCCGCGTCGCGGCAGGGGGCTCGGTCAGGCACTTTACGTCTCGGCTAAAGGGATCAGCTGGGAACTCCAGGACTCGGCGGGGGGATCAGCGGGTTCTCCAGGTCTCACTCCAGGTCCGGCCGAGGGGGGTCGGCCGGGGATCAGCCGAACATTTCACGTCTCGCCAGGAGGATAGGGCAGACACTTAAGGTCCAGGAAGGGGGATTAGCCGGACACACAACGTCTCAAAAGGGGGATCGGCTGGGCACTCCTGATCTCAGCAAGGGGATCTCGGCAGAGGGCTCGGATAGGCACTTCACGTCACGGAAAGGGAATAAGCCGGGCACTCCAGGACTCGGCGGGGGGATCAGCGGGTTCTCCAGGTCTCAGCAGCGGGGTCGGCCGGGGATCAGCCGGACACTCCACGTCTCGGAAGGATCAGCCGGACACTCCACGTCTCAAAACTGGGATCGACAGGTCACTCCTGGTCTCAGCAGTAGATCAGCCGGACACTCCGCGTCTCGGCAGGGGGCTCGGTCAGGCACTTTACGTCTCGGCTAAAGGGATCAGCTGGGAACTCCAGGACTCGGCGGGGGGATCAGCGGGTTCTCCAGGTCTCACTCCAGGTCCGGCCGAGGGGGTCGGCCGGGGATCAGCCGAACACTTCACGTCTCGCCAGGAGGATAGGGCAGACACTTAAGGTCCAGGAAAGGGGATTAGCCGGACACTCTTGGTCTCAGCAGAGGGATCAGCCGGACACTCCGCGTCTCGGCAGGGGGCTCGGTCAGGCACTTTACGTCTCAGCAGGGGGATCAGCCGGACAATCCGCGTCTCGGCAGGGGGCTCGGTCTGGCACTTTACGTCTCGGCAAGGGGATCAACCGGGCACTCCAGGACTCGGGGCGATCACCGGGTTCTCCAGGTCTCAGCAGCGTGGTCGGCCGGGGATCAGCCGGATACTCCGCGTCTCGGCAGGGGGGCTCGGTCAGGCACTTTACGTCTCGGCTAAAGGGATCAGCTGGGAACTCCTGGTCTCGGCGGGGGGATCAGCAAGTTCTCCAGGTTTCATCAGGGGGTCGGCCGGGGATCAGCCGAACACTTCACGTCTCGGCAGGAGGATAGGGCAGACACTTGAGGTCCCGGAAGGGGGATCAACCGGACACTTCGTGTCTCGGCAGAGGGCTCAGATAGGCACTTCACGTCTCGGCAAGGGAATTAGCCGGGCACTCCAGGACTCGGCGGGGGATCACCGGGTTCTCCAGGTCTCAGCAGCGTGGTCGGCCGGGGATCAGCCGGACACTCCACGTCTTGGAAGGATCAGCCGGACACTCCACGTCTCAAAAGTGGGATCGACAGGGCACACCTGGTCTCAGCAGAGGGATCAGCCGGACACTCTGCGTCTCGGCAGGGGGCTCGGTCAGGCACTTTACGTCTCAGCAGGGGGATCAGCCGGACAATCCGCGTCTCAAAAGGGGGAACGAATGGGCACTCCTCGTCTCAGCAGGAGGATCAGCCGGACACTCCGCGTCTTGGCAGGGGCCTCGCTTTACGTCTCGGCTAAAGGGATCAGCTGGGAACTCCTGGTCTCGGCAAGGGGAATAAGCGGGTTCTCCAGGTCTCAGCAGGGGAGTCGGCGGGGATCAGGCGGACACTCCACGTCTCGGAAGGGGGATCAGCCGGACACTCCACGTCTCAAAAGTGGGATCGACAGGGCACACCTGGTCTCAGCAGAGGGATCAGCCGGACACTCTGCGTCTCGGCAGGGGGCTCGGTCAGGCACTTTACGTCTCAGCAGGGGGATCAGCCGGACAATCCGCGTCTCAAAAGGGGGAACGAATGGGCACTCCTCGTCTCAGCAGGAGGATCAACCGGACACTCCGCGTCTTGGCAGGGGCCTCGCTTTACGTCTCGGCTAAAGGGATCAGCTGGGAACTCCTGGTCTCGGCGGGGGGATCAGTGGGTTCTTCAGGTCTCAGCAGGGGAGTCGGCCGGGGATCAGGCGGACACTCCACGTCTCGGAAGGGGGATCAGCCGGACACTCCACGTCTCAAAAGTGGGATCGACAGGGCACACCTGGTCTCAGCAGAGGGATCAGCCGGACACTCTGCGTCTCGGCAGGGGGCTCGGTCAGGCACTTTACGTCTCAGCAGGGGGATCAGCCGGACAATCCGCGTCTCAAAAGGGGGATCGAATGGGCACTCCTCGTCTCAGCAGGAGGATCAGCCGGACACTCCGCGTCTTGGCAGGGGCCTCGCTTTACGTCTCGGCTAAAGGGATCAGCTGGGAACTCCTGGTCTCGGCAAGGGGAATAAGCGGGTTCTCCAGGTCTCATCAGGGGGTCGGCCGGGGATCAGCCGAAAACTTCACGTCTCGCCAGGCGGATAGGGCAGACACTTCAGGTCTCGGAAGGGGGATCAGCCAGACCCTCCACGTCTCAAAAGGGGGATCGGCTGGGCACACTTGATCTCAGCAGGGGGATCAGCCGGACACTCCGCGTCTCGGCAGAGGGCTCGGATAGGCACTTCACGTCTCGTCAAGGGGATCAACCGGGCACTCCAGGACTCGGCGGGGGATCACCGGGTTCTCCAGGTCTCAGCAGAGGGGTCGGCCGGGGATCAGCCGGATACTCCGCGTCTCGGCAGGGGGCTCGGTCAGGCACTCGGCTAAAGGGATCAGCTGGGAACTCCTGGTCTCGGCGGAGGGATCAGTGGGTTCTTCAGGTCTCAGCAGGGGAGTCGGCCGGGGATCAGGCGGACACTCCACGTCTCGGAAGGGGGATCAGCCGGACACTCCGCGTCTTGGCAGGGGCCTCGCTTTACGTCTCGGCTTAAGGGATCAGCTGGGAACTCCTGGTCTCGGCAAGGGGAATAAGCGGGTTCTCCAGGTCTCATCAGGGGGTCGGCCGGGGATCAGCCGAACACTTCACGTCTCGCCAGGAGGATAGGGCAGACACTTGAGGTCCCGGAAGGGGTATCAGCTGGACACACCACGTCTCAAAAGGGGGATCGGCTGGGCACTCCTGATCTCAGCATGGGGATCAGCCGGACAATCCGCGTCTCGGCAGGGGGCTCGGTCAGGCACTTTACGTCTCAGCCAAAGGGATCAGCTGGGAACTCCAGGACTCGGCGGGGGGATCAGCGGGTTCTCCAGGTCTCACTCCAGGTCCGGCCGAGGGGGGTCGGCCGGGGATCAGCCGAACACTTCACGTCTCGCCAGGAGGATGGGGCAGACACTTAAGGTCCAGGAAGGGGGATTAGCCGGACACACAACGTCTCAAAAGGGGGATCGGCTGGGCACTCCTGATCTCAGCAGGGGGATCAGCCGGACACTCCGCGTCTCGGCAGAGGGCTCGGATAGGCACTTCACGTCACGGAAAGGGAATCAGCCGGGCACTCCAGGACTCGGTGGGGGGATCAGCGGGTTCTCCAGGTCTCAGCAGCGGGGTCGGCCGGGAATCAACCAGACACTCCGCGTCTCGGCAGGGGGCTCGGTCAGGCACTTTACGTCTCGGCTAAAGGGATCAGCTGGGAACTCCAGGACTCGGTGGGGGGATCAGCGGGTTCTCCAGGTCTCACTCCAGGTCCGGCCGAGGGGGTCGGCCGGGGATCAGCCGAACACTTCACGTCTCGCCAGGAGGATAGGGCAGACACTTAAGGTCCAGGAAGGGGGATTAGCCGGACACACAACGTCTCAAAAGGGGGATCGGCTGGGCACTCCTGATCTCAGCAGGGGGATCAGCCGGACACTCCGCGTCTCGGCAGAGGGCTCGGATAGGCACTTCACGTCACGGAAAGGGAATCAGCCGGGCACTCCAGGACTCGGCGGGGGGATCGGCTCCTGATCTCAGCAGGGCTCGGATAGGCACTTCACGTCTCGGAAGGGGGATCAGCTGGACACTCCACGTCTCAAAAGAGGGATCGAATGGGCACTCCTCGTCTCAGCAGGAGGATCAGCCGGACACTCCGCGTCTTGGCAGGGGCCTCGCTTTACGTCTCGGCTAAAGGGATCAGCTAGGAACTCCTGGTCTCGGCATGGGGAATAAGCGGGTTCTCCAGGTCTCATCAGGGGGGTCGGCCGGGGATCAGCCGAACACTTCACGTCTCGCCAGGAGGATAGGGCAGACACTTCACGTCTCGGACGGGGGATCAGACGGACACTCCACGTCTCGGCAGGAGGATAGGGCAGACACTTGAGGTCCCGGAGGGGATCAACCGGACACTTCGTGTCTCGTCAGACGGCTCAGATAGGCACTTCACGTCTCGGCAAGGGAATTAGCCGGGCACTCCAGGACTCGGCGGGGGATCAGCGGGTTCTCCAGGTTTTAGCAGCGGGGTCAGCCGGGGATCAGCCGGACACTCCACGTCTTGGAAGGATCAGCCGGACACTCCAAGTCTCAGCAGGGGAATCAACCGGACACTCCGCGTCTTGGCAGGGGGCTCGGTCTGGCACTTTACGTCTCGGCAAGGGGATCAGATGGGCACTCCAGGACTCGGCGGGGGGATCAGCGTGTTCTCCAGGTCTCATCAGGGGGGTCGGCCAGAGATCAGCCAGACACTTCACGTCTCGGCAGGAGGATAGGGCAGACACTTGAGGTCCCGGAAGGGGGATCAACCGGACACTTCGTGTCTCGGCAGAGGGCTCAGATAGGCACTTCACGTCTCGGCAAGGGAATTAGCCGGGCACTCCAGGACTCGGCGGGGGGATCAGCGGGTTCTCCAGGTCTCAGCAGCGGGTTCAGCCGGGGATCAGCCGAACACTCCACGTCTTGGAAGGATCAGCCGGACACTCCACGTCTCAAAAGTGGGATCGACAGGGCACTCCCTGGTCTCAGCAGGGGATCAGCCGGACACTTCACGTCTCGGCAGGGGAATCAACCGGAAACTCTGCGTCTTGGCAGGGGGCTCGGTCTGGCACTTTACGTCTCGGCAAGGGGATCAGACGGGCACTCCAGGACTCGGCGGGGAGATCAGCGGGTTCTGCAGGTTTCAGGGGGTCGGCCGGGGATCAGCCGAACACTTCACGTCTCGCCGGGAGGATAGGGCAGACACTTGAGGTCTCGGAAGGGGGATCAGCCGGACACTCCACGTCTCAAAAGGGGATCGGCTGGACACTCCTGATCTCAGCAGGGATCAGCCGGACACTCCGCGTCTCGGCAGAGGGCTCGGATAGGCACGTCACGTCTCGGCAAGGGAATCAGCTGGGCACTCCAGGACTGGGCGGGGGGATCACCGGGTTCTCCAGGTTTCAGCAGCGTGGTCAGCCGGGGATCAGCCGGATACTCCGCGTCTCGGCAGGGGGCTCGGTCAGGCACTTTACGTCTCGGCTAAAGGGATCAGCTGGGAACTACTGGTCTCGGCGGGCGGAGATCAGCCGGACACTCCACGTCTTGGAAGGATCAGCCGGACACTCCGCGTCTCGGCAGGGGACTCGGTCAGGCACTTTACGTCTCAGCAGGGGAATCAACCGGACACTCCGCGTCTCGGCAGGGGGCTCGGTCTGGCACTTTAAGTCTCGGCAAGGGGATCAGACGGGCACTCCAGGACTCGGCGGGGAGATCAGCGGGTTCTCCAGGTTTCATCAGGGGGGTCGGCCGGGGATCAGCCGAACACTTCACGTCTCGCCGGGAGGATAGGGCAGACACTTCACGTCTCGGACGGGGGATCAGCCGGACACTCCACGTCTCAAAAGTGGGATCAGCTGGGCACTCTTGGTCTCAGCAGAGTGATCAACCGGACACTCTGCGTCTCGGCAGGGGGCTCGGTCAGGCACTTTACGTCTCAGCAGGGGGATCAGCCGGACAATCCGCGTCTCGGCAGGGGGCTCGGTCTGGCACTTTACGTCTCGGCAAGGGGATCAACCGGGCACTCCAGGACTCGGGGGGATCAGCGGGTTCTGCTGGTCTCAGCAGGGGGGTCGGCCGGGGATCAGTTGATCACTCCAAGTCCCAGCAGAGGAATCGACTGGGGATCACCTGGGGACTTCACGTTACGGCAGGCGGCTCGGGCAGGCACTCCACGTCTCGGCAGTGGATTGCTGGACACGGCAGTGGCTCGGATAGCCAATTCACGTGTCGGCAATTGGATCGGCCGGGCACTCCAGGTCTCGGCGGGTGGATCTTCGGGTTCTCCAGGTTTCATCAGGAGGGTCGGCTGGAGATCAGCCGTGCAATTCACGTCTCGGCAGGGGGATAGGGCAGACACTCCAGGACTCAGCGGGGGATCAGCGGGTTCTCCAGGTCTCAGCAGGGGGATCGGCCGGGGATCAGTTGGCCACTCCAAATCCCTGCAGAGGAATCGACTGGGGATCACCTGGGGACTTCACGTTACGGCAGGCGGCTCGGGCAGGCACTCCACGTCTCGGCAGTGGATTGCTGGACACGGCAGTGGCTCGGATAGCCAATTCACGTGTCGGCAATTGGATCGGCCGGGCACTCCAGGTCTCGGCGGGTGGATCTTCGGGTTCTCCAGGTTTCATCAGGAGGGTCGGCTGGAGATCAGCCGTGCAATTCACGTCTCGGCAGGGGGATAGGGCAGACACTCCAGGACTCAGCGGCGGGATCAGCGGGTTCTCCAGGTCTCAGCAGGGGGATCGGCCGGGGATCAGTTGGCCACTCCAAGTCCCTGCAGAGGAATCGACTGGGGATCACCTGGGGACTTCACGTTACGGCAGGCGGCTCGGGCAGGCACTCCACGTATCGGCAGTGGATCGCCGGACACGGCAGGGGGCTCGGATAGCCATTTCACGTCTCGGCAATTGGATCGGCCGGGCACTCCAGGTCTCGGCGGGTGGATCATCGGGTTCTCCAGGTTTCAGCAGGGCGGTCGGCCGGGGATCAGTTGATCACTCCAAGTCCCAGCAGAGGAATCGACTGTGGATCACCTGGGGACTTTACGTTACGGCAGGCGGCTCGGGCAGGCACTCCACGTCTCGGCAGTGGATTGCCGGACACGGCAGTGGCTCGGATAGCCAATTCACGTGTCGGCAATTGGATCGGCCAGGCACTCCAGGTCTCGGCGGGTGGATCTTCGGGTTCTCCAGGTTTCATCAGGAGGGTCGGCGAGAAATCAGTTGAACACTCCAAGTCCCAGCAGAGGAATCGACTGGGGATCACCTGGGGACTTCACGTTATGGCAGGCGGCTCGGGCAGGCACTCCACGTCTCGGCAGTGGATTGCCGGACACGGCAGTGGCTCGGATAGCCAATTCACGTGTCGGCAATTGGATCGGCCGGGCACTCCAGGTCTCGGCGGGTGGATCTTCGGGTTCTCCAGGTTTCATCAGGAGGGTCGGCGAGAAATCAGTTGAACACTCCAAGTCCCAGCAGAGGAATCGACTGGGGATCACCTGGGGACTTCACGTTACGGCAGGCGGCTCGGGCAGGCACTCCACGTCTCGGCAGTGGATTGCTGGACACGGCAGTGGCTCGGATAGCCAATTCACGTGTCGGCAATTGGATCGGCCGGGCACTCCAGGTCTCGGCGGGTGGATCTTCGGGTTCTCCAGGTTTCATCAGGAGGGTCGGCTGGAGATCAGCCGTGCAATTCACGTCTCGGCAGGGGGATAGGGCAGACACTCCAGG
The DNA here is from genome assembly GCA_018153035.1 of Drosophila pseudoananassae pseudoananassae. Classification (NCBI taxonomy): domain Eukaryota; kingdom Metazoa; phylum Arthropoda; class Insecta; order Diptera; family Drosophilidae; genus Drosophila; species Drosophila pseudoananassae. Next base: position 23,528 of record JAECXR010000066.1, on the reverse strand, counting down.
ACTCAGCGGGGGGATCAGCGGGTTCTCCAGGTCTTAGCAGGGGGTCGGCCAGGGATCAGTTGATCACTCCAAGTCCCAGCAGAGGAATCGACTGGGGATCACCTGGGGACTTCACGTTACGGCAGGCGGCTGGGGCAGGCACTCCACGTCTCGGCAGTGGATTGCCGGACACGGCAGTGGCTCGGATAGCCAATTCACGTGTCGGCAATTGGATCGGCCGGGCACTCCAGGTCTCGGCGGGTGGATCTTCGGGTTCTTCAGGTTTCATCAGGAGGGTCGGCTGGAGATCAGCCGTGCAATTCACGTCTCGGCAGGGGGATAGGGCAGACACTCCAGGACTCAGCGGGGGATCAGCGGGTTCTCCAGGTCTTAGCAGGGGGTCGGCCAGGGATCAGTTGATCACTCCAAGTCCCAGCAGAGGAATCGACTGGGGATCACCTGGGGACTTCACGTTACGGCAGGCGGCTCGGGCAGGCACTCCACGTCTCGGCAGTGGATCGCCGGACACGGCAGGGGGCTCGGATAGCCAATTCACGTGTCGGCAATTGAATCGGACGGGCACTTCAGGTCTCGGCGGGTGGATCATCGGGTTCTCCAGGTCTCAGTAGGGGGGTCGGCCGGGGATTAGCTGAACACTTCACGTCTCGCCAGGAGGATAGGGCAGACACTTGAGGTCTCGGAAGAGAGATCAGCCGGACACTCCACGTCTCAAAAGGGTGATCGGCTGGGCATTTCTGGTCTCAGCATGGGGATCAGCCGGACACTCCGCGTCTCGGCAGGGGGCTCGGATAGGCACTTCACGTCTCGGCAAGGGGATCAACCGGGCACTCCAGGACTCGGCGGGGGGATCACCGGGTTCTCCAGGTCTCAGCAGCGGGGTCGGCCGGGGATTAGCCGGACACTTCACGTCTCGCCAGGAGGATAGGGCAGACACTTAAAGCCCAGGAAGGGGGATTAGCCGGACACACCACGTCTCAAAAGGGGGATCGGCTGGGCACTCCTGATCTCAGCAGGGGGATCAGCCGGACACTCCGCGTCTCAAAAGGGGCATCGAATGGGCACTCCTCGTCTCCAGGACTCGGTGGGGGGATCAACGAGTTCTCCAGGTCTCCTCAGGGGGTCGGCTGGAGATCAGCCAGACACTTCAAGTCTCGCCAGGAGGATAGGGCAGACAGTTGAGGTCTCGGAAGGGGTATAGCCGGACACTCCACGTCTCAAAAGGGGTATAGGCTGGACACACCTGATCTCAGCAGAAGGATCAGCCGGACACTCCGCGTCTTGGCAGGGGCCTCGCTTTACGTCTCGGCTAAAGGGATCAGTTGGGAACTCCTGGTCTCGGCAAGGGGGGCGGCCGGGGATCAGCCGAACACTCCACGTCTCGCCAGGAGGATAGGGCAGACACTTGAGGTCTCGGAAGAGAGATCAGCCGGACACTCCACGTCTCAAAAGGGTGATTGGCTGGGCATTTCTGGTCTCAGCATGGGGATCAGCCGGACACTCCGCGTCTCGGCAGGGGGCTCGGATAGGCACTTCACGTCTCAACAAGGGGATCAGCCGGGCACTCCAGGACTCGGCGGGGGATCAGCTGGTTCTCCAGGTTTCAGTAGGGGGTCGGCCGGGGATCAGCCGGACACTCCCCGTCTCAAAAGTGGGATCAGCTGGGCACTCATGGTCTCAGCAAGGGGATCAGCCGGACACTCCGCATCTCGGCAGGGGGCTCGCTTGACGTCTCGGCTAAATGGATCAGCTGGGAACGCCTTGTCTCGGCAAGGGGCATAAGCGGGTTCTCCAGGTCTCATCAGGGGGGTCGGCCGGGGATCAGCCGGACACACCACGTCTCAAAAGGGGGATCGGCTGGGCACTCCTGATCTCAGCAGGGGGATCAGCCGGTCACTCCGCGTCTCAAAAGGGGCATCGAATGGGCACTCCTCGTCTCCAGGACTCGGTGGGGGATCAACGAGTTCTCCAGGTCTCATCAGGGGGTCGGCTGGAGATCAGCCAGACACTTCAAGTCTCGCCAGGAGGATAGGGCAGACAGTTGAGGTCTCGGAAGGGGTATAGCCGGACACTCCACGTCTCAAAAGGGGTATAGGCTGGACACACCTGATCTCAGCAGAAGGATCAGCCGGACACTCCGCGTCTTGGCAGGGGCCTCGCTTTACGTCTCGGCTAAAGGGATCAGTTGGGAACTCCTGGTCTCGGCAAGGGGGTCGGCCGGGGATCAGCCGAACACTCCACGTCTCGCCAGGAGGATAGGGCAGACACTTAAGGTTCAGGAAGGGGGATCAGCCGGACACACCACGTCTCAAAAGTGGGATCAGCTGGGCACTCTTGGTCTCAGCATGGGGATCAGCCGGACACTCCGCGTCTCGGCAGGGGGCTCGGATAGGCACTTCACGTCTCAACAAGGGGATCAGCCGGGCACTCCAGGACTCGGCGGGGGGATCAGCTGGTTCTCCAGGTCTCAGTAGGGGGGTCGGCCGGGGATCAGCCGGACACTCCCCGTCTCAAAAGTGGGATCAGCTGGGCACTCTTGGTCTCAGCAAAGGGATCAGCCGGACACTCCGCATCTCGGCAGGGGGCTCGCTTGACGTCTCGGCTAAATGGATCAGCTGGGAACGCCTTGTCTCGGCAAGGGGCATAAGCGGGTTCTCCAGGTCTCATCAGGGGGTCGGCCGGGGATCAGCCGGACACTCCACGTCTCGGCAGAGGGCTCGGATAGGCCCTTCACGTCTCGGCAAGGGAATCAGCCGGGTACTCCAGGTCTCGGCGGGGGATCAGCGGGTTCTCCAGGTTTTAGCAGGGGGTCGGCCGGGGATTAGCTGAACACTTCACGTCTCGCCAGGAGGATAGGGCAGACACTTGAGGTCTCGGAAGAGAGATCAGCCGGACACTCCACGTCTCAAAAGGGTGATTGGCTGGGCATTTCTGGTCTCAGCATGGGGATCAGCCGGACACTCCGCGTCTCGGCAGGGGGCTCGGATAGGCACTTCACGTCTCAACAAGGGGATCAGCCGGGCACTCCAGGACTCGGCGGGGGGATCAGCTGGTTCTCCAGGTCTCAGTAGGGGGGTCGGCCGGGGATCAGCTGGACACTCCACGTCTCAAAAGTGGGATCAGCTGGGCACTCTTGGTCTCAGCAGAGGGATCAGCCGGACACTCCGCATCTCGGCAGGGGGCTCGCTTGACGTCTCGGCTAAAGGGATCAGCTGGGAACTCCTTGTCTCGGCAAGGGGCATAAGCGGGTTCTCCAGGTCTCATCAGGGGGGTCGGCCGGGGATCAGCCGGACACTCCACGTCTTGGAAGGATCAGCCGGACACTCCACGTCTTAAAAGGGGGATCGGCTGGGCACACCTGATCTCAGCAGGATAGGCACTTCACGTCTCGGCAAGGGGATCAGCCGGGCACTCCAGGTCTCGGCGGGGGGATCAGCGGGTTCTCCAGGTTTAAGCAGGGGGGTCGGCCGGAGATCAGCCGAACACTTCACGTCTCGCCAGGAGGATAGGGCAGACACTTCAGGTCTCGGAAGGGGGATCAGCCGAACCCTCCACGTCTCAAAAGGGGGATCGGCTGGGCACACCTGATTTCAGCAGGGGGATCAGCCGGACACTCCGTGTCTCGGCAGAGGGCTCGGATAGGCACTTCACGTCTCGGCAAGGGGATCAACCGGGCACTCCAGGACTCGGCGGGGGGATCACCGGGTTCTCCAGGTCTCAGCAGCGGGGTCGGCCGGGGATCAGCCGGACACTTCACGTCTCGCCAGGAGGATAGGGCAGACACTTAAAGCCCAGGAAGGGGGATTAGCCGGACACACCACGTCTCAAAAGGGGGATCGGCTGGGCACTCCTGATCTCAGCAGGGGGATCAGCCGGACACTCCGCGTCTCAAAAGGGGGATCGAATGGGCACTCCTCGTCTCCAGGACTCGGTGGGGGGATCAGCGAGTTCTCCAGGTCTCATCAGGGGGGTCGGCTGGAGATCAGCCAGACACTTCAAGTCTCGCCAGGAGGATAGGGCAGACAGTTGAGGTCTCGGAAGGGGTATAGCCGGACACTCCACGTCTCAAAAGGGGTATAGGCTGGACACACCTGATCTCAGCAGAAGGATCAGCCGGACACTCCGCGTCTTGGCAGGGGCCTCGCTTTACGTCTCGGCTAAAGGGATCAGTTGGGAACTCCTGGTCTCGGCAAGGGGGTCGGCCGGGGATCAGCCGAACACTTCACGTCTCGCCAGGAGGATAGGGCAGACACTTAAGGTTCAGGAAGGGGGATCAGCCGGACACACCACGTCTCAAAAGTGGGATCAGCTGGGCACTCTTGGTCTCAGCATGGGGATCAGCCGGACACTCCGCGTCTCGGCAGGGGGCTCGGATAGGCACTTCACGTCTCAACAAGGGGATCAGCCGGGCACTCCAGGACTCGGCGGGGGATCAGCTGGTTCTCCAGGTCTCAGTAGGGGGTCGGCCGGGGATCAGCCGGACACTCCCCGTCTCAAAAGTGGGATCAGCTGGGCACTCTTGATCTCAGCAAAGGGATCAGCCGGACACTCCGCATCTCGGCAGGGGGCTCGCTTGACGTCTCGCCTAAATGGATCAGCTGGGAACGCCTTGTCTCGGCAAGGGGCATAAGCGGGTTCTCCAGGTCTCATCAGGGGGTCGGCCGGGGATCAGCCGGACACTCCACGTCTCGGCAGAGGGCTCGGATAGGCACTTCACGTCTCGGCAAGGGAATCAGCCGGGTACTCCAGGTCTCGGCGGGGGGATCAGCGGGTTCTCCAGGTTTTAGCAGGGGGTCGGCCGGAGATCAGCCGAACACTTCACGTCTCGCCAGGAGGATAGGGCAGACACTTCAGGTCTCGGAAGGGGAATCAGCCAGACCCTCCACGTCTCAAAAGGGAGATCGGCTGGGCACTCCTGATCTCAGCAGGGGGATCAGCCGGACACTCCGCGTCTCGGCAGAGGGCTCGGATAGGCACTTCACGTCTTAACAAAGGGATCAGCCGGGTACTCCAGGTCTCGGCGGGGGAGCAGCTGGTTCTCCAGGTCTCAGTAGGGGGATCGGCCGGGGATCAGCCGAACACTTCACGTCTCGCCAGGAGGATAGGGCAGACACTTTAGGTATCGGAAGAGGGATCAGACGGACACTCCACGTCTCAAAAGTGGGATCGACAGGGCACTCCTGGTCTCAGCAGGGAGATCAGCTGGACACTCCGCGTCTCGGCAGGGGCTCGCTCTACGTCTCGGCTAAAGGGATCAACTGAAACTCCAGGTCTCAGCAAGGGGAATAAGCGGATTCTCCAGGTCTCATCAGGGGGGTCGGCCGGTTCTCCAGGTCTCAGCAGCGGCGTCGGCCGGGGATCAGCCGGACACTCCACGTCTTGGAAGGATCAGCCGGACACTCCACGTCTCAAAAGGGGGATCGGCTGGGCACACCTGATGTCAGCAGGGGGATCAGCCGGACACTCTGCATCTCGGCAGAGGGCTCGGATAGGCACTTCACGTCTCGGCAAGGGAATCAGCCGGGTACTCCAGGTCTCGGCGGGGGGATCAGCGGGTTCTCCAGGTTTTAGCAGGGGGGTCGGCCGGAGATCAGCCGAACACTTGTAAAGCAGTGTATCTGAGGGATTGCTAATGCGGTTTGGAAGCGACTGGCTCTAAAACTGTCGTGAAGAAAACGGGTAGGCTTAGGGACTGATAGTGGCAGCGCTCTTACTAAGCGATAGAAATGGGTGGAGAAATTTTTAACCGGGTACACTCTGCAAAAGAAAAAAAGAACTCCCGAATAGCTGGTCCTGGGTTCCTCGTATCACTCGCCTAGAGGTTCTTTCTTTTCACATCGAGACTCAGACCAGTGCAGTTGAAAGTGGTAAAACTTAAAAAATTTGAAGCAGAAAAGTGTGAAAATTGGGAATTCAGTCAGTTGGCACTGACTCTGGAGGTAAGCGTATGGGGGACCATTAGTTATTATAAGAGAGGAGATTTCCTAAGTCCGGTATCTATTTTGGCTAGGCCTGCAACAACATCGCTCCCAAGTGCAGAACAACCAAGCAAAAGAGGCAAAGCTCTGGGACCAGATCAGTCCGCGGTTCACAGCCATCGAAGTCGCGACGGAATTCGGCGAATCCCCTGGTGCGGTTGCAGGGAGGTCCTCGGCGGAAGGAGATCCCAGTGTCGGATTTTTTTTAGATAATTTAAATTAAGCTAAGTCAGTTCAAAAGGGAATTTTTTTTCTAGAGGGTTAGTGTGAAGATGTAACCCCTAATTAAACCTAACCTCAACCCCCCCCACCTAGCACAGAAAATTGGCTAGCTAGGTAACATCGGAGCTATGTGATATCTAAGTAGATATAAGTGGTTAAAGACCGTTCTAAAAACTCAAACAAAAAAAAAAATCCCTTGATAGAAATCTCTTCCATCCGCACCGGCTGCAATATAATCAGGTGATTTTGGTGCGATATTGGTGAACGGGACGGAAGAGAGGCGAGAGAAGAAAACTGCAAGCTCAGGCCCCCATCCCACGTTGGGATGAAGGAGTAAGCGAGACGGACGGAGTCTGTGCAGTAGCCCCGTTGCAGTTGTGTCACCCCAAAATGAAATAGGTGATAGCACGCTGTGGTTAATCTCGGTTGTGAAGGTGCGATGGAGCATAGCTCCCAATTGTTCCCCAGAGGGTTCAATGAACTCTAGTGAGAGTACGGAGAGGGATAGCATAAGTAGTCAGAAAATAATTGTATGGAGCTTATTTTTAAGTTAATTTTTACTGTAACAGAAAAGAAAATAGTTGAAAATTAAGGGATAAGTGTAAATATGGGTGCAAAGTGAGTGTACAAGATTTAAGCGAAGAAAAATTTTCCTCGTTAGGAAAAATAATTTTATTTTATGAAATGAATTATTATTTTTTGGCATATTTTTTTCTTGTTTTGTGCGATAAATATTTCTCACAGCGCAGCAACCAGCGAAAGCTTTCGGCGGTGGACGCAGAATAAAAACAAAGTGAGTTTGCGTAAAACCTAAATATTATTGCATTGAAGTATCCCATTTTATAATTATTCTTATTTCTATGTTAAGTTGACACTTTTTCCCATTTTACCACCTATACCTTAAATTGATGTTAAATTCTATTTCTCTTTGTCTTTTAATGAAAACCCATTTTGTTAAATTTAAGCCATTTACATACCCCATATTTAAATATTTATAAAATTTTTCCTCTTTACGTAATTTTCCTTAAAATATTAGATGTAAAGAAACGAAGCGAAACCCAGACAATTTTATCAGGTCCATTTTAGATTTAATAAACTATTTTATAATGTTTGCGTAAAATCCTAATTTTTTTGATTTCCTAAAACCCGCCTCAGTAGCGCTTGCCAAACAAAGGGATCATGGAAAATTTTAAAGGTACACGGAAAAACCATGATCAAGGAAGGGTGGGCCTCGTTAGCTCCTAGAACATCAAGGAGTGTTATATTGTCCGATCGCACAAATTTGCTCGCGACCACGGGCAAGTTCCGATGGAAAACAGAAGAAGGCACTGCAGCAATATAAATCGAGCAATAAGATTTGCATGAACATGAAGATTCATATTTACACATAGACTCCATACAAATCATTACGTATGGATTTCAAGTCTACTTATTTTGTATCTACAATTTTGTGAAGACGGTCGGTAATAGGCAGCGTTGCCCAGTGCAGTCAATTTGATCAAACTACTTTTAATTTAAAAGAAATAATAAGCAGAATTTTTATTATATATATTTTAAAAATTTATCCTTTTCTATTACCTCAGAACTCATTACTTAGTAAAGAAGAAAAAAATAATAATAGTAATGAGTAATAATTACTTACTTTAGACATTTATGAATTCTGGATCGATCACTTGCCTCAAAAGAGTACCTTCTCAGATTCTCGGTGCAGCTTATGTGGCGGCTCTGAGAGATTAGGGCGATCGATAGCAAGCTTGCGAAACCAGATCATGTGCTTTCACGGCATTAACCAGGACACATTTGGCAGTCAGAGGAGCTTGTCCGTTGCGATTTCGATCTGTATCGTCGCAGCTTGGTCCCAAAAGCCTCCGGCGTCAGCAATTCAAACCAGGCAGCGTACAAGGCTCAACGCTTATTTCGCGTGGTGGAAGCGAGGGTGAAGGAAACTTTGTCCGGCTTCGAAGCAACAGCGAAAAAGGGCAGTCAAAGGCAGGATCTGGGAGCTTGCAGATGCTAATACCAGCAAGAAATAGGCAAAGGCCAAATAACTACAGAAATTTCCCTTGCAGCCTGTAAGGAGCAGCTGCAAGGCGAGCTACTAACTCAGCTCTTTTTTTGCTTAGGGATAGCAAATCTAATACAGACAAATGTAGAAGCTCCAAATAAGCATTGTACTGCAGAACCAATGAGAACTGGCTTTGGTAAAATCCAGCTAGTAGGAATTCCTCACAGTGGTTTTTGGGAATTAACGCTCTTTTAGGAACTTCATGGCAGTTCTTTTTTTGAGACCAAATGACAAGATCCACTAGCTCAGTTTACTTGCAGATACAAACAAGTGGGTCACATTCCCTCAAGCTGTAATTAAGGTTTTTCGGGAGCGGGCGACACTATAGAGGTAAGATGGTTTTATATCACCAGGATCAGGGAGCTCTGACACATCAGACGCAGAAATTTCTGCAGTTTGCTTGCGGGAATACCCCAAATGTGCTATTGGAAAGGAGAAGGCGCCTCATTTTTTGGCGTCATCTCACTTCAAGACCATAGAGAGGGTGGCCAAATAGCGGGAGCTTTGTGCGGCCTTGCGGGAAGCAATTTCCGGGATTCAAGGACCGATGTAGATATCAATCAGATGATTGGGGGCAAAACAGAGAGATAAGGAATCGTTTGAAGAAGCTTTATGATTCCATTTAAAGCAACGCGACCGAGCTGGGCCAGCCCATATCCGACGAAACACTGGTGAATGTTGGGGGAAATAGTACAGAAGCAATTTACGTCCAAATCAACGCGTAAAGATTCAAAATTTAAATTTCGAGTCCATGGAGGTGAGGACACAGTTAGAAAAAGGAATTGCTTTCAGAAGATGTGCTCTTCACCGCGGTTTACAAAAACCACTCCCTTTAAAGAAATATCGATAAGTGAACTTTGGGAAAATTTGGAAGGCATTACGGTCGCGGACCACTTTTAGGGAAGATAGAACTAAGAAAGGAGATAGGAGCATTTTCATATGGTATCGAAACCTTTACTGGAACGCTTTGCAAGAAAGGAAGGGCGCGCGGGTGCAGACTGCGCATCAAGGAAGTCTTTTATTGTAAGTTTGTAGTCTTCCCTAGTATAAACCGATGGGAAACAAGCAACAAATAATAGAATAAATTTAAGACAGAGATAGAAGATATAAAGGAATAAAAAGAATTAGAGATTTCTCTCCCTCTCTCTAGAGGGCCCAGAGATGTTGCTTAGGAATATTGGCAGATTTGGACAGCTTTGACTGCCGCTTGACCCTAGCTATCTCTGAGATCTCAGGAATTGGAGCAGCACTCGTTATCAGGAAATGGCAACAGCTTGAAGCTAGAAGGATTATTGGCTTTCCATCATTTGCGTTATCAGGTTTGGGAGTAGGACCTCCGTTTTAATGCATACAATGAGCCACAGAAAGTCCGAAGCGAAATATTAAACGCAATATTTCCCATCGCCGGCCAGTGAAAAGGCCGCTACTCACCACCCGAGAGGTTGATAGGATGTTTAAACTTGGGGTGTCGAGGGGAGTCCGATAGTCCGTGGTCTTCGCCAGTAGTATGGTCAAAGCCAGGCAAAGGCTTAGGTACCTCGATAGCCGAAGGTTAACGCGTGTGGCGGAAGAGATGCATATCGCTTCCCCAGATTGCGATGGCATGCGAGCCTTTGATTACAGACAAATTTTATATAGTAGCTGACTTAAAAGGGGATTTGGCAGGCTCCCTTTGGATTACTCCATGAAAGCGAAAACTGCATTTTTATACCAGGGCGGCGCTGTATCTGCATTATAAGTTATGCCGCAGCCACTGCAACGCTCTAAACTATGTGCTGAGTTAATGGACAAGTAATACATCATAGAAAACGAGGGTGCATATGTCTAGATGATTTATTGGTTATCTCAGATTGTTTAGAAGCATTTAGAAGTTTGGAGACTGTAGCTAAATGGATCCAAGATGCTAGCTTAAAAGATGTGGAGAAGAGAAAATTTGTGACGAACAAGTAAAATATTGAGCCACACATAGCTAGGTGAGAATTGGCATTTCAGAACGGACCCCGACAAAGTCGGCGATCTCAAATTTTCCATTACCAACGTCATCAAAGCGTTAAGAGCTTTTTAGGATTAAGGGTAGGCTGCGGAAGTTATAACAATTTTGCGTCAGTAAACTCCTTTGACCGATCTTTTTAAAAGAAACAAGCTTTGAAAATTTGCTTTGATGACCGAGGAGAGGAAGTAAGGGAAGGCAGCATTTTATGTGAAATTAGAAGGGTATATTTAGGAAGTGCGCCGGTATTACAGACTGAGGGCTTTGAGGGCATTTTTCCTTTTTACTGTGACACTTTGTAGAACTGGAGTAGGAGGTCTAGTGCAGGGGAGTCTATCACCGGGGATGAATTACCTATGAAAACTTTGCATGTCTAAGAAATTAAGGCGGGCACAAAGTGCATTGATGACAGACAAGGAGTGCCTTGCGGCTTTAGTATAAGTTATAAAAGGAAATTCAGGTATATGTCTAGAAGGACTGGAATTTACAATACCACTGAATCACGCGTCCTTTGAAGTGGCTGATGCTGCGAGAGGTGATGATCCACAAATACTAGATGGCACAGTGGGCGTTAAAATTACAAGGGTTTCGATTTACAATCCAGCATCGAAAGGGGCCGTAGCGGTTTCCCGACGCGCTTTGTCTAGGTCGAACAGGAACAGATAGCAACCAATGGGTACAATAACGCGGGTTTGCTGCTTGGATCGACTCAGAACATTTTGCGATCTTCGGCTATATTCAAGTTGGCAGAAATTAAAAGTAATTTAGCGGCTAACTTTCCGGATCACGGTGTGGCCGGATTCCCTTGGTGTATCGACGCACCGAACGTTCGAAAGGCAGCGAACGCTACTCAATGATGCGTACGCATGGAAATTGCATGGATACCAGAAGAGCTTGCCCAGTTCAGAGTATGCCAAAAATCACAGGCGCAATCCATTGGCATCTCACAGGGTATCCACAAGACAACGTACGATGACTGTAGGAATGGTGGCAAGATGATGTGAAGGACCCCACATTTCAGCCTGTAGAGGCCTGTACAGGATGACTAAAGCAATGGGGCGTGAGGCCACTATGGGAAAGGCAGTGTCGAGACGCAGAGGTTTTTCCAGCGTCTCTACGCACGCATATAGATTTTTTAGGCACTTATCCTGATTCTGTGTTAATTGGGAATATAGGTTTTCTTAGCGACCATTGAAACCAAATTGTTTTTCCTTAAAGAGGAGCGTAAAAGAAACTTACGTGAGACGTTGTTCTAAAGTACTTAGAGAGGATCTCTTTCACACATTTGGGGTTCGAAACGCGTTTCCAGTAACTTGGGTCCCCGGAAGTTTAGATCACGTGGAGATTTCAGGTATGCTTAGGAGTCATCGCATCACATACACACTTTAACGAAAGCGATTGCTCTGAATGTGCTTTCCGAGCGGGTAAAATCGATCAGTGATTACTTTAGCATTCGTGCCCATTCGCGGCGTGCGGCCAAGATTTCGGGATGAAATGCGAGTAAGTATCTTCATTATAGTCCCAGCAACTCATTTCTGATGCAGGATCCACACCAACCATATGGTTTGTGATGTGATTTCTGGGAGCAGCACTCTTATTAGGGGAAGTGGGCGACGCACCAGGAACAAGCGCTACAGCCAGGAGGACTCTCACGGGGATTTATCAAGAAGGGCTGAACGATGGAAGAAACAACTATATCTTAAGTGAAACACGTCTAGCCATGCCCTGGGCGCGTGTATGCCTGGGTTGGGCGAGAGCATATATCGGAGGAGCTTTTTAAAACAGAGCTTTTTTCAGGCTGGATACAATTTCTAAAGCTAGCTCCCTATTTGTAAAAGTGACTATGAGTGGGGGAAGAAGGAGGAATGGAAGCTCAAATATGAGCTAGAGGATCTGGGTGGAAAGCTTGTCGGCCAGAGGCACACCACTTATGGGAAGATATTCATATGAGCTTGCTGCAAGTGGTGCCTTGTGGGTTAGGAAGATTAAATGCACCTGTAAGCCTAGCCTGATTTTTAGTCAGGGGATTTTTCTTAAAGGCGTGTCTGATGGTTGCTAATGCAGTTGGAAGCGACTGGCTCTAAAACTGTCAGCGCTCGTGAAGAAAACAGGGTGACTTAGGGACTGATGATGGCGCTCTTATAAGCGATAGAAATGGGTGGAGAAATTTTGTGGTACACTCTGCAAAAGGAAAAAAAGAACTCCCAGAATAGCTGGTCCTAGTTTCTGCGTATCCCGCCTGGAGGTTATGCTGCTTTTCACATCGAGACTCAGACCAGTGCATTGAAGGAAAGTGGCAAAACTTAAATCAGAAAGTTTAGGAGCAGAAAAAGTGTGAAATTAGTTTAGTCAGTTGGCATGACTCTGGGTAACATATGAAGGTTAATGTAGTTGTGCAAGAGGAGATTTCCCTAAAATCCAGTAATCTATTTTTGGCTAGGCCTGCAACAACATCGCTCCCAGTGCAGGAACAGCCAAGCAAAGGGCAGAGACTCTGGGACCAGATCAGTCCGCGGTTCACAACCATCGAAGTCGCGACGGAATTCGGCGGTGTCCCCCTGGTGCGTTGCAGTTGCGAGGAGGTCCTCGGCGGAAGGAGATCCCAGTGTCAAGTTAGATAATTTAAATTGAAGCTAAGTCGGTGAGAAATTTTTTCTAGAGGGTTAGTGTGAAGATGTAACTAATTGACCCTATCAACCACCTGGCACGAAGAATTGGCTAGCTAGGTAACATCACAGGAATATGTAATATCCCAGTAGTCGCAGAGTGGTTAGAACCGATCCAAAAAAACTCAAACAAAAAAAAAAAATCATGATAGAAATCTCTTCATCAACCGGCACCTGCAACATAATCAGGTGATTTTACGATTAAATAGTAGTGAACTGGGACACAGAGAGAGAGGCGAGGAAGAAAAAAAACTGCAGCTCAGGCCCCCATCCCGTTAGGGATGAGGAGCGCGGACGAGGGCAAAGTCTGTGCAGAAGTAACGCCATTGCACGGTTACACTGTCACCAAAACGAAAACCAGGCGAGCCGCACGCGCTGTGGATAATCTCTCGGTTGATTGTGGGTGCGTGGAGCATAGCTCCCAAATGTTCCCCAGAGGATTTCACGTGAAAGACTCAGTGAGGAGAGGGATAGCATAAGTAGCCAGAAGAAAATAATTTGTATGCGTTACTTTTAAGTTAATTTTACTGTAACAGAAGAAAATAGTTGAAAATTACAAAAAGGGGTTAAGTGTAAATATGGGTGCAAAGTGAGTGTAACTTAAGATTTAAGCGAAGAAAATTTTCATAAATTAGGAAAAACTTGTTTTTATTTTTATGGAAATGAATTATTATTTTTGCATATTTTTTTTACCACTTGTTTTATTTTTTGGAAATAAAGTATTTCCTACTCACAGCGCAGCAACCAACGCGAAAGCTTTCGGCATTGGATGCAGTGGATGCTGGATTTGCACAAAGTAGGAGTTACCGTAAGGCCCTAAATATTGCCATTAAGTATCCCATTTTATAATTAAACCTTATTATTTCTATGTTAAGTTGACACTTTTTCCCATTTTTACCACCTATGTAATTGATGTTAAATTTCCATTTTCTCTTTGCACATCTTTTTTTTAATGTAGAAACCCATTTTGTTATATATTTAAAGCTGCATTTCATACTTTATATTTTAAATATTTTATGATTACTTTCACTGCTAGCAATTTCCCTTAAGGCTGTGAATGTAAAGAGCAAAACTGAAACTTGAGAATTTTTATATCCAAAACTATGAGATTTAATAAACTATTTTATAATGTTTGCAGTAAATCCTAATTTTTGATTTCCTAAACCCACGCCTCGTAGCGCTTGCGCAAACAAAGGGATCGTGGAAAATTTTAAATTTACACGGAAAAACCATGATCAAGGAAAGATTGGGCGCGTGGCTTCTAGAACATCGAGGTGTTACTTATGACCATCCCACGATCTTTCAAATTTGTCTTCTTCTTTTTCTATCTGTACTGCTTGTCCTAATTTTCTGATTGTGGTGTCCACTTATGGCTCTCTGATAGCTTGTTTCGACCATCGCCTTATCTGCCCGCGTTTTTTAATTAAATAATAATAAGTCCTAAAAAGGCACCCGTGATCAGCCAAGCACACGCTTTCACGCCACCAGGCGGCCAGAGCCGGAACGAACGCCATCGAACATTAAGACCAAAGCAGGATTCAACATCAGCCTGATAGGTCATTACCGGGGCACAGTGGCGAATGGTGTGTGCCAGGCAGATCCTTGTGGTATTTTGGCCTTGGCAGGGTGAAGCCTTCAGAGGGCATTTAGAAATTTTGAAAGGATATTGAGATCTAAGGCTCCTTTCAATTATGTAACTTCTTTCTATAACCTAAATTTATTTATTTTTTTCTCTGTTGATGATCGATTGATGTTGGGTCAGGCCTTCAGTAAAGTAAGCATCACGCTTCATCGGCAACTATCTAGTTTCTTGGTCGTCGTTTTTGTCATTTTGTTTCTGGATCGTCATTTGAACACAGGATTACCGCTCGCGCCGGGCGGATATCCTGTCCGGTGGATATTAGTTCAAAAAGTGACAGAATTGGTGGAGAAAAGAAAAGTAGTGGCTACCTGAGACACAGAGGTGGATCAGTCAGCAGCTGCTGCTTAGCCCATTGACTGTGTTCCACTTTAGCCTCAATGTGTGTAATAAGCTTCCACTTTGTACTTTTTTATTTCCCGATTTTCTTTTTCACTCTTTTTGTCCGCATCTTTTTGTTATTGCTGAAGCCGCGAACGGAATGCGCGTTGACTCATTTGCAGGTGGAGCTCGCGAGCCCTACGGATAAAGTTCTGGTAGGGAGCAAAACTGCTGGTAAATCGAGCAATAGATTTGCAGCGGAGGGCAATGAATTCATATTACACTTGAGCCTCAGCTGCTTCACAAATCATTGCTTGATTCAGTCACTTTTTTATTTGTATCTACAATTTGTGAAGACGGTCGGTGGCAGAGCAGCGCGTTTGCACGCTAGGGTGCGTGGTGGAAATCAAGAGCTACTTTTAATTTAAAAAAAAATAATAATAATTTTTTTTTTTTTTATTATATATTTTAAAAATTTATCTTTTTCTATTACCTCATTCATTCATCTATGGCCAAAGGAAAAATAATAATAGTAATAAGGTAATAATTGCCCTTGGGCATTTATGGTCTGGATCGATCTTTTCCTCAAAAGGTGCCTTCTCCTAAAGTTCTGAGTGCCAAGCAGCGCGGCTCCGGATTACCAGGGTCGATAGCTATAAAAATGAGTATCAAGCATGTCTTTCATAAAGCGTGCTTGAAGGACACATTGCAGTCAAGAGAACATCCGATTTTTACATGGTGATTCGATCTGTATCGATCAACTAATTTACAACGCTTTCGGCGTCCAGCGTTTAGAAACCAGGCATACGGAGCAAGAGCTATTTCGCGTAGTGGAAGCGAGGTGGACTTATCAGCTTCAACCAGCAAGGAGCGGTCAAGGGGCAGGATCGGAACACAGATGCTAATACCAGCACGGAAGAAATGGGCGATAACTTTGAAATTTCTGCAGCCGTAAAGGGCGACACAAAACGAGCTACCACTAACTCAGCTCACGGAGAGGATGGCAAGATCCCTAGCCACAGAATAGACAAATGTAAAAGCTTGGAAATAGAAAAACCCAATATAGACCAACAAAGCAACGGTAAATCCACTATTTCAGTGAATTCCTCCCTAGAGCAGGTTTTGGGAGTGTGTACTTTTGGGCCGTATACAAGCCAGGTTCCACAAGACCAAATAGCTCTCCAGATCCATAAACCAGGATTTTAGCACAAGACGGGCAAACAAAGTGGGTCACATTACGAAGAGACTGGGAAATTAAGGTTTTCCGGGCAGGCGACACTATAGGAGATTTCTGATCTACAGCAAGTCAGTCGGCATCATCAGAGACATTCAGAGGAAATTTCTCAGTTTTTATGCCGGGAATGCAAATATGCTATTTGAAGGAGGAGAGGAGCTCTGTTTTGTGGCGTCATCATGGAGACACCGTAGGGAATTTGTGGTAAAATGGCAGGAGCTTTGTGCCTTAAGGGAAGCAATTCCGAGTTCAAGGACCGATGTGGGATATCATCCAGATGATTAGAAGGGCAAAAAGCAGAGATAAGGAAGGAGATCGTTTGAAAGCTTTTATGATTCCATTTTTAAAGCTTACGCGACCGACTGACGGCCCTTATCCGACGAGCACTGAAGCGGCTGGCTGTTCGTCAAATGGCATGGTCAAATTTAAATTTCAGATCACGCCGATGAGGATACAGGTTAGAAAAATTCTTTTTATGAGATTGCGTAAACACCATGTGGTTACCAAAACCACTCCTTTAAAGAAACCAAATAAATGACTTTGCAGCAGAAGAAAGGAGTGGAAGGCAGGCAGTGCACGTTAGAATTTGGGAAGATGAACTTCAAGAGGAATTGTTTTCTTGTTGTCATTTGGAAGCTTTGCAGAAAGGAAGGGAACACAGAGTGCAACTTTTATCAAAAAGAAATCTTTATTATTATAGTTGTGACGATATCTTCTAACACAGCAATATAATCCACATTGGAAACAAGCAACAAATAATAGGTAATTAAGACGAAGAGATAGAATATAAAGGAATAAGAAGAGAATTTAAATTTCATATAATCCACACCTCTCAAAGACCAGAGATATTAACAGCAGGAATAGATTTTTGGACAGCTTACGAACTGTTGCCGCCGACCTAGCTATCTGGGAGATCTCCTTGCGGGTAGGAGCAGCGGCGCTCGTTATCGAAATGGCAGCAACTTAAACTAGAAAAGTTGTCAAAGAAGCTTTCCATCGTCATTTGCATTATCGGGACGGGTAGGACCTCAATTTTAATACGCCACAATAGACACCTTATACAGCATAAGGGTCAGCGAAGCCCTGGCAACAACGGCATTTCCATTATCGCTGGAAAAAGCGTGAAAAATTGCTATGCCGAGGTTGATAGGATGCGCACTAAAACTAGGGTGTGGGGAGTCGATAGTCCGTGGTCTTCATATTGAGGCCTGCTGAAATTCAAAAAGCCAGGCAAAAAACAAATTGTGCCTCGATAGCCGAAAGGTTAGCGCCACGTCGCTTGAAGGCGAGGATGCGCATATCCGCTTCCAGATCGATGCTTGCCACTTAGCCGGTTATTTTCCAGAGGCAAATTTTATAAGTAGCACCCATTGACAAAGGCGTTTGTAGTCCCTTTGGATCTCTATAAGCAAAGCTGCATTTTACTATACCAGGGCGGCACTTTGTATCATTATAAAGTTGCCTGCTGGCCACTGCAACGCTCCTGCCTGACGAGTTAATGGACAAGTGGCCTGCCATCACTCACTTCCAAGCGAGTTTATGTCCTGGATGATTTATTAGTTATCTCAGATACGTTTGAGAAGCATTTAAGTTTTTGAACTGTAGCTAAATGGATCCAAGATGCTAGCAACATGAATGTGGAGAAGAGGAAAATTTTGTAGGCGAACCGTAAAATGAATTTTTTATAATAGGTGAGGGTGGTATTCAGAACGGTTGTTGACGAAGAAAGCGATCTCAAATTTTCCCATTACCAGCGTCACCAAAAGCGAAATTGAAGCTTTAGGACCCTTTGTCAACCAGGGTAGTACCAGGGGTATAGCAATTTTGCATCAGTATCTGGCTCATGACCGATGCACACAAAATATATAAGAAACGAAATTCCCCACAGCGATGACGGAAGGTAAAGAGGCATTTTGAGGGTGAAGGGTATGTTAGGAAGTGCGCCATTATTACAGACACCAGACTTTGAGAGACCGTTTTCACTTCACCGCTGCGGAAGCGCTATTAAAACTGCGGAGTAGGAGAGTCTAGTGCAGGGAAGTCTATCACCGAGAGGATGAATTACCTAAGCTTGTATCCTAAGGAAGTCGCAAGGCACAGGAATTACACAGTGACAGAGCAGGAGTGCGCTTACGCACGGCTTTAGTAAGTATAAAATTCGGTCATATAATAGAGGACTGGAGCCATGCCACGGATCGCACGCGTCCTTGATGGCGGCGCTGATGGCAAGGTGATCTAGAAACACTAGATTGGCACGATATGGGCGTTAAAATTACAAGGGTTTCGATTTAATCAGCATCAGGGAGTCAAATGTAGTTTCCCGACGCTTTGTCTAAGTCGAACAGGAACAGATAGCAATAGATTTTGTAACTTGCTGGAGTTGCCTGAGGCTGGATATCGACTCAAGAACATTTTTGAGTCTTCTGACTATGTTCGTTAGCAAGCTGATAATTGTACTGCGCCAGGATACTGAAATTGTGGATTCCTTGGTGTATCGACGCACCAGGCACGCAACATTCGAAGGAACGAACTACTCAATGATGCGTAGCAGTGTGGATACCGAAGGCTTTGATTCAGGAGTGCCGAAATCGCATGACGATCCATTGGCGTCTCACGAAATTATTACAAGACTTTGGAAGATTACCTAAGCGATATTATTTTGTGAAAGGAATGGTGAATGATGTGAAGAAGGACTACCTACATTTCAGCCTGTGAAACCTGTAAGGATGACTAAAAGCACAAATAGGGCATTAAGGAGCCACCTATGGGAAAGGCAGTCGAGACGCAGAGGTTTTCAGCGTCTCTCATAGATTTTTAGGCATATCCTGGGTCACCGTGAGAAGGCGGAATATAGGAGTTTTCATTATTAACCGACCATTATTCGGGTAGTTTCCTTAAAGGAAGCGTAAAAAACTTACAGCGGACGTTGTTGTTCTAAAGTACTTAGAAGAGGATCTCTTTCACACATTTGGGGTTCAGAGAGCATGAGTTTCCGATAGATGCGGAGTTTTGATCCAGAGCAATTTCAACGAGGGTATGCTTAGGAGTCGTGGCGCTCACACACTTTAACGCGGCGGTGCGCGCTCCTCGGAAGCCACAGTACGGGCGGAGTAAATCGATCGGTGATTGCTGGCATTCATTAGCATTCGCAGCGACCAAAGGACAAGGACGGGATGAAAATCTTAGTAAATCAGCTGCGCTGGTCAACGGCTTCGTCGCATTCCGGTGCTGGGATCCACACACCTTATTACGTGGTTTTTTGGCCGTGGCAGAGATGAACACCTCTGGGGCGGCACGCCTCATGCGCCTTATTGAGGAAGTGGGCGATGCTGCTGGACAAAGCAGCGCACAGCCGGGAGGGACTCTCAGATTATCAGAGAAGCAGCTGAGACATTGGGAAACAATATATATCAGGAATGAGTGATATTACAACCTTAAGAGGGCGTGAAGTATCTTATAAGGTTGGGCCGGGAAGCCCTTATCGGAGGAGCTTTGGCGCAGGCTTTTCAGGCTCAGGATTACAGATTCAAGCTAGCTCCTATTGCCAAAAGGAACTGGGGGGTGAGAGGAAGATGAGGCTCAATACCATATAGGCTAGAGAAGGGATGCAGGTGGAAGCTTGTCGGCCAATACCATGGGAAGATATTCATAGGCTTGCTGCACCCAAGTGGTCAGCCACGCATGGGTTCGAGAGGGTCGTACACCCCAAGCCCTGATTTTGGGTCAGGGAGTTTTGCTTGGGCGTGTGCTGATGATTCACTGTGCAGTTTGAGCGGATTGGGCAACCCAACTCAAGCATCATGAAGCAGGAGTGAGCTAAGACTGATAGTGGCGGCCTGCCTACTAAGCGATAGAAATACGTTGGAGAAATTTTAACGGTGCATATACCCAGAAGGAAAAGAACTTCCGAATGGCGGCTGGTCCCTGGGTTTTATATATGTCTACCTGGAGGTTCTTTCTTTTCATCGAGACTCTGGGCCAAATTGGAAATTTGAGAAACAGTAAAACTTGGAAATCAAGAAAAAGTTTGAGGAAGCAGCAGAAAAGTGTCGAAAGTAAAATTTAAATCAGTTGGCACTGACTCTGGAGGAGGTAAGCAGCATATGAGGACCAATAGTTGTTGCACATGAGAGGAGATTTCCTGAATCGATGAAATCTATTTTGGCTGAGCGCACCCAACAACATCGCTCCCAAGTGCAAGAACAAGCAAAAGGGGCAAGCTCTGGGACCATGCAGGTCCGCGGTTCACGGCCATCAAAGTCACGCGACGGAATTCCTGAAGCGGAGCCTCCCCCTGGTGCGGTTGCAGGGAGATCTCAGCGGAAGGATCCCGGTAATGGGATTTTTTTAGATAATTTAAATTGAGCTAAGTCAGTTAAAGGGGTGCCAGAGGGAGTTAGAAGTGTGATCAACCTGTTTAAACCACAACCTCAGCCACCTAAATTGGCTGGGTAACATCAGACTATGTATATATCTAAAAGTGATACTTAAATTAAGGACGAGACCTAAAGATCAAGGAAACCTCAAGCAAAAGAAAACATGATAGAAATCTCTTCCATAGAACCGGCTGCAGCCTGAGGCGTCAGGCGTTTTGATGCGATATTAGTGTTCGGGCGGAACGAAGAGAGAGAGCGAAGAAAAGCTTTACAACTCAAGTGACCATCCAGGTGGGATGAAGGGTAAGCAAGAGGACGGACAGGTCTGTGCGTAGCCCATTACGTTTTATACCCAAAACTTGAGAAATGGAGTGAAAATGCACCTTTGTGATGGCTCCTCTGGTGTGAAGGTGCGATGGGCATGGCTCCCAAATATTCCCAGAGGGTTCAATGGGCCTGTTTGAGGTACCGGAGGATAAATAGTAGCCAGAAAGGCATAATTATAGACTTACTTCACAGGAAAAATTTAATTTTGCACTGTAACAGAAGAAATAGTTGAAAATTAAAGGGATAAAAAAATTATGAAATATATATGAATAGATTGCAAGAGGTAATTATGGCTGTACAGATTTAAGCGAAGAAAGGAATTTTCCCTCATTGGAAAAACATGTTTTATTACCCATAGGAAATAAGGGTATTATTTTTGCACATATTTTATTTTGTGAATATAAATATTTCTCTGGCGCAGCCTTCCAGCGCTTTCAAGCGGGTGGATGCAGGAAAAATAAAAACAAGTGGAGTTAATAAAACCTAAATAATATTGCATTGGATATCCCATTTTATGCAAGTACATTCCTTTATTTCTATGTTAAGTTGACTTTTCCCATTTTCACCTAGCAACAAATTTAGTGTTAGTTCACATTTCTCTTCATCTTTTACTTCGAAGCCCATTTCATTATATTTATGTTTTCTTTTATATTTTAAATCAGTGATATTATAAATTTTCTCTTTCTCCAATTTTCATTAAAAATAATAGATGTACAAAGAAACAAGCGGAAGCCGAGAGGAATTTTTATCTACATCCATTTTTATGGTTATTAAAACTATTTATAATGTGAAGCTTTTGCGTAAGTCACATTTTTGGATTTTCCTAAACCCCACTCGTAGCGCTTACACCGAAGCAAGGAATCATTTGAAAATTTAATTTAAATAATAATCTCACATTCTAAAAGGCACTGTGATCCGTGAGCACCTGCTTTTTCTACCTCCTCCCAGCGAGCTGGAGGCCGGAACCATCGAGCATTGGAGAAGCCAAGCACGAGACTTGATCATTTGATTAAGCACTACACACGTACAGTATGTGAATGAGTATTGGCGAGATAACTGTTGAAATTATTCAGCAGTGACTAATTTTATTTGAAATTTTGAGAAAGGTGATATTAAGTCTAGGGAAACTCACTTTTACCTAATTTATACCGTAAACTTTTTTCTTTCTCATTTCAGAATTTATTATTTCTCTGATCGTTAGTGGGTCAGGTGTGGTGAAGTAACGTCAAACACTTTATCCAGCAGCTTCCATCTGATTTGCGATGGCGTCGCGCGTTTGTCATTTTGTTTGCCGGATCGTCATTTGGAACACGGGATGCTCAACCTTGGGCGGATATCTTCTATCCGGTGGAGAATCAGCCAGGTTCCACAAGGCGGCTCCTTAATTGGTTCAGAGAAAGGAAAAAGTGGTGTAGGCTACCTGGGGAGACATAAGATTGGAATCAATTAAAGCGGACGCTGCTAGCAGCCGACTATTGGCCACTTTGCTTTCCGTGACGGCTTCCCATTACTTTTTATTTTTAGTTTTGCTCAGCACTTCCCTCTTTACCATCCCTAAATGTTTTGGTTATTCTTCAAGAGCTTAAGACGCGAGCGAATGCGCGTTGACTTTCACATTTTTTGCCGAGTGGAGAAGCTTAGCGACCACGGACAAAGGGGTTCTGATGAGAACCATTTTTCATGAGATAAATCGAGCAATAGATTTCATCAGAACATGAAGATTCATATTTACACATAAGGGCTTCGTAGCTCCACTGGAAATCATTGCGATTCAAGTCTACTTTTTATTTTTTTTGTATCTACAATTTTGTGAAGACAGTCAGTAATAGAGCGGTAGCCTTCTGGGTGCGTGGTGCGAAGTCAAAACTTCACTTTTCAATTTCAAAAAAATAATAAATAATTTTTTTATTATATATTTTAAAAATTTATCACTTTTTTTTCTCATTTATAAATTTTTCAATTGTAGTAAAAAATAATACTTGTGTTGGTGTGCTAAATTATACTTAGACATTTTATGGGTCTGGATCGATCCTCTCAAAAAAGAGGTACCTTCTCCTAGTTCTGAGTGTAGCTTATATGTGGCGCTGAGATTAGAAACGGTCGATAGCTATAAAACCAAATTGTCAGCATGTCTTTCATAAGCGTGATATGGGAACGCATTTGGCAGTCAAGAGAACTTGTCCGATTTGTGATTTGATCTCGTATCGATCAGCAGGGGTTTCACGGCCTCAAACGTCAACAATTCAAACCAAGGCGGCGCTACAAGGGGGCTCGAAACGCTATTTCGCGTAGTGGAAGCGAGGTGGACTTGACACCTTCAGCCAGCAAGGAACGGTCCAGGCAGGATCAGGGCACACAGATGCTAATACTTCAGCAGAAGAAATGAGGCCAGAAGAATAACTACAGAGAAATTTCTGCGGCCAATGAGAGCGATGCACAAGGGCGAGCTACTTTAACTCTCGAAGAAGCTGCGGGAGAGGATGGCAAATCTAATTATTCTGAACAAATGTAGAAGCGCAAACCAAGCAATATAGACCAACAAAGGGCAACAGTAAAATCCTAACACAGTGGGAATTTCCTACCTGAACAGTTTTTCCAGGGTAACATGCCACACGAAGGGCACTATGCAGTTCCACATATGACCAAATAGCTCCAGAGGACCACTAAAGCTCAGTTTTGCAAAGGGAGCCCGACAAAGTGGATAAAATTTTAT